>CM076577.1:1293012753-1293368002 GCA_034641835.2 Pinus albicaulis
GAAGGCACGAGTTCTAATGTTTGAACCCCATGGAGGCAGTTCGACCTCCCACAAAACTTTTACACTAATGAGTGGAGGCCATGTGACAGCCACTGATTGGCCCACGTGGCTCTCCCTCATTGGTCTAGCAACACAAACAATGACCCAATCAAAAAAACCAAATTCAAACCAGTGAAATGATGACACTTGTCATCCTGCCATAGGCCCACTGAAACAGAGTCATATGCAGAGTCAGATGCCCAGTCAACATATGGACTGCTGACTGGGTGTACCTGCAACCCACAATTTAAAAATTTTAGTTTTTTTCCAATTTGACCATAACGTAATATTGGGAGAAATGGATGTTGGTTTTGAGTGAAACGATTTTCATTGGATTCAGGGCCATGAGATCTTCGCTTTAGCGCTAGTTTCGACTGAATCCGAGCACTTTGAATTTTGAGCATTAAACTGATCCATCAGGTCATTCCTCCCCACTGGAAGCTTTTGGACCTCCAAAATATCATTATCAGTAAACAAATAGATGAGGGTACAACTCCCTCACCCTTCTAGTCTCAATCGATTGAACATTGCTTGGATTTGTTAATTTGAGTTTTTCATGAAAGTACATCACTTTCCATGATTTTGGAGTCTTGGACTTATTGTCAACAATGACATCTTGCCACAATTTTTCAAAATTGCAGAAAATAAAACTTCCCTTGAAGGAATTTGAACATTCCCTCCTGAGTTGTCAGTTAAAGGAAACTTATGCAATTTCAGATTCATTTCACTTTGAACATTGCCTTGTCAATGCAACAAAAAAATCATTCCAAGAAGATAGAACCTTACCATGTTTCTTGATTTCCTCTTGAGTTTTGGCTTCCCACCAAATAAGTGTTGTACTTTCCAACCTTAATGAAGCAAGTTGAATCTTTGTCTCATCATCCTTGATCCTTTGTATCCTGCAATACACTTCACGCTTATGAACCCAATTATCTAATCTCTCATCATTTACCTCTCCATTATACATAGGAAATTCAAACTTTATGTCAAGTTTTAACTATGGAGTTTTACCATGTCCCTTTGGAGAATGTGGAGGTGTTTGTGTTTGATGTAGAAGATGATGATGGTGAAGATGGAGGTGAGGATGGAGGTGAAGAGAACGGTGGAGTTAAAGGTGGTTTATTAGCATTCCCTCCATTCCCTTTTGGATGCTTGTTCCCATCTCCTCCATCTCCTCTTGGAGGCTTATCTCCCTTTGGAGGATTGGAGGACATCTCACCTTGAAACCGTGTATTTCTCTCTTCATAGAGAACTTTCTGTTGGAAATACTAAGAGAGGGGGGGGGCGGTGTGAATCAATATTCATTTCAATTAGAGCATTATTTAATCTTCAATTATTATCAGTGTTTGTACAATGATAGCATCAAACAAGAGGAACACAAATGCACACATTTTTTAAGGTGGAAACCCACTTCGAGACAAAAACCACCTAATGCTTTTCTAATAATTCTTTAATATTAAACTCCAATTGAAAATAAAGCTCCAACTTCCTAGAATCTAGAAAAGCATTCTTCTCCAGCTCCCACTGGAGGGACGCTCCAATGCCCGAGATTCTTCAGTAGTCAACTGAACGGATGCTCCAACACCCAATGAGCTACAACTCACCCTAGCACCACCCTACCACCCTATAGAAGAATAAAAGAAGAATGGACTCCTGTACCAGGGAAAATGGTCCACTTTACAATGATATAGAATGATGCAGAAGAAGAAGATATATTAGACCATAACCCAAACTTTGACACAACCACCTAATGATGATCCTAGACCTCCCAACACTGCCTCTTCAACCCTTGGGAGGTAGACACTAGTACATTTTGTACAATAATGTATTTACAATGACTAAGTACAATGATACCTTTACAATGATTGTATGCAGTGTTGCCCACTTGAAGACTTCATATGATGAAATTCTTGCTGTTGTTATGCACCTTGGTTGCTGCTCTTGTCATGCTACCCTCTGCTGCACCTTGCTTTTCTTTTCTGTCGTAGAAATTTGGGTCCTTTGCAACCCTTGACAACGCATGATCTAGCTTTTTCTTTCCTTCTAGGAGCTCGATATTGAATCTGGTGTATCTCTATTATTTCAAATCCTCAATATCTGATTTTTGGTCATGTAGTATTCCTCTGAGTCGTCTTTCCAATGCCACAGGTCTAACCCAATTTGGATTCTTCAAGAGATATTTATACCCAATCTCTCACAATGCCCTAATTATGGACTGTTTCAGCAGAGCGCACTTGTACGGCGTGCCAAGTGTCACAGCTTCTTCATTTGGCTCTAAAATTGATAAAGTGAAAATTAAATACAGTGCAATATCTACTGTTTTTTACGGAATCCCAATCTGATACTCAGAGAGAGAGTTATGACGATTTTACCAAGGTCACTTCTTTGAGATGAATTTCAGGAGCCTGCAAAAACCCTGACTTCCACAGATCATATCTCCAAAAATATTGTGCACCTTGATCTGAAATTTTTACAGCAGCTTCCTCAAGATTTCAGCTTTTCCTCATAAATATTTCAGCTTCTGAACCTTCATAGAAAAAAATTTAGAGCGAAAATTCCACGATGACCTGTTTTAGATGGCGAAATCCCTTACCTAAGGAGGAAATGAAGATCACAATTTATATAAATGCTTAAGTTGAGAGGGGCTTCAACAAGTGAACGTGGGAGGGATTTTAGGAGCTTAAAAAATATTAATTATGACTTTTCAATGACCCATGCCCCAACCCCATGGAGTTTACGCCCACTAACTGGGGGTACAAACTTCAAACATGAATATCTCTCAAACCGTGAAGAATTACATGGCATGCCATATATCAATGGAAAAATCTCGACAAGTAGAAACCATAAAAAGCATTATTGACCCAGAATATATTAATTTGGTAGGTCAAAAATCCCATGCAATATTGGGTTAGCCCCTGGTGCTGCTTGGGTTGACATCAATGACAACCGCTGATCAACAATCTCCCCCTTTGGCATTGATGGAAACACAGGTACTCCCCCCTGTGATCATGACACCTCTTCCTACAACATTCTCTCCCCCTTTCACATCAATGGCAAAGGGTAACTCCCCTTGAAACACAACCATCTTGCGGACCTGTACACACTTCCACTCCCCCTGACACACAACCATCCTGTGGACCTGTACACGCTTCCACTCCCCCTTTATATTCTGAATAAGGAAAATCTAATGAGAACTTGGGAGAATCCTAAACTTCTGGCAAAGATATTCCAATGCTTGTGAATATTTAATATGTGATTCTTTTGGTGCTAGTTGGAATCTTGCTACTTGTCCAATTGCTTGCATAACATACGGTCGAGAGGTTGTACATATAGAATACTACTAATCATAGATCTGTATAACCTTTGATCCACATCCTTAGATGAGTCGTCTATGCTCAATTTGCAACCTATTACCATTGGAATAAGGATGGGTTTGCAATATTCCATTTAAATTTCTTGAGCATTTCCTTGATGTACTTGGCTTGACATATAAATATTACTTTCTCTTGTTGAGATATTTGAAGCCCTAAGAAGTATGTCAGCTCACCAAGTAAAGACATCTCGAAATCACTTTGCACCTTTGTAGCAAACTTCATACTTAGTCGATCATCATTGCTACCAATTATTGTATCATCCTCTTTAGCTATTAGACATGCTTTAGTTGCTTCATCCAGAACATATGTCATTTGGAGCTCGGCTTACTGTGTACAATTTCACCATACCTGCCTTTCCTGATTTCACATTTTGTGGAGTTGAATAGTATTGTGTGTCCTTGATTACACATTTTTCCAACATTGAGTAGATTGTGATTCATGTTTTCAATCAATAGAACATTCTTGGCTAGAGCATCTTTGCTTCTAAGAGTGATGATACCTGATCCTATAACATTTGAAGATCCATCATTTTCAAAGGACACAGTTCCATCCTTTTTCTCTTTCAGAGATACAAATTTATTTCTATCTCTAGTCATATGCGTTGAGCAAACGCTATCAACATACCACACATCTTTGTTGTTTTGAGCCTTGAGAGCGAGAGCACAATTATCAGTCTTCTTCTTCTTCCTTGTTTGTTCGTTCTGTGGCTTCGAAGAATATTCTGGAGGATTTTCTAGTCTATAGTCTCTGGCTATGTGTCCAAATTTTTTACATTTGTAACATTCAATATTATTTATTAAATTTTCAAATCTATTGATGTTTTGTTGAGCCCTAGGAGGTTCATATTTGACAGATCTCTTGGAATTGTATTGGTTCTTACAGTACGTGCGACATTCTATAGATTTATGACCAAATTTTCCACATGAATAACAATAGCCATAAAAAATATGTTGGTACTTGGATGGAAATCTTCGTCAAGGAATTGTCTTCCAAGGCTATTCTTGCAAATCTTGTCCAATGAAGTCTACATGCATGTCAAATCTCATAGGTTCATTGTATTTTTTTGTAGAAGGTCCTTCTTCTTCTTCTTTGTAGATTCAGTTTTGTCGTTGTAAGATCGTTGATTGTTGATGAGTTCTTCCAATGCCTTGAGTTGTTGGCATAGTTTTGGATAGTTTTCTTTCTTCACCTCACTTCCTCATGTAGCGGGACTAGTTCGGCTTCTAATCTTCCTTTTCTTGGTTTTCTTTCTTCCAACTTCTTTTGAAGTGACTCTTGATACATTTGTGTTCTTCAACTTCAATTTTGAGACCTTGAACTTGTTCTTCAAGAGTATTGGAACGGATATTCTCTGCCTTGAGATCTTTTATAAGCTTGATTGCTTCCTTATAAAATTCTTCTATGGTCATTCCTTCTTCTTCGTTGTTTGATACCTCTTGTTTGTTTTGCTTGGGTTTATTGTGCTTGGCCATAAACAATGCTCTCTTATTAGCTTCTTCTTCATTGTCATTGTCTTCATCGGATGATGAGATATCTTCTTTAGAGAGAAAGTTCCTTTTGGATCCTTGCTTGTTAAGTTTATTAAAGCCTTTCTTTCCTTTTGAGTTTCCATTACTTCTGTTTGGACATTTTGCTACGAAATGCCCAACCTCATTACAGCTAAAAAATATCAATGGAAGTTTACCTTTGAATTTTCCCTTGCCAATTTTTAGTTTTCTCGTGAAGTAAGCATATTCTTCATCTGAAAGACCTTCTTCATCATCTCCCTTTTCTTCACACTTGTAGGTGCATGTCTTTTCAATTTAAGGTTTTTTATCCTTATTGGTTTTCTTAGATGCAACGAACGCAGTTTCTAGATGTGAAGTACCCTCTTCTTCATCAAGTCTCATTTCATATGCTATGAGACCTCCATGTAATTCCTCTTTGTTGAGTTTTTCCATATTTGGACCGTATTCTAAGACCGATACCTTTGGGTTGAATCTCCCTGGTAACGTTATAAGAATACTATGTATAATAGTCTTCTCATCAACTGGCTCTCCCAATCCTTCAGAGTATTAGTTATTTCATCAACGTATTGGAGGTATGTAGCAATGTTGCTATATTATTTCATTTTGATTTGCTCAAATTTTTCTCTATAGATTTGAAGCTTTGCTTCTTTGACATTTTAGTCTGCATATATATATTCTCAAGCTTGTCCCATACATTTTGAGTTTTACAACCCAGAAATGTTATGATAAATGAATTCGATAAGTCTGATAATAATATTATTCTTTGCTTTTACATCATTTTACAAATTCTTCTTACCTTGTTCATCGCAAGTAGTTGATGTAAATCATTTGAACAATGTCCCATGTAATATTATTGCGCCAAGAGATAGACCTCCATTCTTTAACAAGTGTGCATAATTATTTTCATTGAACAGAGGTACACCATTCTTGGTATGCTCCATGACCTCCTTCCAGCTGTTAAACTGCTATTGAAGGAACCAAGATCTGATACCAATTGTTGGAAATACTGAGAGGGGGGGGGGGGGGTGGGCGGTGTGAATTAGTATTCCTTTCAATTAGAGCATTATTTAATCTTCAATTATTATTAGTGTTTGTACAATGATAGCAGTAAAAAAAAGGAACATAAATGCACACGGTTTTTAAGGTGGAAACCCTCTCCAGGACAAAAACCACCTGAATGCTTTTCTAATAATTCTTTAATATTCAACTCCAATTGAAAATAAAGCTCCAACTTCCTAGAATCTAGAAAATCATTCTTCTCCAGCTCCCACTGGATGGACGCTCAACGCCGAGATTCTTCGGTGGTCATTGAACGGATGCCCCAACACCCCGATGAGCTACAAATCACTAGCACCACCTACTGCCCTATAGAAAAATAAAAGAAGAATGGACTCTGTGCAATGGTCCACTTTACAATGATATAGAATGATGCAGAAGAAGAAGATATACTAGACCATAACCCCAAATTTGACACAACCACCTAATGATGATCCTAGACCTCCCAACACTGCCTCTTCAACCCTTGGTAAATAGACACTAGTACAATTTGTACAATAATGTATTTACAATTACTAAGTACAATGATACCTTTACAATGATTGTATGCAGTGTTGCCCACTTGAAGACTTCATCTGATGAACTTCTTGCTGCTGTTATGCACCTTGGCTGCTGCTCTTTTCATGCTAGCCTCTGCTGCACCTTGATTTTCTTTTCTTCCGTAGAAATTCTGGTCCTTTGCAACCCTTGAAAACACATGATCTAGCTTTTTCTTGCCTTCTAGGAGCTCGATTTTGAATCTGGTGTATCTCTGTTATTTCAGATCCTAAATATCTGATTTTCAGTCCTGTAGTATTCCTCTGATTTTTCTTTCCAATGCCATAGGTCTGACCCAATTTGGATTCTTCAAGAGAGATTTATACCCAATCTCTCACAATGCCCTAATTATGGACTGTTTCAGCAAAGCGCACTTGTACGGCATGCCACGTGTCAATTTTTCTTCATTTGGCTCTGAAATTGATACAGTGAAAATCAAAGACTGTGAAATATCTGCCACTTTTTACAGAATTCCAATCTGATACTCAGAGAGAGAGTTATGACGATTTTACCAAGGTCACTTCTTTGAGATGAATTTCAGGAGCCTGCAAAAACCCTGACTTCCACAGATCATATCTCCAAAAATATTGTGCACCTTGATCTGAAATTTTTAGAGCAGCTTCATCCGGATTTCGGCTTTGCCTCATAAAAATTTCAGCTTCTGAACCTTCGTAGAAAAAAATTTAGAGCGCAAATGCCACGATGACCTGTTTTAGATGGCGAAATCCCTTGCCTAAGGAGGAAATGAATATCACAATTTATATAAATGCTTAAGTTGAGAGGGGCTTCAACAAGTGAACGTGGGAGGGATTTTAGGAGCTTAAAAAATATTAATTATGACTTTTAAATGACCCATGCCCCAACCCCATGGGGTTTTAGCCCACTAACTGGGGGTACAAACTTCAAACATGAATATCTCTCAAACCGTGAAGAATTACATGGCTTGCCATATATCAACAAAAACATCTCAAAAATTAGAAACCATAAAAATAATTATTGACCCAGAATATATTAATTTGGTAGGTCAAAAATCCCATGCAATATTGGGTTAGCCCCTGGTGCTGCTTGGGTTGACATCAATGACAACCGTTGATCAACACTTTCCCCATTTGTGTCATGTCAAAAAATGTTTTTCTAAATGCCTTCTCATCCTCTGACATATTTTCAAGATATGCTTCATGTGCCATGACTGGTGAAGCTTCTAGCGCAACTTGAAGTGAAATTTGTGGTGGATATTATGGAAAATGCGCTCTCGTTGTCCTTGAACTAACTTGAGGACTTGAAACCACAAGGTTTCCTTCTCTTCTTTTAATCTTCAACCTTATAAGCATAAGAAACACTTGCAAAAAAATTAAACCCTCATAGCAAACTAAGAACCAAAGCTCTGATACCAAACTGATCTGTATATGAAAACTTGAGAGTTTATGTTGAAAAAATGCAAGTGAAATTATTAGGGTTTTTAGTCAATTATGTCAATTTCATTAACACATTAACATGGTTTAAAACTCAGTTTTGCAGAAAATAAAGAAGACATTAGTACCATAACAATATACACAAGACAACAAATGATGAAGGAGTTCACTCCCCTTGGGCTACATCTCCTAGTCCAACTTCCAATGTTGGGTCTCTTTCATTATGCTCAAAAATATGTGTTTACATCAAGTTACAGTGCTCGAATGCTAAAAATATATCTCCAATAGGTCCAGAATAGTAAAAAACCCCTAGTTGGGTTGTTTTTGCACTCAAAAAGGTAAAAAAATGACTGAGTTATGCTGCATAGAAGTTTATCTACTAACTGTCCTACAATTCACACTCTCATGCAAATTGTTCTACCAAATTCGCCTTTTGCGGCCACGTGGAGCAACAAATTCGCACCTGCCAACGAGATTCTAGCTGCACCAGGTGCAAATTGTCGCTTCCTTAACTTTCCTATATCGGCCTTAAACTTGATAAAAATGTGCCACTTGTCGTGTTTGGGGTCGTCGATCTGGGGCGGTTTCGAAAATTCCTACCGATTTTCTTAACTTGACTCTTAAACCATAGTTTGGGACTAGTTTTGGGTTAAATCCCATTGCTAATAATGTTTTTTCGTGGAAAACATGTATCTCAAACCTGCAACTGCAGTTACACCTGTGGTTCTCCGTCGATGATTTGGGTTGTGGGAAGCCTGCCATATTAGTTCCACTCTACACCAACAACCTGACCATCGACATTAACTGTAACATCAAACTCCTACCAACTTTGGCATATGTCAACTAGCCTAACTGTCGATGTTACCTGTCCACTCCAAAAATTTGGGTTAAAATATAATGTGTGGTTTGTGTATTGTATACACCGCCCTAACATAAAAAATCAATCGCCAACAAATATTTCATGTGATGGATGTCAACCCTAACCATCGAAGGTAACTGGTGGTTAACTGAACCCACTCTGAAAATTTGGAAAATGCTTATCATATGGTTTGTATTGTTTGGAATTCCCAAACGGTTAATATGTGGCTTGAAACTTTGGATTGTCTCATATATTATATGGTCCATGGTATATACATAAAATTTGGGGTCGGGGTTAACCCCGGGCCCTTGGTTGCCCACCATGGCACATGGGTTGGGTGGACCGGGGGCCAGGGGTTAACCCTAGTCCCGACCCCCATTGCAAACCCTTTGAAACCTTAAATATGTTATGCACCCATAGTATAATAAGAATCACCATAGGCGGGCTGGGGGAAGGCTTGGCTAACAGACATGAGTTCTAGTGTTCGAACCCCGTGGAGGCAGTTCGATCTCCCATAAAAATTTTACATTGATGAGTGGAGGCCACATGGCAGCCACCGATTCGCCCACGTGGCTCTCCCTCATTGGTCTAACACCATAAACAATGAGCCAATAAAAAAAACAAAATTTGGACCAGTAAAATTATGATACTTGTCATCCTACCATAGGCTCACTGAAACAGAGTCATATGCACAGTAAGATAACTATTCAATGTACAGACTACTGACTGGGTGTACTTGCAACCCACAACTTAAAAATTTTAGTTGTTTTCCAATTTGAACATAACGTGATATCGAGAGAATATGATGTCGGTTTTGAGTGAAACAAGTTGCGTTGGATTTAGGGCGATGTGATCTTCACTTTGGCACTGGTTTCGAGCCATTCAGAGCACTTTGAATTTTGAGCATTAAACTGATCCACTGGATCAAGATAGGAAATTTGAGGATCTTTGGTTGTTTGGTATACATTTATGTTCTTGTGGAGAAGAAGATGAAATTTGAGCCTTCAAGTTAAAAATATATTTTTTTCGGTGCAAAAAAACTTCAAAGGCTTATAGGATCTTCATTTCAACATAAAATAATACATTTGGGAGCATATATGTGAATTTAAAGGAGAACACGGCATTTACGAAGTCGCATGACCTACTCCTAGTGGTGAAGGATGACGAGTAGGAGGATCTAAAGGGTGAATATCATTCATAGGCTTCCATTTTAAGGATTCAACCTTCGGTGGGGAGGAAGAGTCAATATCTCCATCTATTTCTATGAGGAGAACTAGGTGGTTTACGCAAACATTGAAGGATGCTTACGAGCATCTTGAGACTCTAAGGAGAAAATTTAGGAACATCATGCCTATAAATAAGCTTCTACACAATATGGTTCTAATGAATTGTTAGGTCCTCGTAATCTGTTAGATTGGTGAGAACAAATGAGCAGGGGTAACATCAGACCAGTCTTTTGACTCCTAGGACCTAGCCTTCCCTTTTAGTGTTTGATTTTAGGCTAGTTGTTAAGTTTACGGTTTGTTTGTTTGTTTTGGTTGGGTGGATGATCAAGTAGAATAGATGGAGTGAGAGATCTTCAATTCATTGGGCTATGGAGTCTACAAAAGGTCATGGATATCTCAACAATGAATCGGGGTGCATCACAGGGAAAATCTAACATGGTCAAATGGATCTTCAAGGTAGGTGTGAGATGAAATGAACATCAAGTTTGTGAACATAGTAGGGAAAATGGCAGTTAAGAATCCTTTGTCAAATACCTTTAAAACAAGAAGGGTCTTTAACACTACTCAGCACCAAGAAGTAATCATAAGATAGAGCAAACCAATAACTCTTTGATTAAACTCAAGCAAATAAGCATTTAGGACAAACAATCCAATGAACTATAGAAGGAAAGAAACTTCTTTAACTTCTAGTGATTTCACCTTCAAGGTTAGAAAACATTTAAGATAGACATATAACATAGATCAAAGAAGAGGGAACTCCTAAACATCATTGATCAAGCTATAAATACCTTCAAGGCAACCTTTCAAGAATGGACAAAGGGCACGATCAAAACACAACCTCTTTGGCTAAAGCTAATCAGTGATGCTTCAAAGAAAGATCTCAAGAACAATATTTAAGTAACATCAAACAAGCAGTGCTAACCATAAAACATCTTTGAAATCTACTGTATTGAACCATTCATGAGATAAACAAGCATAAGTGGGTCTAGAGAGCAACTAAGAATTCTCTAAACTGACCTAGCAAAGGAAAACATAGAGGCAGTGAAGAACAAACAGAGCTAAGGTGCCTTTGAAAAACATTTCTTAGTCTAAAACCTTTGTCCTACTGCAGTATAGAAGGATGTAACAAAATGATACATAAGAAAACGAGAACTGAATAGAATCACATCACCATAAACCATGCTCAGGGATCTTGCAAGCAATCCTTCTCCATCATCAATCAAAACAAGCCATCCACAAATTCCACAACACCAATTTCTCTTCAATCTCCAAAAAGCTATGTATTGCTCACAAGAGTCATCAAATGCCAACATTTTACAATAAGGCACTCATGCTCTATTTATCTAGCAAAGGAGGGCAAAGAACCCTAACTAGGGTTTGAAAATGTCAAAAATACCCATAAATGTCATTTATGTCTAAGAGACCATGTAAGGCCCAAGACACAAAATATCTCATGAAATAAATGCAAAAATAACTCCTAGCACCTAAATTTGGAGTGATTTGCCCCGAAAAACACTAAAATATCATTTTTCCATAAATGAGTGTCTTTTTTTGACTTTTTGCACAAAAGGGCACAACAGTGAGGTCTGAAGGCGTAGCTCATGCACAGGAAAATTGGGTCCACTTGCAACCAAGTTTTGATGGCCTTCCCGATGTCGGAATTGGCTCTGTGATGGCTCCTTGGAAAGATTGTTGAGTCTACTTTCCAAAACTTCTTTTGGTTTTCTGATTGGGCTCCATTATCCTGTTCAAAAATTAAATCTCCCAAGGTTGATCGAGGTCGAACGCCAGTCCTGAAAACTAGGCAGAAAGGTGAAATTTGGGGTGTTTTGGAGCCTTTTGAGGGACCAAAACTACTCCAAATGACCTGAAATTTGGTAAGCATGTTGTAATTGAGCTGAGGATTCCAAAAATGTAAATTTTTCTTCCTGAGGATGCTTTTAGGAAAAGCGTAGCGCCAAGAGTGATGCGCTTTCGACCCTTCGAATCAGCAAAAACCAAAATTTTTCAAAAAGTTCCCAAAATTTGCAAATATCTTCTTCGTGGAGTTTGGGATGCCTGTAGAGAAGCATCAAGGTTTTCTTAGTTTTTTTCCTCCTTGAGTGTTTGTATTTCAGCAAGGGCTCTTTTGAGCTTGGCCCATGCAAATTGATTTTTCAATGCATAGTGCTTGGCCATATTTTTCTGTAGGCCAAGGTCCCTTTGTATCTTCTTCAGCTGCTTGCGTTCATCCTTATAATAATTAATAATTTACCTTGCCATGCCAAGGCTTCTTTGTAGGTCTCTGATCTCTGTATCTTTCCTCTGGAGTAGTATGCTAGTGACCCTTTATTCATCCTCATTTTCACTGTCAAGGTCAATATGGATGAGCTCAAATTCCTTTTCAACCTCATGTTGATATTTTTCTTCTTCCTTCACCTTTTGTTTGCCTTTATCCAGTGGCTTAGTGGATGTGGAAGGCATGGCCCCTTGCCTTTTAGAGGCAGCAAACACATGCCTTTCTCCTCTTTGGTATGTCAAATAAAAAGGTTTGATTGTTATCATTTTGGTGTCTTCAACATGGTTGCCATCTTGAATGTCATTATCACTGCTATCCTTACTGTCCTCATGGCTTTTATGGCTGCCATCATTTTTCTCCATGTCTTCCTCTTCATTACCTTGACTGCTACTTACCTCATTATCTTCAATATCAGCTTCACGGTTTGCCTCTTCGCTGATTTCCGCATTATCATCAATACCACTGTCAGGAGTCTCATCAAACTCTTCATTTTATTCACTGTTATCGTCAGCTTCACTGATATTTTGGTCCTTGGTGTCACTGTTGTTATTAGCATCATTATTGCTATCAGTCACCATGTTTTCTACTTCATCACTGTCCTCTTTGTTTCCAATGTCATCACTGCCCTTATCACTACTAGGAACCTCACTGTTTTTACTATTATTGTGGCTCTTAGTTTCATTGCCACCATCATCATCATTTGTCTCTCTGTCACTTCCTTCATTTGTGTCCATACTCTCTTTTTCCTCTTCATCTTTAACATCATCATTACCCTTATCATCATTTGTTTCTTTCATGCTAACATCACTGCCCCCTACCTCTTCATTTTCTTCCTCTTTACTGTCCTCTTCTTCATCATTGCTGGATTTATCATTGCCCTCTCCTTCATTCTCATTTGATGGTTCATATTCATTTCTCTCATTGTTTGATGCACTAGGAGAGGGTGAGGAAGGAGGATGGGATGATGAGGGCACACTTTGCTGAGGATGGGGTTGTGGGTTTGTGAAGACCTCATGAGCAATGAACACCTCCCACGGTATGCCCTTTTGCTCCAAATGATGTAGCACAACCACCTTGATCAAGGAGTGATGGAACAAACTTTGCATTTTCTGGAAGTAGTTCCTCTTTTGTACAACAGAGGACATCTTGTTAATACTCCTATAGAGGTAGTAGGGTAAATGGAGCATATTAAACCTAGTAAAGTGCATGAGTAATTTGATATGATAGGAGTAAAGTCTAGAGTACCTCCCCTCACATGTAAAATATTTCATGATGACCCTCATAAAGGGTGCATACCTCTCCAACAAATGTGAAAAAGGGAAGATAGATTTGCAGCCTTCTTTGTATCTAGGTTTGAGAAATGGCTCATAGCATCTTATGTCTAACTTTTCTCTTTTGAACCATTTTTCACCAATATTAGGCATTCCAGTGGCAATAGAAGTGGCATCTGATGACAGCTCAAAGTTTACCCCTGCAAGATTCACTTGTTTATTGTGTAGGTTGAGGATAAACAACCTACTGAGCTCAAGGTGATTTTGCACCTGTTGGATTTTTTCACAAAACTAAAAACACCCTACATTTTGGAAACATGTGATAATCATAGGAGAGGAATTAAGCTCCACAATGTCTTGGGGTTCAAACCTATTAACCTTCCCACCTCTATGTTTCTGCCTCCTAGGCACTTGGCCTTCTTCACTACTAACATTCCCTCCTTCTCCTGACATTTTGACACTATTGCTTTTAAACAAACCCTAGCTCTGTTTGTAAAACTTGATATGAGAAGTGAATTGGGATGATGGTGAATGGCAACCTTTGCAAGTGAGTGAGAGGAAGGTGTAGGCGTATGACTGAGCCTTTTAAGCTTTGATGAATGGTCAACTTCAAATCACTGCAACCATACTACTTCATACCCTATTTGACTGATATATTCTTGTTTGTAGATGATGGAGGTTTAAACAGGGTTTTGAGCATGAA
Organism: Pinus albicaulis; assembly: GCA_034641835.2. Lineage (NCBI taxonomy): Eukaryota > Viridiplantae > Streptophyta > Pinopsida > Pinales > Pinaceae > Pinus > Pinus albicaulis. Next base: position 1,293,027,017 of record CM076577.1, read on the forward strand.
GATTAGGGTTTTTCACTCCTTAGGGTTTGGTCAATTTCTTTTGACATTAAACCTTCAAAATTCACTGGAGGAAAAAGCAAGACATCCACCTACCAATTTGCAATGCCCTTGAAAACCCTGGATAGCAGCTTGAAGGAGTTTTTTGATGTTTTTTGAGAGCTTGTAGGTGAAGGAGGAGCTTCAAGCGAAAGTGCAGCACCTGCACGCAGAGTCGGGTCCTCCCTGCCCAACGTGTAGCGCATGCATGCATTTTCGGGTGTTGGGCTTCCCTAGGTGCAACGCCTGAACACATTTTGTGCCTATCGAGTTCTCCTGGGTGCAGTCCCTGAATGTAGTCTGGGCCTGTCGAGCTTTCCTGGGTGAACGTGTAGCACCTGCACAAACACACAGTGTGTGTCTCTGAACACACAACGCAGTGCAATTTTGCATTGGAAAATCCTCTAAATGTGCAGCGCTGGACACTAAACGTGTAGCGCCGACCTGAACGCGCATCGCCGGGTAACTTGCCCAAAATTTGACTGGAAACTTAGATTTTTCTCCTTGGAGGTTTTTTTTACTCTTTGCAAGTGAATAATAAGCCAAATGATAGACAAAATGCCCCTTTATAGCCTAGGAAAATAAATCAAAGTTTGAGAACCCACTTTGATAATGTTTTTTACTCCTTTTCCTTTAACTAATATCCCCTTAGACCCTTTTTTGTTGTAGGTGGCTAAAAAACATTTAAATGGCCCTTTCCTTGTGCTCCTTGAGTTTGACATATTCACTTTATGTTTTGAAGGGATGCACACAATAATATTTTCAAATTTTCCTGTGTTTTTCATCATAACATTCAATTTGCTTTTCTTACCTTTTTCCTTCTAATCCTTTTTTCTCTGTTTTCTCTGCAAGTTACTGATATGGTGAACTTTACTTCCTTTGGCCTATTTATGCCTTTAACTCCTTTGTTGACAAGTGATTATGAGAACCTTGAAATGGTTCTTCCTTTTGATACTTTGAAGCATGATGACTCTACCCTTGACAACATTAGGAATTTAAACATAAAGCAGTATCTTCAACATTTCCTTTGTCCTTACCTTGGAGATCAAATTACCTTGTTTTTCTAACCTTTAACCACTGAGTGTAAATGACTGAAATGAGAGCTTGACCCTCCTTTACTGAATAGTCTTTGCATCCCTGTTCTTTTGAGGCAGTGAGACACTTTACCTTAGGCAAACTCTGGGATGACATACATAGTAGCCTTTTAAAATATTCTTTCTGCTATCATGATCGAAGCTTAACAACTTCATTTTACCTGTTTTGACCATCTTTGGCATGACAAACCCCTTGGCGTGAGTTTGGAATCTTTGCAAACGGTGATATCTTTAGGAACCCTTTGTTGTCATTATGGGGTCCAAAATTACCTTTTCACCTTCTTTGATCACCTTACCAAAATCCTAGGTTTCTGGTATGCTTGAGAACAATTATCAGTATTGTCTTCTAAGTTCTCTATAGCCCTTTCAAGTTCATTCATTTATGTCTAGTTCACCTCACCTTTTTCCCTTTTTCATCTATTATTTCTAAAAAACTTCTTCCATGTTTGGTTCTCTTTTTGTGCATCCTCCATGTGATTCGCTGCATTGTATCCTTGCTTGGCACATTGTTGGCCCAATCAGGCTTAGAAACCCTGATTTTCCTTGAACAAAAACTGCTCCCTCTATCTTTGCTGTGAATGTCTTTATTGAGGTGCAGGCCTCTTACCTTATCAATTTTCTGTTGATATTCACTTTAACACTCCTGAAGAAATGTCAAAATGCACAGTTTCCTTTTGCAGAACTTGAACTTGATAAGGTGGTCTTCTTAGGATTTTTTCTGATTTTTTCTTGGACAATGATGTGCTGATCTCGTCTAGCATTTGAACCAGCTTCTAGCACAAGGAAAACAATGCTGAATATGCCAAGGATGACCCTACAACCTATGAAACCCTAATGACCTAGTGGGAGGCTCCTTTGACGTGGTCATTGACTGAAAGTTTGGCTTGGGGTCTTCAAGTGTAACAAATAGAGTTTTTGACAAATTGATGTATTGAAGATCCAAAATCCAATGTACTTGATTTATCTAAAGAGCCTATAGAGATGTTTTTGAGACCATCAATGCTTGAGGAACCTGATGAACATATGAAGGAGCAAGTTGTCTGGTAATCCTAGATGAAAAGTGGAAGGTTGAGGCAAAAGAAAAACAGAGCGTTGAGGTCATAGATGGGAAAATAGGATGTGGATGAGTGGCATAAGCCCATGAGGGGTCTTTTAGGAGTGGTAGGCAGGTCATGGAATGGAAAAATAGTAGAATAGTGAAAAATTTGGTATAAGGATAATGACGACAGTGAGATTTCTAAAACTCACAATATTCAGGAATTTTGTTTTTAGAAATCTAGGACAAGTATTTAGTCATCTATAAATAGAAAAATTTATTGATGACTAACATGAATGACACCATTGAAGAGGAAGCAGGGCATTGGGTTTGAAGAAATTCCATGGTGAATGATGATGCATGGAATATTGTGTCAAGATTGAAGGAAATTCTAGTTCTATGTGTCTCTGCAAGAAATTCCTTTCTTGCCAAGGGGGAATATTGATGTTTGTAGCATTGGATAGGAACTTCCACATCATTCTAGGTGTCAGGAGATGTGAAAGTTGTTTAAAGCCTTCAAATTTAGCAAATTAACTTATCAGAGGCTTAGTATTTTAGCTCAAAAAAGAAAGTGCTCAGAATTGAATGAAACCAGAATGACAGTGACCATCCTGTCGCAAGGAATCCAACACAACTCATTTCATGGAAAACTGAGTTCAGCTGAAGGAGTTATGGTCTGCTGATTGTCATTCAGAACATGCAATTTTTTATTAAAAAAATGCATGATAGGTACAGGTTGATGACATGTCAACCCAGTCAACATTGAAGGAATATTCTTCAGTTTTAGTCCAATGGGACTGTGACAAGTGTCACTCTGGGATTCGTCAGTTTGGTTTGTGAAGGTAAAAATTTCCCAATGACCTCCTAAAGTTGAATTTGAGTTTATGGATTTATGTGCTGGAAATTAATTTTTATTAAGATTGGAATTAATTTATATATTATATATACTTATAATTATAATATATTATAGGATTTTAATTTCATATTTTATGTTATAATATCTATATATATATATATATAATTTCAAATCTTAATTAATTTCGCACATAATATATTTTATCAACCCTAAGTTCAATACATTGACAATACATTTCAAAACCCATAAATCTAAATACATGCATTTAAATTTGTTACAAACCTTAATCTAAATACATATATGATGGTATATTATTAATGTGGGTTCGAATCGAAAGGTTTGTTGAGCATTGTATTAAAGTTACACTATATTTTGGTGGCGCAATATTACATTAAAGTTCAGGTTTCAAAGGTTTTGCAAAATCTATAATGGGGTTCGAGTTCGGGTTTGAACCCATGACCTCACCACCAACATCCAATTGCCTTCACCAACATGCTGCCACTATGGTTCTTGAAATCCTATTCAACGACCATGTATGTAAATGTGCCACAACCTCTAGTGGCGAGAATGGAGGGGCCAACCCCTCACCATATGACCAAAGCGTCGTGACCAGGGGGAGCACCAGCGCTAAACACACTTAAAAAGAAATTAATTAACACTAAACAGAGCTTATCCATCCACTAATGGCGCGATTAGTTTAGCAGTCAGTTTAGCGGAGCCCCAATTTTGGTGGACAACTCCAGATTTAGTCCGAGTTAACTCCAGTTCTCTAGATTTTGAGGCAAAATTGTAGGGAAAATTGGTTTTTGCCATAACTGAGGCAATTTTTGTCCAAATGGAGTGCATGAAGAGTCATTCTTAGTGTATTTTGATGTTTTGGAGCCAATGGAATGAATTTCAGAGGCATAGGAGCTCATCAATATAGGTTTTTGTTGACTTGAATATTTTTGAAGCCTAGGGCCACCAGGAGGGAAAGCCATGCCCAGAGCATTCGGTAACCAAATTGAGTAAACAAATAGTCGTTTTTGATATATTTCTATGTTTTAAACTCATTGGAATAGGTTCCAAAAGAATTTGATGCATGTAAACATAATTTTGAGCACAATTGAGCTAATACAGAGGCCCAAGCTATGGAGCTGGACCAAGGAGATGTAGCCTAGGAGGGGTGAACTCCTTCATCAAAACCATGTGTATTTGACTCAATTTTCTATGTTTGTTGTTATTTATGTTGTTGTTGTTCAGCTATTTAAATTCATGCTTTATGCTTTCAAAAACACTCATAAAATTCAGTTTTAATTACATCTTTGACACACATAAGCAACAGGGGAACCTGCACATCAAGCATAAGATCAGTAAATAAGTTTATATCTAAAAATGAAATTAGCACAGAAAAACTAACATTCAAATTCAGATCATTAACTTTAATTAAAATGAAGTGCCTTTTATAAAAATGGTTTTAATTTAATAAAATTTTGAATGTTTTTACATTAATGAATCAAATGAATATTAATCATTCTCTAGGTGTGTTACATTTCTTGACACGACCCTAGGTGTTGAGGGTTCCCTTATGGTCTCTCCTGATGCTGGGGTTTTATTTTATTTAGAAAACCGTAATGGGTCGAGGTCTTGCCTATGGAATTAGTTGGAATATCGTTGTTGTTAGGGTCATTAGTTTTCATCGTTGAATGTCTCTCATGTTCTTTAATTTACATTTTATCAATAAGTTGAACCTATGAACACTGTCGTTGTCATAAGTTTGGAAGTCAATGTCCGACATCGCCATGATTTTAGTCATTAATTGGTTCAATTGGAGCATGAATAAATATAGAGTTATTAGGAGTCATTTTTACACATTTTGGAACAGTCAAGTCAAGGGGTATGTGTCAGCTATGTGTCTATTAAAAATTGTACATTTGAGTCCATTATAGTCAAAGTTCTGGTGCTCAAGGAATATGGTCTTTTAAAGGTACCCTACTTCTTATTCCTTCTTCTAATCTACCATTGTTTCCCTAATTCCATAACCTAAATCTCCCATTATTCATTCATAAATTCCCTTTATTACCACCCATTCATTAGTCACATGAATTTCATTTTCCCCAATCCCATCCTAAATCCATTTCCTCAAAAGAACATAATTACATCTTATACTTGACATAAACCATATCCCCCCACTATCTAAGTAACGTATCCTCCCTAGAGTTCTAATAATTTCCCATGCAAAAATGATCATATCATCCTAATGGAGTGTTGTTGAGTCCCAAACTTGCATCTTTCTTATACACATTTCTAGACCTTTTTCATTCACCTGGACCCTCTAAGTCATCAATATCATTGCATATTAATTGTAAAAGAGCATCTAAAATGGTTTTTAACTATGTTTTGTGTCTGTTGTTCGATTTATATTTTTGCTCATTTAGCTGCGGAATCTTGTCACTTTCCGCAGCTGCTGCAACTTTCCACAGCCATTTTGTTAAAGTCTATATTGCAGGTGTCTTCAGGAAAATCGAGCCACATGGGAAAGTTAGAAATGACATGGACATGGATCGTGTCCTATTGGCTCAGTCGAATTCACCTAAGAAGGCTGTGGTCAAAGGTGGCCAAGTGGTGGTCAACCGAAGAGTCCCACGGTGACAGAACTCTGTTTCTCATCACGTGGAGATTTGCGTGGCCGTTTCTAAATCACGGGAGACACATCAACACCTGTAAACGGCTCCATAAGCCGAATCTAACATCCACTCTCCATAGATTTAATCCTCACGGCGGCCATAATGCTAGATCTCTGGACGTGATGGTTCACGTGTCTTCCATCAGCACAGACTTTAGGGAATTAGTTATATCACCCTCTGTTATAAATAATGCGTTCTCATACGCATAAAAGTTAAGCTCTGTAATGTAATTGCGTCGCCATTGTGCTGTGACATTATTTCTCTATTATGACCGCATTTTAATATATGAGAAGACTCTGTTCAAAAGCGTAATTCGTATTTGAAAGCTGTTGCCCGAGGTTTGTGCAGAGGGCCCCTGCACATGCTGAGGTTTTGTGTATTACTGTATAGTTTCATGCTTCATTTCTTTAAGTTCATTGTGCCATAGTCATTCACGTGTATATATATTACATCTTTCATGATATTTACGTTTCATCTCTGTCCATAATCTTTCATGCTTTACATTTTACTACTGTCCATAATCTCTTATGTTTTATGTTGTTGTTAACTGATCAGTGTTTTTGTTCCAGATTACAATAGGCAGCCCGGGAATTTGCACATCATTTTATAATGACTAATGACATGGAATCAATATTGTCCTTCTGTTGATTTCTTTTCCTTAGTTTTTAATTCCAACACTGTTTTGTTTATTTCAGTCTTGCACATTTGCTTTAGTAGTTAGATTAGATATTAAATTGCTCATGTCATTTTCAGTTACCTCCGAAAGCCATAGTGAGACTAATGGTGAGGGATTGAAGTATGAGTGTGTAGTTTGATATTAGTTTACTTTTCTGCAAGTTAGATATTAAATTGTTCATGTCATTTTCAGTTACCTCCGAAAGCCATAGCGAGACTAATGGTGAGGGATTGAAGTATGAGTGTATAATTTGATATTAGTTTACTTTTCTGCAAGATAGATATTAAATTACTCATGTCATTATCAGTTACCTCCGAAAGCCATAGCGAGACTAATGGTGAGGGATTGAAGTATGAGTGTGTAATTTGATATTAGTTTATTTTTCTGCAAATTAGATATCAGATTGCTCAAGTTGTTTATGATTACCTCCGAAAGCCATAGAGAGACTAATGGTGAGGGGTCAGAATATGAGTTGATGTAATTTGATTTTAGTTTTACTTTACTTGCAATCTTTTCTTTGAGTACAGTTTCTTTTGTGTTTAGACAGCAGCAAGGGTAATGGTTTTCATGATCAATAGTTCACTGTTTGTTTAACTATAATAGTGGCACATTTTCATTTCCTTTTAGGAACTAATTTTCTCATTGTATGTTTCAAAATCCTTTTGAAGTTTGAAGTTTGGTAAATCATTATAAAGGACATCATTGCCTTGAACAATCATAACCATACTTGTCTTTTAAAATTTCCATCTCACATTAGGAAACCAACCAAGATAAATAAAAACCCAAAAACGACAAAAAGTAAGAGATAGGTTATCTTGCACATATAGTGCGCCACACTTCGTCAGCTTACGAATCCCGGATTGAAAAATTAATGTAGCAATTTAGGACACACTAAATTGACCAAACATTTTGGCACCGTTGCCGGGGAAGTGTAACTAGGTAGCCAATTTCTTAAAAAAAAACAATAAAAAGAAGGGAAAAATTGATAACTTCTTGAAGTATGCTCTCCTCTTGCACTAGTGTGATCTGGAGGATCAGAAAAGAGAGTTATTGGTTCAATAATTTCTTAAGTATGCTCTCTTCTTGCACCTAGTGTGACCTAGAAGATCAGAAAGAGAATTATTAGCCCAACTTAAAAAAAATAATAAAAATGACATGCATAGAGCAAGAGATTCTAGGGGAAGGTTTATAGCTAAAGCCAAGAGTTCGATTTTCACAACTCCATCTTCTTCAGGGCATAGACAAGATTCACCACCATCTACCCCTAGCCTTAAGATTCTTGGAATTCAAGGAGCAGCTGAATTAGAGGATTCTCCTATACCACCTACTAAATCTCATTTAGAAAAGGACCCTTTCTTTACTTCTACAAGAGAGTATATTGTAATCAAAGAAGTAGAATCACCTAAAGAAGAAAAGGAAGAGACTCCCTCTCATCCTCCCTTGATAGAAGAACTAGAGGACTTTGAGGACTCTAAAGAAACTATCATGGCAGAGGAAATAATAGATGTATTTGGAGGTAGAGGTAGAGGTAGAGGAGGAGGAAACAATGGAGACAACAATGGTGAAGGTAATAATGGAAGAAATAGGGAAGGAGACAACTTGTTTGGATTCCCTATAGTTGATGAGGAAACTCATACAACGATGAAAAACATCTCACCATCTGTCCTCCCTAACTTTTATGGATTGTGAAGTGAGGATCCTGAAACATTTCTATTTGAGTTTGAAGTCGTGTGCCGAACCTATGACTATATGGAAGACTCTCAAAAACTCAAACTGTTTCCTTCAACATTGAAGGGAGCCGCTTTGAAATGGTTCATGGGATTAGCCACCCAATCTATTAGGACTTGGAATGATATGAAAAAAACATTTTTGGATAGATACTTGGATTATTGTATGCCCACCAATCACAAGGATGAGGTATTCAAAATGGTGCAAAAAGAAGATGAAAATTTGGAAGATTTACTTGAAAGATTTCAATACAACTTAAAAAGAGCAAAGATGAGCAATTTAGATGAAGAAACTTTGAAAGCCCTCATATTAAAAGCCATTAGAGATGAATGGATAGATATTTTAAACATGATGGGGAAAGGAGATATTTCTCAACTTCCACTTCGTGACATAACAGAACTATGTGTCCATCTCTCAAGAGGAAAATCTAAAACAGGAAAAGGGCCTAGGGATCCTTCTCTTATCAGGGCTAACAAATCTGCAACTAGATCAGTAAGTAGGGCAGAGATTCGCAATATGCTTGATGAATTCAAAACTGATATCTTAGGAAGCCTTAGTGAACAACTAGACACCCTTAAGATCCAAAACAAGCAGAAAGCAGAAACGGATGCTCTAGCCATCTTTTGTCCGAAATGTAGGAAGAAACATGCTTTAAGGGAATGTCCCTTGGATGTAAAAGTTGTAGAAACATGTATGATTTTCTCAGAGAATCATGAGATCAAGGATTGTCCTTCAATTCCTGGACTCAAAGTTGTCTTTCAAGAAGACCCAAATTCAGTAGAATCTCTCTGTTTTGTTGCAAGAAGACCTTGGCAGGGACAACAAACTCAAGGGTTTAACAACCCTGTGAATCTTCAAAACCCACCAAATTGGAATCCTTGGCAACAACCTTGGCCCCAACATCAAAATCCATATCAACCATGGGTACAAGGGATGCAAAATCCTTATGGGAGATTTGCTCAATTTTATCAATATCCTCCATCTTTTCAAAATCAACAAGCTCCACAACTTCCAAACCCAAATCCACAATTTTCATTTCCATTTCCACAACAACAACCTTCTCAACAAAATCCAAATCCTCAACTCATGCTTCCATACCAACAAAAGACAAATCAACTTCCAGCTCAGCGATTGCCAAATCCTAACAATAAAAATCCTCAGAATACTTACATGATAGAAGGACAACAATTTCCTACCTATATGATTGTTCCTCTCAATGATGTACAACTCAGATCTTGTAGAGTTTTAGAAAAACCTTCTATAGATGTCCAAGAGCAAGATACCTTTGAGGAGGATTCTCTTAAAGCCAATAAAAGTTCTGAGGAAGCATCTCTTCAAAACTCAAACATTCAAAAAGAGAAAGAAAAGTTAACACCCACAACTCCTATAGTTGAGCAACCTGCATCTTCATCCACACCTCCTTTCCCTGAAAGATTACAAATTGATAAGGGGGTGGAAAAACAAATCTTGTTGCCTAACTATGATTTTCTAGATGAATTAAAAAATGTTTGTATCAAGATTCCCTTGCTACAAGCCATTCGAGAGATTCCTATTCTAGCAAAAACAATAAAGGAGTTGAGTTTCAAAAGACCAGGAAGGAAACTAAAAGACACAAGAAGAATCCACCTGGTAGGAAAAATTGCAGATATTATGATGGGAAAAATTACCATGCAGAAGTATGTAGATCCAGGAAGTTCAATTGTCAAGACACATATAAATGGGATAGAAATTCCAAACACATTGATTGACTTAGGGGCTGCTATCAACATTATGAGTAGACAGACTATGGACTAGCTAAAACTTCCTAACCTTCTTTTTACACCTACTTTACTGCAACTTGCAGATCGATCAATTATCAAACCAGATGGTGTATTAGAAGATATTTCAGTCTCCTTAGATTCTTGGGAATATCCATTAGATTTTATGATTTTGACTCCCAAGAGTAATCTAGGAGGGCACCCACTTATCTTAGGAAGACCTTGGCTAGCCACAGCTGATGCTTTCATTAGTTGTAGATCTGGGGATATGTGCATTTCTAATGGTAATTCGACAAAGAAATTCAATTTGTATCCTCCAGCAAAAGCAATCACAGAAGTAGGAGACAATGAATGGGTTGATGATGAGGACACTATACAACCTGTCTATACCATTTCTGAAATCAGTGAGGATAGTCAAATTCTGAACACATTAGAAAATTTTGAGACATCTTTAGAATATGACCCCACACAATTTCAGTTGGAATCTAACATAGAATATTTATCATCAAGACAAATGTCTCTTTACTCTATGGAAGAGTTTGGTAGTTCTACCATTGAGATTTTTCCAGAAAAAACATTGAATATCAACAAAAATTTGGAAAAGTCACAACAGGAAAAAATAACCAAAATATTGCAAAAACATTCTACTGCATTTGCATGGGAGTATACTGACATGAAAGTTATTGATCCTAAGACCTGCATTCATCATATCTATATTTAGGAAAACAGTATACCAATCAGACAACCTCAAAGAAGGATGAATCCAAATCTTAGGGAGATAGTGAAAGAAGAGCTCCAAAATTACTCAATGTAAACTTCATTTATCTAATTTCAGATAGCCGATGGGTTTCTCCTTTGGTTATAGTACCTAAAACTAATGGTAAATGGAGGGTATGCATTGATTACAGGGAATTGAACAAAGCAACTTTGAAGGATCACTTTCCTTTGCCTTTTATCGATCAGGTATTAGATACATTAGCGGGTAAAAAGTACTTTTCATTTTTGGATGGTTTTAGTGGCTATAATCAAATTCAGGTAGCACCTGAAGATCAAGATAAGACCACATTTACTTGTCCATGGGGAACTTTTGCCTACCGAGTGCTTCCTTTTGGGTTATGTAATGCACCCGCAACATTCCAAAGAGCGGTACTAGGAATTTTTTCTGATCTAATCCATGATTGTGTAGAGGTTTATATGGATGATTTTACAGTTTATGGTAATTCATTTGAAGAGACATTAGAAAATTTGGAAAAAGTTCTCATAAGATGTAAAGAAACAAACCTTTCATTAAGCCATGAAAAATGTTTTATGATGTTTACTGAAGGGATTGTTTTAGGACATCATATTTCGGGAGATGGGATTAAGGTTGATAGATCAAAAGTTGAAGTCATCTCCAAGTTGCCTATTCCAAATTGTCAAAGAGATGTTAGAAGTTTTCTAGGATTTACTGGTTATTATAGAAGATTTATAGAAAGCTTCACTAAAATAGCATCTCCACTCTTCAAATTGCTTACCAAAGACTGTGAATTCAAATGGGATCCTGATTGTCAATCAACCTTTGAAACTTTGAAAACAAGAATATCTGAAGCACATATCTTGAGAGGACCAAATTGGAAACTCCCTTTCCATATTTCTACAGATGCTTCAGATACAGCTCTGGGAGTTGTGTTGGGTCAAAAAGATTTAGTCCCTTATGCCATTTACTATACCAGTAAAAATTTGACTCCTACTGAGTTGAACTATACTGTGACTGAAAAAGAGTTTTTAGCTGTTGTTCATGCAATCAATAAATTTAGACATTATATAACAGGCTATGAAACTTTTATTCATACTGACCATTCTGCAATTAGATATTTAATGAAAAAACCTGTTACTAATGGCAGAGTGACAAGATGGCTCTTACTTTTACAAGAATTCAATATTATTGTGTTGGATAGACCAGGGAAACAAAATACAGTAGCTGATTTCTTGTCTAGGATTCAGAATACTAAAGAAGATTCTCCTGTAGAGGATAAGTTTCCTGATGAATACTTGTTTGCGGTAACTATTAAGACTCCTTGGTATGCAGATATTGCTAACTATTTGGTTACAGGGAAACTGCCTCCACATTTATTTCCAAGTGAAAAAAGAAAGATTATTCAGGAGAGTTCAAAATATTCATGGATTTCTAACGAATTGTTTAAAACAGGGCCAGATCTTGTGATCAGAAGATGTGTCAGGGAAGATGAAATGCCTGATATCCTTAAGGCATGTCATGATGAACCATGCGACAGACACTTTGCAGACAAAAGGACAGCCTATAAAATCCTCTTTTTAGGATATTATTGGCCTTCCCTCTTCAAATATGCAAAACAATATGTCAAAAGGTGTGGCAGCTGCCAAAGAGTAGGGAAACCTACCCTTTCAAATGAAATGCCATTGCAACCACAGGTACTCATCGAACCCTTTGAAAAATGGGCTTTAGATTTCATAGGACCTATTAATCCACCATCTAAGCAAAATAAGTATATATTGGTTTGTAATGATTATGTTACTAAATGGGTAGAAGCCAAAGCATTAGTATCTGCTACTGAAAATTCAGTTGTTCATTTTCTTTATGAGGATATTTTTACTCGCTTTAGTGTTCCAAGAGAAATTGTGACAGATCAGGGAAGCCAATTCACATCCAACTTGGTGGAGAATTTGATGGAAGAATACAAAATCAAGCATAGAAGATCTACTCCTTACCATCCGCAAGCAAATGGTCAAGTGGAGTCTACAAACAAAGTTCTCGAAAGTATCATCACCAAAAATGTTCATATACATAGAAGAGATTGGGCGGAAAGGCTTTCTGAAGCCTTGTGGGCCTACAGAACTACATGGAGAAATAAAACAGGACATTCTCCCTATGAACTTGTTTATGGGAAAGAAGTCCTGCTCCCCATTGAGTTCCAAGTCAAGACCTTCAAGATAGCAGTTCAGTTGGGGATGGATTTATCAGAAGCTCAAAAGCATAGAATGGAGCAATTGAATGAGCTAGATGAGATCAGACAAGAGGCAATTCTAAGAACTGATCTAGTCCAATATCAAAGAGCTAAATGGCATGACAAATACATCAAAGAGAAGAAGTTTCAAGAAGGAGATTGGGCATTGTTATTTGATTCCAAGTTTAAAGATTTTAAAGGAAAATTTCAGACTCATTGGCTTAGGCCATATGAGATTGACAAGATCTTTAGCAATGGAGCGGTAAGAATCAAAACCATTGATGAATTTCAAACTCCTCTTATTGTGAATGGCCACAGATTAAAAGTCTATCATAAGCCACTCTCAAAAGAGGAATTTGTCAAAATGTTTCAAGAAAATTCTGCAATCAGGCTGGTACAAAAGAATTCTTCTTCTCCACCAGCCTAGCCTTTGTTCTTTTCAGTTAAAAAAAAAAAAAAAAAAAAAAAAAAAATTGTATAAGCCTGAAAACCAATCATTGATTGGCAGTCTTATACAGAAAATGTAGGGTGAAAATCAGAAACACATGACACCCTATATTTTCCAAAAAAAAAAAATCTCTCTTTCATTTCACAAGTTTTGTGACCACCCACTCCATTCCATTCCACTTCATTTCACTCCACTTCATTCCATTCCACTTCATTCCACTTCATTTCACTCCACTTCATTCCATTTCACTTCATTTCATCTGTTTCATTTCATTTCACCAATAAAATTTTCTTTCATGACCATTTTCATTCAGTCAGTTATCATCCATATATTTCCATTCACTCAAATAATCGTTGTGTCAGTTTCCGCAGCTGACACCTGTTTCCGCAGCTGACACCAGTTTCCGCAGCCGGAAGCAGATTCTACAGCTACCACTCTGTTTTTCAAAAAAAAATGTACAGCCAGATGTTAGTTCAATAATCATGAAATCAAATGTAGGTATGAAGACATATTATGAAGACATGGGGCATTCAAGATATCAATGAGGAGCAACTAATTGAAGACCAATGAAAAATGGCAAGAATTCCAAGGTATGAGTAAAAATTTATTTCAAATGGCATTCAAGCACATTTTTACATAGTTATAAACCATAGCTCCATTATATGCAATGATTGTGTTGACAAACTTCGTAACCATTCCACGATCTCTATATGATCCTCCCACAATCCTTGCATTCATTTTCAAATGGTTCCATAATCAAGCCTCTGATCTTCACTCATACTCCGATACTCCACCTGTGATGATGAAACGTGGTTGATTTGACTACGGCTTCTTTCAGCCGCATAAAATCCGTAGCCGTTTCATAAACGTGCTTACATTTACTCTGCAACCACCTAATTTTAAATACTGTCGGATGCGTTATACTCCTCCTACTGTTCTGTTGATCTCACAACTGCATTTCCACCGTGCTCACGTAACCCTTCTCTGTTATGCTTCACCCCATTTTGTTCTCTGTTACGCTACATTCCGTATACCCATTCTTTGATATCCGCCTACAGTCACTGGTCTCCTCCATAAATCATGCTCATTTCCGCTCATTCAGCCGTCTTACCTCCGTTGAACCCTCCTCACGCAGACAAGTTTTAAAGAGCAGAAAGAAGGATGGGTCAGTTGTTGAGAACAGAACCAGAAAGACCTAAATTCATGGAAGGATACCCGCAAGTCAGAGATATATTGAAAAAGGCAAAGTGGCTTCGGTTCATCCAAAAGTTTAGAGGCTACCATAAAGAGGTGAAAAAAGCTTTTGCAAGGTCTTTCAATGGTCTGGAAGTAGAAATTGGGGACCTCAAATTTACGGTGAATGAGGCATCCATAGCAGCTGCTTCAGAACTTCCTCAAGAAGGTGAACGTTGGTTCAAGAACAAGAGTATTAGTGATGAAGCCTGGAGAGTGATCCTACGTAACCCAGGTATGGATGTAACTATTTTTAAAAGGGGAATTCCTGTTCATGCTTTGAAAGAAGAGTGGGCCACTTTACTGTTGGTCATTCAAAAATTTATCACCTGTGAGGGCCGTTTTGGGTCAATGTACATGTATCATACCCGATTGCTGGTGAATTTTCTAGACAACCAGACCCTCAATCTGCCATACTTTTTATTAAATAGTTTGAAGAAGATGTCTGTGACCGTCCAGAAGCATCTAGGGGACGTGGAACCACATTTGTATCACCATGGTCTTGTGAAAATTCTGATTGAAAAATAGTTAAAAGAGAAAAAGGACACATGGGAACAATTTTTGATTAGAAATTTCTTTGAAGAACCCCAAGAAATTCCTAAAGGCAGTACATCAAGAAGGAGTAGGAGAAAGAGAACAAATGATGAAACTCAAAGCACTCCTACTACTACAGTTGAAAGAACTAGTAGAGAAGAGAGACTGTCAAAAAGGAAGAAGGAAAAGATTGAAGAGAGAAAAAGCATTGAGGCTATGCATCAAACCCCTTCTTCAGAAGAAGATCATCAAGTGTTATCTGAGAGACTAGTTCACCTTCAGGAACAGTCATCTATGGCCAAAAAGAGGGGAAAAGAAAAACAAAAAGGAAAATACAGTAGTCCACAGCGTGTAAGAAGAAGTTCCAGGCTTAGAGGGAAGTTGAGGAAAACACAAACAAAAGGACCCCATTTTATTGATTTGGGAGAAGAAACACCTGAAAAAACTCCAGCTGGCCATAGTCCATCTCATTCTCAGTCAGACATTGAACATAGTCCACCGCATTCTCAGTCAAATGTTGAAATTAATCCTCAAGACGTTGACATGAGCCCTTTTCAGCCATATTTTGAAGTCAATTCTCCTCCACGGCATTTTGGGGACAGCCCAATGAAAACGACACCTGAGATAGACCCAAAGCAGCAAGAAGTATATGATTATATAGAATCTTTAGAAAGAGCAGCCACGGGTCCCAGCACCTCATCCACTCAGCCTCACACAACACAAGAAGATCTAGTCCAATCATTGAGACAGGAAGTCTTTGAGTTGGAGGTTTTAAATAGACATATTAAAAATGAAAATGAGGCATTAAAGGAACAAAGCAAATTGGACAAGATAATTCATGACAATACCATGCTACATCTGGGACTATGGCAGAAAAAGAACAGGAAATTGAAGAAGAAATGCCAGAAGTTAAGTAGAGCACTGATTAATATCAAATTTAGATGCTTGATGAAGAAGCCCGGGATGTTAGCAGCACCAAGGAAGAGGAGAAGAGGACTGGATGTACTGGCAGAGGTGTCAAGGCATATGAATTGAAGAAGGATTATCAAAATTTTGGTTGCATGAGGACATGTAACACCTTCACAGTGGGGGTATGTTGAGTCCCAAACTTGCATCTTTCTTATACACCTTTCTAGACCTTTTTCATTCACTTGGACCCTCTAAGTCATCAATATCATTTCATATTAATTGTAAAAGAGCATCTAAAATGGTTTTTAACTATGTTTTGTGTCTGCTGTTCGATTTAGATTTTTGCTCATTTAGCTGCGGAATCTTTTCACTTTCCGCAACTGCTGCAACTTTCCGCAGCCATTTTGTTAAATTCTATATTGCCGGTGTCTTCAGGCAAATCGAGCCACATGGGCAAGTTAGAAATGACATGGACATGGATCGTGTCCTATTGGCTCAGTCGAATTCACCTAAGAAGGTTGTGGTCAAAGGTGGCCAAGTGGTGGTCAACCGAAGAGTCCCACGGTGACAGAACTCTGTTTCTCATCACGTGGAGATTTGCGTGGCCGTTTCTAAATCACGGGAGACACATCAACACCTGTAAACAGCTCCATAAGCCGAATCCAACAGCCACTCTCCATATATTTAATCCTCACGGCGACCATAATGCTAGATCTCTGGACGTGGTGGTTCACGTGTCTTTCATCAGCGCAGACTTTAGGGAATTAGTTATATCACCCTCTGTTATAAATAATGCATTCTCATACGCATAATAGTTAGCTCTGTAATGTAATTGCGTCGCCATTGTGCTGTGACATTATTTCTCTGTTATGACCGCATTTTAATATATGAGAAGACTTTGTTCAAAAGCGTAATTCGTATTTGAAAGCTGTTGCCCGAGGTTTGTGCAGAGGGCCCCTGCACACGCTGAGGTTTTGTGTATTACTGTATAGTTTCATGCTTCATTTCTTTAAGTTCATTGTGCCATAGTCATTCACGTGTATATATATTACATCTTTCATGGTATTTACGTTTCATCTCTGTCCATAATCTTTCATGCTTTACATTTTACTTCTGTCCATAATCTCTTATGTTTTATGTTGTTGTTAACTGATCAGTGTTTTTGTTCTAGATTACAATAGGCAGCCCGAACATTTTCACATCATTTTATAATGACTAATGACATGGAATCAATATTGTCCTTCTGCTGATTTCTTTTCCTTAGTTTTTAATTCCAGCACTGTTTTGTTTATTTCAGTCTTGCACATTTGCTTTAGTAGTTAGATTAGATATTAAATTGCTCATGTCATTTTCAGTTACCTTCGAAAGCCATAGCGAGACTAATGGTGAGGGATTGAAGTATGAGTGTGTAGTTTGATATTAGTTTACTTTTCTGCAAGTTAGATATTAAATTTTTCATGTCATTTTCAGTTACCTCCGAAAGCCATAGCGAGACTAATGGTGAGGGATTGAAGTATGAGTGTATAATTTGATATTAGTTTACTTTTCTGCAAGATAGATATTAAATTGCTCGGGTCATTATCAGTTACCTCCGAAAGCCATAGCGAGACTAATGGTGAGGGATTGAAGTATGAGTGTGCAATTTGATATTAGTTTATTTTTCTGCAAATTAGATATCAGATTGCTCAAGTTGTTTATGATTACCTCCGAAAGCCATAGCGAGACTAATGGTGAGGGGTCAGAATATGAGTTGATGTAATTTGATTTTAGTTTTACTTTACTTGCAATCTTTTCTTTGAGTACAGTTTCTTTTGTGTTTAGACAGCAGTAAGGGTAATGGTTTTCATGATCAATAGTTCACTGTTTGTTTAACTAGAATAGTGGCACATTTTCATTTCCTTTTAGGAACTAATTTTCTCATTGTATGTTTCAAAATCCTTTTGAAGTTTGAAGTTTGGTAAATCATTATAAAGGACATCATTGCCTTGAACAACCATAACCATACTTGTCTTTTAGAATTTCCATCTCACATTAGGAAACCAACCAAGATAAAAAGAAAAAAAAACCAAAAAAATGACAAAAAGTAAGAGATAGGTTATCTTGCACATATAGTGCGCCACACTTCGTCAGCTTACGAATCTCGGATTGACAAATTAATGTAGAAATTTAGGACACACTAAATTGACCAAACAAGTGCCTCCTCGCATCATACTACAAGACAAGACAGGTGCTAATTCAAATAAAAAAAGATGAGCACCATAATTCTTCCACAATGTCTTCATGTTGAATTTGAGATGGTAAACCATCAAGGTAGAAGAACAAGGATTGATTTGTGACCAAGAAAGTGACCGAGAGTAGAGTTACAACCATTACAGAGCCATTGTTGCGCACCGGTGATAGCCAACCATTGCTGCACACAATGCTACGTTGTCGCTACGCATCATTCCTCCAAAGCTACAGAGTCTTGACACGACTCAGTTTTCACCTTTCTGCTAATCCCGATGTAGGAGACTTAACACTCAGATCCTAATTTTTGTTAATGATTCTAATTCAAAGGTTGGCTAAGTCATGTTAGTCCTTTGTTTACAAGTCGTTGCGCATGCCCTTTGCCACGCATAATTTATTTCAAAAATTAGAATTGGGGTTTTATAAATGAATTGTGAGTGTTGTCATATGTTGATCTGGTCTCGGTAAATTTCTGTAGGTTTTCTTAATTTGTCAGCAATCATTAAATATGTCAGGACGATCTCTTCCTCATTGTGTAACGTATCTGTAAAGAAAATACTTTTATTGTTGTTGTACCAACACAAAGATTGATTTTGTAACTATTGTCAACGTAGCCTGCTACGAAATCCCAAGAGAGGTTTCCCTGTGTACAAAGATATATGGCTCCCACTGGAAGTAAAAAGGGAGGGGAAATTGTATGAATATAGCCAAAAATTCTAGACCTAGTCAACTCTACTCCAACGTTTAGGGTAGCATTTGAAAATTCAAGATGTATCCCCTTCTATGAGAAAATTAAAGGAATAGGTCACCATGTGCAGTTGGCTAGTTTGTTTGCCTTGAATCTCAAGGAAGGAAAAGTTATCTTAGGGAACCTGGAAGTGGTTATTTCAAATAAGCTTATTGTTGATGCCACATCTATCCTTGCAGATGGGGAGAAATGGTTTAAGGGAGATGATTTAAATGTCTCATTTTTCAAAGAGTTTGTAAAGCCACAGTTCAAAAATAAAAATGGTACTACTTTTCCTATTACATACCTTTAGAATCATCATAGCCAACTACTCAAGTTTATTTAAAGATATTTCACTTGTGAGGGTAGGTTCAACGATGTTTATCAATATCACCTCAGACTTTTGGTACATTTCACTGCTAAAAAACCTATGAATCTACCATACTATTTGTTTAAGAGGCTAGGGATGATGGTAGAAAAAGTGCAAGCTAAGAAAGATGGTCACATGTCCAGCCTTTTTCATTTCTCTTTGATAAATATTTTGGTTATGTATGAACTTGAAAAGAATAAAATCTCGTGGGATTTTTTTTTTTTTGGTCTAGGCCTGCTACCTCAACCATACATTTCACCCATGGATGTTTGTGAGGAGAAATAAGAGCCAAAAAATGAACCAGTGGCCAATACAGTAGTGAAGAAAGTAGGCCAGGGTAAGAAGCCAAGCAAGAAAGAAAAGAAGAAGGTTCAAGCACTAGAGATTCATAATGTACTGATAGATGAAGAAGAACCTAATATTTCTAGGATGAAGGATGCTTTGGCTAAATTTCAACTCAAAATATCATTTTTGAAGGGACATATGATAGAAATCTAAGACATACAGCTGAATAGGAAACCTAAATGAAAGAGAAACCAAAGGAACCCCTTAAGTTTAATGCATAGGAAAAAGGTAAATAGGTCGTAGATGTTGAACAGTTGGAGAAGCCCAAGGTGGAGTCTAGAAGGCCTGCAACCAAAGCATCAAATATTAGCAAGGGTTGGTGCAGCAGATGAAACAAATAGCTCAGTCACTAGACAAACATGATTTTTATCAATGTCGAGATTATCACAGGTATTTGGAAATAACCCAGAATCATGAAGACTTCAAGAAATATATTAACCATTTTCTTGTGAGTGTTGATAAAGAAATGATTAAAGCATCTAAGGCACTTGACAGAGAAAAGGTGTTCCTCAAATGGTCTCTCATTGCAAGGATACAAGTAAAGAATCTATATGATAGGAACTTAACGTTGAAGATAAGGTTAAGGTACATGAAACAAAACTTTTCAAGAGATTGGAGGTTAGTGAGAAAATACAAACATGCAACTTGCATACCTCTTCCTGGTAATGTACCTAGGCCAAGGCCTAAATCATAGCCAGAGTCACAATCACCTCAGCCAACATTGATCAAAGAATATGGTACTCCATCCAAAATCACTAATACCAAGGCATCTCCCAACAAGCCTTCAACAAGTAAAAGGAAGAGGAGGTAATTTTTACATGTGAGTTTTTCAAGTTTTTATGGTTGATGGAAACTGTTAGTGTTTAGTAGTAGAACCCATTCAGTTTTTTGTGAAGGTTGTATGTGTCACTTTTTATCACTCCGAAGGTTGTCTTAGTAGTATGAAGTGTTGATTTCATATTTGGGTAATCTTGTGAATTTTGAGGCGGGAAAGGAGGTGTGAACATGAATTTGAAATCTTGTTGCACAGGTGTTGCGCACATGTTGCACATAGTTTCATATGTTATTATCAAGGATGCCACATGTCTTGGGGAGAATGGAGAAGTGTGTTTTTGTGTTAGGATTCTACTCATTGCCTAGTCACCGGCCAGTTGTCCTCTAGCACGTGAAAAAACATGCCAACAGGACATGTTGCGCAACACAGATGGGTTGTTGTTTCTTTCTTCATTCCTAAAAGTAGGGTTTCGATGTCAGGATAATGTTTCTTATATTAGGAATATTATATATATAATATAAGATGATAGAGTTGAATTAGTTTTTTTCTTTTTTTACTAGAAAAAATGGAAGGTGTTTTTTAAAGACTTGTTGCTTTTGTGATTAGTTCGATCAATGCAATGGATAACACATGCATTGAACTTAGTCATGGGATTTTTGAGGATATAATTTTATTTAATGCCAAATGATACAAGGTAGAAAGGGTTAATTTTTTGGTGAACTAATTTTGAACACACTTGTGTGCATTGTGATATATATTATCAATAATAAAATGCTTCATGCAGAGTTATACCAATGATTACTCAAAGATTCTTGCGGTACATTTATTCATATTTGTTTCTCTCCACTGTATTTGTTACCTTATTTATTTTTCCTCAGTTCTCTTTAAGGGTGTGATGGAATAGCTTTGGTATAATTTATCATGCATGCTCTAGTTTAGTCATGTCTTAATGTTTCAAATGCAAATGAAATGTGTTATTCCTTTATCTTCTCCATTTCCTCTTAATACGCAGTCATTTGAGATGCAGTAAGATAATTCTCATCTATTCTGTCACATGTGGATGAGTGTTTTTATATGTTTATTTCCCACTGTACTACAATTGTTTCATGTTCGAAGGATGTGTTATACAGACCTCTCTGTATGTGATTGGTTGGTATATGCATTGGTATGATGAGATAGTAACATTTATGATCACATGCATTGATATTCCAGATCCTCCACCAAATTCCCAATAAATTTTTAAAAAAATTCTCCAGATATTGCCCCTGAAAAATCATGCGCTTCAGATTCCTTTATCTTTATATTTGAGTGATGGAGCCCCCTCCTGCTAGAAAATACCAATTTCTAGTCCAAAGTGGTCTTGTGGTTACCTATGTGGCCCTTTCCTCAATGTAAAGGGAGTAACGAAGTGCTAACATAGTGGCATCGTTGCCGCGGAGCGAGAGTCTATTTTTTCTTGGGAAGATGTTTTATTTTGAGAGTTACATCATAGGTTGAAACTTGTAAAGTCACCTTGACTAGTAGTGAAATCGGCTGCATGAAAACTTGTGCGAGAAAATATGGCTTCTAAGAGGCATACTAGGTAAAAATCTTATCCTAATCCTCCAAATATTGTTAGTAATCCTAAAAGTATCCTTAGAAAGAAGAATATCACTGAAAAAACCAGCATCCCTTTTGGTAGATCCTATTATTTTCCTGAGGGTTTATTCACTTTAGAAGATATGGAGTTTGATTTGATTTTTGAAAGTTCTTTGTTCAGGACCAAATATGAAACTTTTGTTTCTGAGATTGTTGTAGATTTTATGAGATGAAGTACCCTAGGGTCTAGGTTGGGAACCCCAACAGAGCAAGAATCATACAACAACAAGAAGCATACAAATTTACAGTCCTAAAGCTCAAACTAGTAAAATGAGAAGAAGGGGTAGTACCCGTAGGTCCTACGTTTGAAGGTGATCCCAAAAGTACCTTTCTCAAACTTGACTCCCTTTTTAGGAGAGCTTTCCCTGACAACTTAATGACAATGGGTTTCACTCTTTCAATCAAATTCTAAGTTTAAATTCAGAGTGGCCTTAGAGAGTTAACTCTCCACACACCTATTCCAAGGCCTTAATGACCTAGACTAGTTGATGTATTTAATGACAAATCAAAATATTATAGCTCATTTTAGTTTTTATCGCTTGATTTTAAAGGTTGTTCTTTAAGTCAGGGGTGAGATGGAGGTGCAACTTATGGTGTTATGGACGCAAGAAGAAATCAATAGAAACCCGACTACGTGAAAAATGCAACTTTTTCTTCGATGAAAAGAGACTTATACAAAGGAAACTATGAACAAACTAATGAAAGAAAAAGTTTTTTATTTTCTTTTTTCAAAATACACACTCACACACTCAAAATCTACATAAAAGACTAAAAATTCTTATAGTGCAACTATTCTAATAGAAACTACAAATGCTTAATGCAAGATTCTAGGATTACTCTAAAAAACAAGCATATTTGTTTCCCAATAAAGAGGTCAAAAAACTAACACAAAGAGGGACAAATTCAAACAATAACTTCTCCCAACAAATATGTCAAAAACTTGACACAAGAAGGGGCAAATTCAAACAAGAAATTTTCCCAAAACCAAGCAAATTTGACCAAATTAAAAACTTTGCACTTGCTTGAAAATGGTAAGGAAGCCTTAAAAAAAACCGAAAGAAAAAAAAGAGGCAAACAAAGATGTTTTTTATGTCTTTTCTTTTCAAGGATAAAAGGAATTCTTTGAGAAAGAAAAAATATACTCAAAATCTCAAGATCACCAAATTGAGCAAAAAAGGCCTCAAGTTCCTTAAGCTATAAACATCATTTGCATGACATGACTTAACAAGTAGAAAGAGGTCTCATACTCAAATAAATAACCTGATTAGCAGCATACAACTTCATCAAACAAGAAAACTCCAAGAAAATCAAGAAAACTCTTCAAGATTTCCATAAGTACCTTTCTAGAAAAACCAAGAAAACCAATGAAAGAAAAGAAAAGGTGAAGTAGTAAGAATGTTAGGCATGAGAAAATTAACACTAATTCATTGTTCTGAATACTCAAAACAACCAAGAACTTCAGCAAGAAGCCTTGGTCCCAAACACAAAAATTAAAACTTCACAAAAAGGGCAAACCCTAGGTTGACTAGGTTTTTCACCAAGAAAGATAGGAAATTGACAAATTGCAAAAAGAAACACTTTACAAGAACATCAAAGATTAAACAAAAGCAATCAAAATCAGAAAAAAGGTTTTACTGGAATAAAAATCTAAAAATTTCATTTGGAACTGGAAATACGCAGCTTGATAGTGATCGACCTACGTATATACGCTATTGTTCACAAGGGAACACACATATACACATGTTTCTTTGGACAAAAACACGTGTATGCACGACTATGTAAACTTGAAAGTGTGTATAAAAAGGGTAGTAAAGAAAAAATTAAAAATCCAAGTTTGATCCAAAAGATCAGAACTTTTGCCTAGATTGATAATGAACTAAAGACGCTGGAAAAGTGATCAAACAAAAAAGAAAGCCCAGATCCAAAGTGAAACAACCCAAACTAGGAATTACAAGAATGTAATCCCCAGTGGAGTTGCCAATTATGTTACGGGATGAAGTGCCTTAAGGTCTGGGTTGGGAACCCCAATGGAGAAAGAAACATACAACAACAAGAAGCATATAAATTTACAGTCCTAATACTCAAATTAGTAAAATGGGAAGAAGGAGTAGTATCCGTAGCTCCTACATTTGAAGGTTATCCCAGAGGGTTCAAACCCTCTTCTTCTCCTAGTGCTCTGAAACCTACAACTCACTCAAGAAAAGAACATATACTAGTAATAACTGAAAGCGTGTTCAAGATGTTAGTGTTAGATTATATAAGCATATAATCATAAATCCATGAAATCATTCATAATAGGATCATAACATGTATAAAGCATTAAGATCATGAACATAAAGAACATAACATGGCTTCTTTGTTGATGAATTCCAAGAAGTGTAGAGGAATACCACCTGATTCATCCATAGCTCCAAGCGTAGATGTCCTTTGGATCCGTCCAGCCCAAGCCTCAACAATCTCCTTCCAAAAGCATACACATGGATGTCATATAAGATTAATGAACATATCTGTGAGGGAAACAAGGGTTTACACAATCTGGGAGTGCAGGAGACACAGGTATAAATCAAACTTGATCAGGGACTAAATGGCTATAATATCAATACTTATCTCTCTCTCCCCTTAAGGCCTTCCAATGAGGTGTATTTATACCACACCAAAACAGTTGTTTCAGTTGGGATACAATTAGGCCACAGGATTATGTAGGCAGGCTTCCGATGTAACTTGTAAACCCCACCCAGAAAATAGGAATTTTATATTTTTTAATATTTCACATTATATACGCGGGTTGGGTATAACTGGCCCGCATGTGCACACACGTTTTAGAGGGCAGAGTTGCGTATAAAATTCAAAATAATGTTTTTTTAGATAAAGGACCAAGTCTTAAGGGAAAGGGCTGCCCAAGGCCATAACTCAGAGCATCAAGTATACAGAGGTGAAAAATGGTGCTATAATAGTAGACAAATTTGTGTTAAGACCCTTTATCATACCTGCAAAATATGACACCGGTGAACTTGATAAAAGTGCATTAGGTCAGTCTCAAAGATTTGAAAGTCTAATAGACCAATTGCAGCCTCCTGTTGAAAAAATAGAAAATTTCCAGCCTGTTGTTTCTATTCCAACTCCTTCTCCTTTATCCATTTTTGTCCTAGCATATATTGCTTCATTTTCTCAGCCGCCTATAGACCCATTTTTCAACACAACTTCTACTTTGTTTTTTGTCCATACATCTCCTACTACAACATCTGCCCAACTCACTATTTTACCCCCTCTTATTCCCAGTACCATAGCATGTTCAACCTTTTCTCAGACAACACCAATGGCAGCTAAGTATGCTCCTTTGGCTCTTCTAGCTTAGCTTCATGATCTACCTCAAAACTATGGTTAGAGACTTCCCCAATATGATGGTACAGGGGAGAATACAACTAAACAACATGTGGATAAGGTGAATGATTTTGTGGAATTGGAGGAAGTGGACCACGAAGATGTTAAAATGAGAATTTGTGCTCAAAGTTTCTCTAGTGAGGTTAAGAAGTGGTTTATAAATTCTCTTCCCACAAATTTTTCCAACTATCAAGAGTTGGAGGATGCCTTTCTTGCAAGATTGGGTGAGAAGAAGAATCCCTTAAAAATCCTTGTTGAGTATGATAATATGAAAAGGCATCCTAGTGAAATAGTCCATTTTTTCTCAATATGGTTCAACAAAGTGTATAATTCTATTCTTGTAGACATAAATCCCCCTCCTGGACTAGATTTTCTTCATTACCTTGATGGTTTTGATCCCGAGATGGCCTAACAACTCAGGGAAAGAAATCCAACAGCACTTGAAGACATGAAAATTAACCCGGTCAGTGTGGATACTAATTTGTTGGTGAAGAAATCCAAAATGAAGATAGAGAGAAGAGTGAATGTAAAAGAGGAGTCAACAACTTCTTCTGATGCAACGTTAGACACCTGGGTCAAGAAAATGGAGAAAATGACAAAAAATATGACTTTGACTAATCGAGCTACTATTACAGAACCTCAAGTGGTTCCACAAATCCAAAATCCAAAATTTTTAAGGCAACCACAAGTGCAAATCAAGCAAAGGGAGCAGAAAGGTCCAGAGTAGTCACAACAACAAGTAAGAACACATTTTCAACAAAATTATTCCCAAGAACAAGATGAGAAAGGCGAGCAATTACCGAAGGATCAAATTCACTTTTTTGGTGATGGGCAAAAAAATGTGTATTTGACCAAAAAAGATCTAGAACAAGAAAAGTTTAAGAATTTTGTAATAGAAGAGGAAGAATTGTTGCTTGCTCAGTCCCAAAATGACAAGTTGATGGTTGAATCCGAGGAGTGCAAAAATGGGTACCAAAATTCCATCATGCAAGTTCAAAGATAGTATAATCTAAGAAGCAAAAATGTGGGAAGCAGTGCAACAAAGAAGGAAGTAGCAAGAAGCAATGCAACAAAGAAAGATGTCGCAGCTAGTAATGTAAAGAAATATATCCCAAGTAGTAGTGGTCAAAACAAAGAACCTCCCATCACCATTTTGCATAGGAGATAGGATCCTCCTAAGGAAATTGCAGATAAGAAAGATGTTGTTCATGAGGAGGAAAAAAAAACACCAAGTCCTTTCACTCTTGAGACTGGGTTTGCCAAGTTGAAAATCTCCATTCCCCTTAGTGAATTAATCAATAATGATCAATATAAAACTCAAATTTTAAAGGCGCTGAGAGTTGAAAAAACTTCTAATACTATCAACATAGTTGATGTCCATCCAACTATCATTTTCAGGGCAAAAATTGATGACAAAGTGTAGGATGGGGATGTGCCTCCTTTTTATGTCAGTATGAATGTACATGATCAATATTACACAACATTATGCTGGATTCCAAGACCTTACACAATTTGATGTCGAAAGTGATTATGGAGAGGTTGGGGCTTGACATCACTAGACCTTACAAGGACTTGTACTCTTTCGATTCCAACAAAGTGAGTTTCCTCAGATTGATCAAGGATTTAATAGTCTCATTAACTAAGATTCCTCGTGCAATGTATGATTAGCATCAAAGATAAGACTATAAATCATCCGGTATATATTTTTCATTCCAATTTATATTCTTTTGTGTTATTTAATTCTAGTTGTCTTGATAAAGAGAAGACAAATTCAGTTCTTATAACATAAACTAGTAATTACACCACATGTTGCAAAAGAAACGCCTTAAGGCAATAGAATAGGAAAAAGTAGCCTAAAAGAAATAAGATGTTGCAGAGAAGGAATCATCGTGAAGGAATGATTGGCAAATTTTGCTTCCATGGAAGCATGTCATGGAGGTTTCAAAGATATTGATGATAAGAGTTATCAACCAGAAAGATACAGTTCAAGAGAAGTAAAAATAAGGCTATTGAGAAAATAACTCCAACACCGAGAGAGATTTGGAAGCATTTATGGAATTAGCGAACATGTCTAGTTCACTAGTGTTGGCTACTCAACATAGATTTCTTGATCTTGTGTAGAAGAAATGAATTTGTATTTATCTTATATTACATTAACAATGAAATTGCCAAAATTCATCGTAGGCTTTCCATCACATTTGTAGAGAAAATTATAACACAGTGTCACACTTTTCTTATGAGAGCTAAATGATCCTATATGCATGATGGATTCATCACTTAAGAGAAGTAAAAACAAGTTTATTGCGAAAAAAAATCCAAGGCATTTGTAGAGAAAATTATAACACATTAACACACTTTTTTTTTATCAAAGCTAAATGCTCCTATATGAAACAACTATAGATTTCATCACTTAAGAGCAGTAAAAACAAGTTTATTGAGAAAAAAAATCCAACACATTTGTAGAGAAAATTATAACACATTATCACATTATTCTTATCAGAGCTAAATACTCCTATATGCAACAACGATGGCTTTCATCAAGAGCAGAACAAACAATTTTATGGAGAAAACAACTCTAGCACTGAGAGAGATTTGGAAGCAATTGTTGAATTGGTTGTTGGACACCTAATCCTCAATGGGTAGGTGTGGAAGGCAGATGGAAAAATGGAGTCCAAGAGACCACTTGGAATGGGAATCCAAGGGTCACACCAATGTAATATAAGTGTACATATATGGTGAATAAGATGACAAATCACACTTATCTTTCTCCTTGTGTGTTTACTTTCTCCATTTACCATGCGTGTGCTTAACATGGTATTAGAGCCATGATGAGTGGCCTTCTTCCTCATTGTGCGTTTATGTGCTAGGTTTTCTGCCCTGCCTTGAATAGCATTGGACTTTGTGCTTGACAGTGTGCTGGTCTCTCCTCCTTCCTAACCATTTGTCAGATTCCTCACTCCTTTCTACGCATTGTCATTCTTGCCATCCTATGCATGTGTTAGATCTAAAATCAAGGGTGACAAATATGAATATGTTGCCCATAACGTCCTTAATCTACTAGTAGTAACACTCAGTCCTGTCTCTTTGCTACTCTGTGCCTCTTGCAATAGCATTACCTCAAACAGTGGATGGACTACCCTGCTCTATAAAATTCCCTCTTGTTGCAGTGATGGTTTTCCCTGTCAGCGCCTTCTCAAATATCTACATACCACCATATTCTCTGACTATTGAACTCTGTGTCTTCTCCTTGAATTAATCTCATTGTCCGTTTGTTGTGTACAGTGAAACTCGAAAATATGTGTGTAATATCATGTGTTTTGAAGACTGTATGCTAAGTATTACCAGTTGGTTGCTCGAAACCATGAGCATTGAGAGAAAGGTCGAAAATCCTAGTTCGTAATGTAAATTTCTCTCCGTGCGTAATTTAGTCATTGTATAATTCTTAGCGATGGATATTTTTTTTCACAATTGACAGTTTGAACAATGGTTGAAACTTTAGTTCTCCGCTCTCCATACCACAATCCCCCTTCATGTCTTTCCATACCACAACATAACTCTGCGCACTCGGCCTCCCTTCTACGCATCATGTCCCACATTACACCAGCTCCGTCCTTCTTCCAATTGCATCCTTGACTTCCTTTTCCACCTCCGCTCTCCACAATTCAACACTAGTTAATGCCTCTTGCCTCTCTGCTCAGAGCTTGATAGCCTCTTGACCCTCTTCCACAATTTTTATATGTCATTCTCTATCATGAGGTTGTTGAATAGAAATTTCAGTGAAGGCATCCCTCCACGAAACTATTGGTTCAACTGCCATAGAGCCGGTCTCTAATCCCAACGCACGGATACTGTATCGCACAGCGTCAGCATAGTCAGCCCTCACCTATAGTTGGCATAATCCCTCTAGCTGATTCGACTCCCATATCTACTCGAATTCATAATAGAGACAATGCTTGGTATTTGAACTGCCATTAAATCAAATCAATTGGTTTTGAATGTGAACTCTTTGAGCGATGTCAATTTGACTTGATCAAAAGTTGACCTAGCATCACCAAAACACAAGTGAAAAAGGGAAAATGAAGTTTGAGGTTGAGAGAATTAGAAACCTTCGATTAATAGTTTCTGGGCGAATATTTACATGAAATTCCTGGGGATTCAGAATAGTCGCTTCAGTATTTCTTGAACTTGCAGTGTTCAATGGGATATTTGGTTACACATAATGTTATGTTGGCATTGAGAAGAGTTCTAGACATGTGTTCAATGGGGCATCAAGCTGAGGACAATTGAACGAATATTTCCTTTTGCATGTATTAAGGAGTTTCATTCTATTTTCCTGGCCTCATTCGAAATCAAGAGGAGAATATTACTCCCCTCTCGCAGCCCCTCACACAACACCGCCTGGCACCCCCGCTCCCCTCTTTGCCCTTCCACACACTGTGACTATGTTGGTCCGACCTGCCAGATAGTATGTTACACACTTCCACCAACTTGCATTTTCCTTGGCAGCGCCCTTCTCGCCATGGAGTCCTCCATAGCGTAACTTCCACCCCCGTGGCCTCAGTCTCACCTGCGTTCAAGCCTCCCACTCACAGGTTCCACTCCTCCCTTTTGTGTGCTCCTCCTGGCCTGTGGCACCTCTGCCGACCCTTCCACTCCCACCGACTCACCACTCATTCCCTTCACACTAGCTCATACCCTTCACTTCTCACCACAACAGACTCTTCTATACACCTTGTGCAATGACCTTTGTCTGGATCCAGTCCTCAACACACGAATTATGTCTCTATGTTATATATTGAGGTATCGACCTCCCTCCAGTACGTTGTTCCCTCTACCCGTTGGCCAGCAAAACCTTCGACCCTCTTCCCAAGGGTGTCATGATCTTGTGTCAGGATCTTGACTAGATCATTGAGGTGTCGACCTCCCTCGTTTCTTGTTAAAATTGATTTCGAGAGAGATTGCACTGGATTGGGTGGATGAAGAGAACTCTTTTCCTAGAGGGTCTTGCACCAAAAGCTTGAGAATATCAACCTCATTTTCCATCTCTAAAAATCGAATCTGTGCCTACTCCAATTGTGTATTTTCTTCGCCCTTCTCTCTATAAAATCAAGCTCTTCACTACTTCGTAGCTTGATTTAATTTCTTTCGGCGTTCTTCCTTTTCTGTGGAACTATTGTTTGTTGCAGAAAATCAGGCCAGGCTCCGTCTGCGAAGATTCGACTTTTCTCCGTTAAAAATGTGCTTTGTTTCTTGCAAATCAACCTCTCTTACATCTAAATAAATTCCCAATTCCTATTCATACCTATCACAAATGGGTTTCCACCAGTCCTAAAAAAAAAACTGCAACATCTGCTCAGCCATGATGTGAACTTCATGTCCAGTTGGGTTGTAGGTCATAGCATTGTTAAACGTCAATCTGATGTCTAATCGAAATTCCTGTGGCTATTTATACTCGTTTGCATTTAGCATCACTTTGGCAGTACCTAGATCCATTGGTTGTTTTATAATGGTCATATAATCATGTAGCCTGAGCACTACAATGTCCACGGGGGCTTTAAATACCCAGCCATGTTTGTGTTTTATGAGTCAACACATGTTTTATGGCCTCACTAGCTACGAGTGAAGCGGGCGATCTAAGGTTCGGAGTGACTTCCTATAAGGAATAGACTTTGTTGGGTTCACACTCGAATTTGAAACAGTGGAGCATGGGGCTTATTTGCATCTCTGTCAGGATTTTTCGAGAGTTTCGAATCCTCGCCCAACCACTATTGGGCCTCCAACAATATCTCCCACGCTACTCCTACTGCAAGGCCATACGGTGTGTCCGTGGAATGAGGCTAGGGTAAGGACTCAAACCAGTGTAAAGGCTGAGACCGTGTATGCATTATTTGTATATTTTTTATTTGGTGTGTTGGATTTTTTTTAACTATGAATGTGTTGGCTTAAAAATATATATGGTATCCATGGTGCAAGCATTGAGCAAGTACTTCATTACAAATTGTTTGAAATCTTCTATATGTTGAGCCATATGTGATCAATCTATAATGGCCATATAATATATGAAGTGGGCATCAATTGTAAGTGTGTATAGCTTGGATGGTTCAAAACATGAAATGAGCATGGAAATATGGAAATTGAATACGGTGAGTTCTTATTTTTAAAGTGGGTGTATTACAACATATTATAGTGACATTGAATTGTGAGTGAGTTCATAGTTGTGATCAGAAAATGGGGAAAGTTTATAAAGTATTAGAGTTTTTGAAAACTATAATACAGTCTACAACTAATGACATAGTGAAAATCAACAAATCATCTCTTGCTGACATTAGAATTTTTCTACAAAATGCATAAGAGAAGATTTATTTTTTGCAGCTTGAATCTCAGCTACAACAAGAGGATTTACATCAAAAGAGTTGCCATTCTGAACCTGTTTTTGTTCAGAACATTGAAAGAGACTCCCACAAGAAGCAAGCCAACAATGTTGTGGTTGATTTACATTCAATGCCTAGTATAAGAGAAGATTTGCACGCAGAAGAAAACATCCAGCCTGCACCTCCCAAGCCCATCATCAAACCATGGGAAGAGCTTGTCCACAACAAGCACATAATAGGGCTTGGATATGACAAGGAGTTTTCCTTTCATATTCTGTACTACTCCAAGCCCATCAAATTTCAGAGTGCCATATTTCTTTATGACAGTTCACCTTCAGTTGTTCTAGATCATGGTCCTCTTCCACAACAACAACAACCGATTGTAAAATTCCAACACTGTGATCTCATTTGCCATATGAAATATCACTGTTTTGATCTTCACCCATGCAAGCATTGTGGTCGGCACACCCATTCTTCACACAGATGCTTCAGAAACAAGCCTCCTGCAAGAACAAAGATTCATCTTGGATGGATTGCTTCTTGGCAATGGGCATCAACAGCCAAGAATATGTTTAAGTCGCATGTCAGAACTTGTTCTAGAATATTAAACAATCTTGCAGTTGAGTTTTCGCAATCATCTCACCTTGTACCTGATGGGGGGGGATGGTGGTCATCTACAAGCTTCAAAGCCACATCAAGTGAGCATGAGCCACAATATCTCATTCCAGATTCAGATTTGTAGCCAGAGACACAACAGTTCAAGCGAGCCTGAGCCACAACTTGTCAATCCAAATTCAAAGTTGTAGCCAGATACACGGATTCCCATGAGCATTCCTTTGGTTGGTGGACAGCCTTAAACAATCTATGCGAGTTTGATATTCTTCCTCTTCAAATAATTCAGAGCACTTCCTTTAGCAGAAGACTTCAGCTTCTTGCCAGCTTTGCTAGAGTTTTGGGAAATGCATTAAGCATTCCAGTGTTGGTGGTCATCCTTAAACCATCATAGGTTGTAGACCTCCCTTCTTCTAGGTTGAAGGTCTCCCTCTTCAAATATGAGGGACACTTCCTCTAGTATAATCCCTCAGCTTCTTTTCCAATTTGGAAGAGTTCTGAGAACTACAATAAGTGTTTCAGTGTTGGTGGTCATCCTTAAACCACATCTTTATGCCAACATTTTAGAGAGTTGATTCAACCTAAGTGTTGCCATGCATACTTTGCAAATTTTTATTACAACTCTCTTCTTGGACTCATACGTACCCCTTCGGATTAAGGGGGGGAATGTTGGACACCTAATCCTCAACGGATAGGTATGGAAGGCAAAAGGACAAATGGAGTCCAAAAGACCACTTGGAATGGGAATCCAAGGGTCACACCAATGTAATATAAATGTACATCTATGGTGAATAATATGAAAACTCACACTTATCTTTCTCCTTGTGTGTTTACTTTCTCCATTTACCATGCGTTTGTTTAACATTGGTGAACATGTCTTGCTCTACGGTGTTGGATATTGGGCATAGATTTTTTGATATTATATACAAGAATGTAAATTTCATGTAGCTTATACTACATTAACCATGAAATTGTCAACATTTAGGGATCACTTGCCATCACATTTGTAGAGAAAATTACAATAGAGTATCACATTTTTCTTATCAGATCTAAATGTTCCTATATGCAAAAACTACAACAAGCTAGAATAAGAAGAGAAATAAGAATCTTGTTTAGGACTTGAGATAGATTCATTCTCTGCAGATCTAGAGTAAAGCTTAATAAAACAAAACTCACCATACTTTGAATTTTTGAAATAAATATCTTAAAAATTAGAATATCAATTTAATACATTTTACTCAATTATACATTTAACAATATTCATTTAAAAAAATACAAATACAAATTACTATTTTAAATAAAACTATTCTAAATAAAAAAAGTACAGAGAATAACATTAATTACCATGGCCCTCGTGTACATTCCTCTTATTACTTATGTTTGTAAATTATTCTTAATCACATAGTGCCAATTTATTAAAACTATAATCTACAAGTCTCACTTTTTATAGCTTTGGTGGAAGGATAGAGTATCTAAATTCCCTTACTCTTTAAGAAGCATCCTCAATTACTGTACCACCCACCTCAACATCCAACCTAGAAATCTTAGGCTATTCTAAATTGATCAAGGGTATAGAATTTTTAGGGTGGTATTTTATGTGCACTAAAATTCCCATGAGGTCCATCACTATATATGCGATTCATTGCAACCTTGGATATATTCTATGAGTTGTTGTCATTTTTTGCTTGTGGCTACAACTAAGTTTTGGTTGTCACCTAGTTATCATGATTCAAAACTTTGGTATCATCTCAGATCCTTATAGCATTAGATATATTCTGTGAGCTAATGAAATGTTTTGTTTGTCACAATGATTCGAAAATCAATTATTATACCGTAAGATTGACTTTCTCATTATCTATTTTGTTTATGAACCCTTTAAAAAAACCAGCATGGGTGGGGGTTTAAAAAATTGGAGAGTAAATTGAGTTGTTATTGTTAGAAATTGTTGTATAAGATGGAAAATTTGGATGGCTTGTAGACAATATGGATGCTATAATAGATATCTATTTTGAATTTTTTAGTGTCCCTGGCCACCATTTCAACTAAGAACGTCAATACATCACTATGCGAATGATAACTTGTGACATCGCTAGCCATTTTCTTTGATTGTGGATCAATTTATAAACTAACAACTTGTGAAATCCGTAGCCATTTTCTTTGATTATGGGTTTCAAAAACTCAAGAGTAAATTGAGGGGTTATTGTTAGAAATTTTCAATGCATCTAATAGGACCCATTTTAACTGATAATGACAATGCATGATTGTGCATCTAATAGGATCCATTTCAATTGAGAATATCAATACATCACTGTGTGAATGACAACTTGTGACATCCCTAGCCATTTTCTTTGTTTGTGGATCAAGTTATAAACTAATAACTTGTGAAATCCCTAGTCATTTTCTTTGATTGTGGATCAGGTTATAAACTAGAATATACTCTCTCTTTAGAAGACTCTGGAATATATATTAGATGGATGGAAATGTTATGGTAACGTAAAACTTGTACAAAAAAACCCTTAGGGCTGTCTCAACTTACTCTATTGTTAATCATATAGTGTCAATTTTGTAAAACTATAGGACTTAAAAAGGGGAAAGATGTTATGCATAGAACACAATGGCCTCACGATGAAGTTGCGATCTCTGTGGAAGAAGAAGGGTATTTCCAACAGGATGGAAAAATGTCCTGGAAGATGAAAGAAATTTCATTCATCTGTTTTATGATCTTTTATTATGGGGACGCTATGTCTACAGATAGTAATGATGATATCAAAGCTTACTATCAAGCATGGCCCCTCTTGGATATTGTTGACGCTCCAAATAAGAGCACCCACACACACATACACACATATATAATTCTAGATTGAAATGTACAAAAGAGTATTATTAAATTCAAAAACTTAAAAAATACTTGATCATATCATGCAAACTAAATTTATATTTCACATAAGAGCACAAATATATACTTCATAGCTAGGAGTATTGTGGATTTTTACAACTAGTTATATTGTTGATAGTTTTTTTAGAGCAAAATTTGTGCACCTTTACATAACATTACATATCACATCTGCCTTCATCTACACTCTTCTTCTATATGCTAATATGCTATTGAGTATGCTATCCACTTACGAGTTTACTTTGCAACATTTTGTGCAAATACTAGTTTATATATTAAAAAATACTACTTATGAATAATAAAACAGTTGTAACATAAATAATATATAACCAAAAAAACCATGTATTTTTGGAATAATAAAATAGTTGTTAGAACAAGAAAAACTATGTATATTTGGACGTATGAAAATTTAGATGCATTATATTAAGTAAAATTTTAAAAGAATAATGGTTATAAACATTTAAAAATAATTTTATTAAATAATTAGTTTAGATCTATACTATTTATGAGATGGATCAATTCTCTTTTCACTCTAAAAGAGCTTTGCATATCAAGACATTTGATCTCTCTTGGCTCTTGATATTGATCTAGGCCATCTCAATTCCCTCCTTTAAATAAACTACATTCCCCATGAATACGCTGTTTTTATAGTTTATTATTATTTTATTTTATTATTTTTATTTTTTATTGTATTTTGGCCTAATTAAAGTGTTCAGTACATTATGTCAATATTTTTATTTAATTTACTTTTATTTTTATTTTTGTGTATTTTGACATAGTCAAAATGTTAAACATGGCATAACAAAAATGACACAAAAATGTAATATTTAAATACATAAATAGTTATTTTCCTTTTTTATAGTGTTTTTTATCCATGCAATTTAAATTAATTGGTTTGTATGGAGTTTAATTTTATGATATAAATTTTATTTAAATCTAACAAATTTTTAATAACATCGTTTTAACTTAAAAGTCACCAAAACCTAAATACTTATCTTAACTTCCCCTTTTAAATAAACTACATTCCACATGAATACCATGAGTCAATACCATGGGTTGTTTTTATAGTTTATTATTATT
Organism: Pinus albicaulis; assembly: GCA_034641835.2. Lineage (NCBI taxonomy): Eukaryota > Viridiplantae > Streptophyta > Pinopsida > Pinales > Pinaceae > Pinus > Pinus albicaulis. The sequence continues at coordinate 1,293,063,371 of CM076577.1, forward strand.
TTTATTTTTTATTGTATTTTGACCAATAGTTATTTCCCTTTTTTATAGTGTATTTTATTCATCTATTTTAAATTAACTCGTTTGTGTGGAGTTTATTTTTATGTTATAAATTTTATTTAAATCTAACAAATTTTTATTAACATCATTTAAACTTAAAACTTGTGGATCTAATGGCCTAAAATAATTCTTCTCAAAAAGATACTCTGTCCTTCACCACAGATTTATTACTTCCCAATGCAACACGAATGTGATTCACATCCCATTCCACACAGAACTTACCCAATGTTGGGCGTAATCTGGCACATTTTCCATTTCCAAGGCGATTATCTCATCCCAATACGACTACGCCTCCATACAATTCAAATGCAGATATAAATTCAAAGGAATTTCTATTACAAGAATTAAGATTCACCGCGCACCTGCACATTCAAATCGATCTTCGATTTGCTTGGGAAATAGAACAAGGCTTCAGGAATTAAAACACAGATACACAGATAAGGCACTGCAAATCAAACGATACACAGACAGTAACTGATGCACACCATGCTGAGATCGTAGAAAAAGGCTATTCACATACCCTAGACCGTCTTAGTTCTACAGTATGCCACAGATTGGAATTCACCACAATCACACAGATATTATTAAATATCAACATACCCGGTCATGTATTTAACCAGAACATATACAGAATTCAAATATAACACTACAATTATGCATTCATCAGTCAAAGTCTATTTCACTGAAACTTAATTTCATAATAAACCACCACTCATATTTTTTGGCTGAATTTGCCTGTTATATTTATCTTCAAAACTCTGTACATGCATATCATAAATTCAATTCTTCCTCACATGGTCTATCTACCAATCTCCCTTCCTGGAGTTCATCAACTGACCGACCCTATCACTTAATTTAGCTATTCTACTTATACTAAAAGAACTTCTTGATCTTTCAACAGATTCCTAAGTTTTAGTAACTAACTACTATTTTTAGAAAACCATAATCTCTATCTATGCTTATTCACTAACTAAATACTTTTACACAGGATTTAATGTCCTTTTTACAATAAGCCCCTCCTTGGGCTGATGATAAGACCGTAAGCCTATGCAACCTTTAGATTTTTTATTGAGAGCGAGATGCTCCTACATCAATTATAGTAATAATTTCTCCTCTAAGTATGAAAATACTCTGAGATTGTATGACATGGTTTTGATCTCTTTTCATTCTATATTTATATTATTTTTCTGTGTCATGGCTATGACGTGAGTTTCACTCACGCCAGACTATGAAAACACAAGTGCATACAAATTTCAGTGACGTGAATGTCCATAGCAATTAAATTGGAGAGAATTTCCACAGAGCGCTACATATTGACATAGAAGCATTAAGAATTTAGATGCAATGTGCATTACACTAAAAAGAAGCCGCATCTATCTTTCCCTTCCATGTAAGGAAATACAAGAATTTGATGTAAGGCCAGCTACAAAGCTTTTCCTAAACGGAATATGTGAGAGCTTTGACTGAAAACAAGCGTGCTTTCACCAATTTCAAAGATGCTTAAGAATAGCAAATTTAAGCTTCATGAGATGAATCCAACAACCTTTTCCCGCCATTCCTTCATAAATGGATGGACAGTTGAAACACATCAAGACATCTAGTTCTACAATCTCATTAAAATATCGAGTTACAAAAGCATCGAGTTAAATAAATTTCCTTCAAATTAAAGAGTTTTGACAAAGAAATGGGAATGCTGCCTACCAATTCATTCTCATATAGAGAAAACACTTGCAAATTAGTGAGCAAACCCAAATCTTCTGGAATGGTGCCAGTGAGTTTGTTTTCAGAAATATCCAAGTAGAGTAAAGCAGAGATATTTGATAAAGAGGTGGGAATGGTACTGGACAATTCATTGTCATTGACCATAAGTACTTGCAGACTGTTGAGCAGAGCCAATTCGTGGGGAATCATGCCACTAAGTTTGTTACTGGAAATATCCAAATGAGTCAAAGTAGAAATATTTGACAAAGAAGTAGGAATGGTGCCAAACAATTCATTTACTGATAGTTCAAGTATTTCTAAACCAGTGAGTAAACCCAATTGTGGAGGAATGACAACAGTGAGACTATTTTTTCCTAATACCAACGCAGTCAACGCTAAAAAGTTGCCTATGAAAGAGGGAATGGTACCTGTGAGGCTGTTTGCTGCTAAGCCTAGGAATTGTAGATGTGTTAGAGAACCCAATTCCATGGGGATGCTTCCGTCCAGCTGATTGAAAGACAACGTGAGCGTTCTCAAACGAAAGAGGCGCCCCAATTGAAGTGGTATATGACCGTGAAGCTTATTTCTAGAAAGATCGAGTGATTGGAGAAACGACAAATTGCCGAGGGCAGGAGAAATGGTGCCCTGCATACCCATGGCAGTGAGGTTGAGCGTGGTTACTTTGTCCAATGGATGGCGGTGGGTGCAGGTAACGGCACTCCAATTGCACAAGGGGACGGCTAAACTCCAATCAGCCATGGATTTATTGGGATTGTGGGTGATCAGCGACCTGAACTCCAATAAGGATTGTCGATCATCATGAAATGTGTGAGCGGAGGAGGAAAGGAAGAGAAACAAAAATAGCAGAGAAAGTGGAAAAGAGAAACAGAGCATCGCCATGTTCGAAATGGAAATGGAAACAGGGAGGTGCAGAAATACCATTGCGTTCTATGCGCAATCTTATGCCTATTTAAGACGGAGAGAAGCCAACATATTCACCCTTTGGTCCTGGCTTTCTGAGTGTCATAATCAAATCAATTCATTGCAGTTGTCGCTTGTTCTCCTTTCGTCAATGCACAATCTAGGGTTACAGATTCTCCACGAATGGAAGTGGGAAATATTCAACCTTGTTCATATCTCTCATTATTGAAATCGATTCCAATGAGATTCGTTGTAAATACTGCAACTGAATGAGGGACCCCTGTTAAAACGGATACACCAACCCTGCAAAAACAGAACTCTGATATCAAACATATGCATTGCCTGCATTTGCTTAAATCGAAGCAATCAGTTTTATCCCTTTGGTATCCTTCGGGAGCATCAGAAAACCATCCAGCCCGTCCAGATAAAGAACCTCGAGCTCTGTTTCCGAAATCAGCCCTGTTCACAAAATCAGCTCTTCCATTTCCCCGACCACCATAGGCCCCATTCGCAAAATCAGTTCTTCCATATCCCCAACCACCATAGGCACCACGTACCCTTATTCCATCGTTTCTGAAGCCCCCTCTAACAGGAAAAGGCCGTCCATGGCTGCAACACAGGAATAATGCAACAGGTATTTCACAAATAACGCAGACTAATCAAAAGTATCAACCTTTGTTTCCCTTGGCATCTTTGTTCCCAGCAGCAACGAGGCCTAGGCATTGCTTCTTTGAAGTCCCAAAGCTTCTCTGAAATCCGAGAATGTCCAGTAGCTCAACCTACCTTTTACATTTTCTCTGTTCATAACTGCATTGTAAACTAACTTTTCTATCAAGGGTTTAAAATGTTTCAATCGTCTAACAAAAGATCAAAGGGCTCAGAGTATGACACGAGTACACCCAGCAAAGTTGTTTTCAAATAAGTACGCCTTACGGCGTAATAAAAGAAGAAAATGTGAAACAACCCAGCAAGCAAATTGAAGAACGAGACAACAAAACATTCCATGAAAAAATGAGACTAAGCGACATATGGTCGTGAAATGATGCCCCCATTGGTCTAGGAAAGCAATCATTCTAAAATAGGTTGAGACCATGGTTGCCATGGCATAAACCCATGGCCGACCTAGTAAGAGGTTATAATATAAATATGCATAAATCCATATAAAGAAATGTTTGAAAAAAACAAAACAGGTCATAAAAAATTCACTGCACTCTTACCTGTCAAATTGATACCTTGATAGGAGGAAGCACCACTCCCAGTACCAGGGATCCTTCCAGGTGTACGTCCAGATAGACACCCTGCGTGTAACAGCGATAAATAATTAGAAACTAAAGAAATGTTAAGGCCATTTAAGGGTCGACAAAAGTTGTGAATGTTTCAGAATGTGTACTTTTCTGCCCAACTGGCAAGCAAATTTGGGCAGAGGCGAGATTTGAATATCTCTTAAATTCTTGGGTTCAGTTACTAATTTTAGATGTTCCAAACGCCAAGGTCTTCAAGGTCTTCAGATCATCGCTTATCCTCACGTTTATCCCCATTTTCTCAATCTTCAACTTGGTATCTGCAATTATTTTTCAACTTTTCTTGATTAAGGTTATTGCCCTTTTGTAGCCCAAAACTCTATAGTGGTCCCAGTAACCTCAACCTACAATGTCTTTAAAAATTCCGGATAAGAACTCCCAACACATTTTGATGTTGAAGCCCGCCAATCTTCTGATTTTGCAAGACTACTGATCTTTCGATACTGCTGCTCTTTCCGGAAATCTTGCTAAGTGGCAAGGATTAATTTTTCCTGACCCAGTTTTCAATTCACCTTGATTGGGTTTTACCCACTGGCAAGGATTGCGCTTTCTGTTTTTCAGAGTCATCACTATCCACTGGAAAATCAGGATCTGCTTTTGTCAAATTCTTGACCGGAAACGTCTTACCCAAGTGCTTCTCTTCATCTGAATCATCATTCAAATCTGATACAAAAGTTAAATGCTTAGATTCATCATCGTTTGTCTCTCTGGGGCTGGCCAATCGAAGGCTGTGAGATGATTGTTTCACTTTGGCCTCCCCTACAATCCTTGGCTTTTTTGTGGCTGAAGAGCATAGACTGTCATTTGAAGGCCTCTTTTTGGAATTTAATATCCTGCGTTTTTTTGTGGCAGAAGAGCATAGATTGTCATTTGATGGCCTCTTTTTGGGATTTAATATACAGGACTTTTCTGCTGTAGAGGAGCAAAGATTGTCTTTTGAAGGGGTCATTTCTGAATTTAATATCCTGCGCTTTTTGGTGGCAGAAGAGCTTAGACTGTGATTTGAAGGCCTCTTTTGGGGATTTAATATGCAGGACTTTTCTGCTGCAGAGGAGCAAAGATTGTCATTTGAAGGCCTCTTTTCTGAATTTAATATCCTGCGCTTTGTTGTGACAAAAGAGCTTTGACTGTCATTTGATATCCTCTTTTTGGAATCTAATATCCTGGACTTTTCTGCAATAGAAGAGCTGAGACTGTCATTTGGAGGCCTCTTTTTGGAATTTAAAATCTTGCGTTTTTTGGTGGCAGAGGAGCAAAGATTGACATTTGAAGGCCTCTTTTTAGAATTTAATATCCTGGGCTTTTTGTTGGCAGAAGAACTTAAATTGTCATCTGAAGAACGCTTTTTAGAACTGAATATCCTGGGCTTTTTGGCGTAAGAGCTTAGATTGTCATTTGAAGGCCTCTTTTTCGAATTTAATATTTTGAGCTTTTCTGTGGCAGAAGAGCTTGGACCGTCATCTGAAGGCCTCTTATCGGAATTCCTCCCAATTTTTACATCAGGTTACAGTGCTCAGAATACTAAAACAATGTCTCCAATGGCTCCAAAACAATCAGAAACCCCTAGCTGGGCTCTTTCTGCACTAAGGTAAAAAATGGCTGAGTTATGCTCCATAGAATTTTTTCTTCTAATTGTCCTACAATTCGCACTCTCCTGCAAATTTTTCTACAAATTCCTCCTTTTGTGGCCACGTGGAGTGACAAATTCACCCCGCACCGACAAGATTCCTACCACACCTGGTGCAAATTGTTGCTTCCTTAACTTTCCTATGTCAGCTTTAAACTCGATAAAAATGTGCCACTTTTCGCATTTGGGCCCATCGACCTGGGGTGGTTTTAAAAATTCCCACCGATTTTCTTGAGCCGGATCTTAAATCATAGTTCCAGACTAATTTTTGGTTAACTCCCACTAGTGGTAAGGTTTTTGCGCACCAAACATGTAGCCCAAATCTGCAACTGCGGTTACACCTGTGGTTTTATGCCGATGGTTTCGGTTGTGGGAACCTTTCCTTATTGGTTCCACTCTGTGCAAAAACCTGAATGTTAGCGTTAACCGTAACATCAAACTGCTACCAAATGTGGCATATGCCAACCAGCATAACTGTCGGCGTTACCTGTTTGCTCCAAAACTTTGGGTTAAAACATAATGTGTGGTTTTGGTATTGTATACACCCCCCTAACATAAAACTCAACTGCCAACAATTGTGGCATGTGATGGATGTTAACCCTAACTGCCAGAGGTAGTTGGTGGTTAACTGAACCCGCTCCAAAAATTTGGAAAATTCTTATCATATGGTTTGTTTTGTTTAGAATTCCCCGCCTGTTAATATGTGGCTTGAAACTTTGTATTGTCGCATATATTATATGGTCCATCGTATATACATAGCATTTGATGTTGGGGTCAACCCCGAGCCCCTGACTTCCCACCAATTTACGTGGGTTGGGTGGACCGGGGGCTAGGGGTTAACCCAAGTCCTGACCCCCATTGCAAATCCTTTGAAACCTTAAATATGTTATGTGCCCATAGTATAATAAGAATCAACATAGATGAGTCAGTGAAAGGCTTGGCTAGCAGGGATGAGGTATAGTGTTTGAACCCCATGGAGGCAGTTCAACCTCCCAAAAAAAAATTACACTAATGAGTGGAGGCCACGTGGCAGCCACTGATTGGCCCACGTGGCTCTCCCTCATTGGTCCAGCAACACAAACAATGAGGCAATCAAAAAAACCAAATTCGAACTAGTAAAATTATGACACTTATCCCACTGCTATAGGCCCACCGAAGCAAAGTCATATGCACAGTCAGATGCCCAGTCAGTGTATGGACTGATGACTGGGTGTACGTGTAACCCACAACTTAAAATTTTTAGTTGTTTTCCAATTAGACCATAACGCAATATCGGGAGCAACGGATGTCGGTTTTGAGTGAAACAAGTTTCATTGGATTCAGGGCCATGAGATCTTTTCTTTGGCGCTAGTTTCGAGTGAATCTGAGCACTTTGAATTTTGAACATTAAACTGATCCATCAGGTCATTCCTCCCCACTAGAAGCTTTTGGACCTCCAAAATCTCATTATCAGTAAAAAAATAGATGAAGGTACAAGTCCCTCACCCTTCTAGTCTCAATCCATTGAACTTTGCTTGGATTTGTCAATTTGATTTTTACATGAAAGTACATCACTTTCCCTAATTTTGGAGTCCTGGACTTGCTGTCAACAATGACATCTTGCTACAATTTTTCAAAATTTGTAGAAAAGAAAACTTACCTTGAAGGAATTTGAACAATCCCTCCTCGGTCTTCAATCAAAGGAAACATATCATCATAGCCACAGTTAAAAAATAAATTTGATACTACTTTTCCTAGTACATACCTTCAGAACATCATAGCCAGCTACTCAAGTTTTTTCAAAGATATTTCATCTGTGAGGGTAGGTTCAACGAAGTTTATCGATATCACCTCAGAATTTTGGTACAGTTCACTGCTAAAAAACCTATGAATCTACCATACTATTTTTTAAGAGCTTAGGGAGGATGGTAGAAAAAGTGAAAGCTAAGAAAGGCAGTCACATGTCTAGTGTTTTTTCATGTCTCTTTGATAAAAATTTTGGTTGTGTATGAACTTGAAAATAATAAAATATCGTGGGAATTTTTTTTGTTTGGTCTAGGTCTGCTACCTCAAGCAAAAATTTCACCCATGGATGTTTGTGAGGAGAAAGAAGAGCCAAAATATGAACTAGTGGCCAATACAGTAGTGAAGAAAGCAGGTCAGGGTAAGAAGCCAAGCAAGAAATAAAAGAAGAAAGTTCAAGCACAAGTGGTTCATGTGGCAGAATTTCAAGCAATAAAGGCTCAGGTAATAGAGTTGAAAGCAAAGGAAACAATTCAAGATGCACAATTTTTATTGAGACCTAGAACCAGGTCAAAGGCTAAGCAGGTTGTTGAGGAGCCAACTCCTCAACCAATTGATGTTATTCCAGAAGACAAACAAGAAGGGAAATCTACACAACAGGCTCAAAATGTCTAGATAGATGAATAAGACCCTAAGATTTCTAGGATGAATGATGCTTTGGCTAAAGCTCAGCTCAAAATATCCTTTTTGAAGAGACATATGATAGAAATCTTAGACAAACAACTAAATAGGAAACCCAAAAAAAAGAGGAATCAAAGGAACCCCTTAAGTTTACTGCATAGGAAAATAGTAAACATGTTGTAGATGTTGAACAGTTGGAGAAAACCAAGGTGGAGTCTAGAAGGCCTGCAACCAAAGAAACAAAATATTGAGCAAGGGTGGGTGCAGAAGATGAAACAAATAGCTCAGTCACCAGATAGACCTAATTTTGATCAATGTCGAGAGTATCACAGGTATTTGGAAGAGCTTGAGGAAATTCAAATGCAAGTGTTGGAAATAACCCAGAATAATGAAGACTTCAAGAGATCTATTAACCATTTTCTTGTGAGTGCTGATAAAGAAATTATTGAAGCCTCTAAGGCACTTGACAGAGAAAATGTGTTCCTCAAATGGTCTCTCACTACAAGGAGAAAAGTATATGTTAGGAAATTAGTTTCTAAGAGAAGGTTGAGGTACATGAAACAAAACTTGTCAAGAGATTAGAGGTTAGTGAGAAAATACATACATGCAATTGGAATACCTCTTCCTGGTAATGTAGCTAGGCCAAAGCCTAAATCATAGCCAGAGTCAAAATCACCTTAGCGAACATTGATAAAAGAAGATGTTACTCCATCCAAAATCACTAATACCAAGGCATCTCCCAACAAGCCTTCAGCAAGTAAAAGCAAGAGGAGGTAATGTTTTACATGTGAGTTTTTCAAGTTTTAATGGTTGCTGGAAACTGTCAGTGTTTTGCAGTAGAACCCATTCAATTTTTTGTGATGGTTGTATGTGTCACTTTTTAACACTCTGAAGGTTTTCTTAGTATTCTGAAGTGTTGATTGCATAGTTGGGTCATCTTGTGAATTTTGAGGCAGGAAAGGAGGTGTGAACATGAATTTGAAATCTTGTTGCACAGGCGCTATGTACATGTTACACATAGTTTCATATGTTGTTTTCAAGGATGCCACATGTCATAGGGAGAATGGAGAAGTACGTTTTTGTGTTAGGAGTCCACTCATTGCCTAGTCACCAGCCATTTTTCATCTAGCACGTGAAAAAACATGCCAACAGGACATGTTGCACAACATAGATGGGTTGTTGTTTCTTTCTTCATTCCTAAAAGTAGGGTTTCGATGTTAGGATAATGTTTCCTAGATTAGGACTATTATATATATATAAGATAATATGATAGAGTTGAATTAGTTTTTTTCTTTTTCTACTAGGAAAAATAGAAGGTGTTTTTTAAAGACTTGTTTCTTTTTTGATTAGTTCGATCCATGCAATGGATATGTTATGAAACCATCTCCAAAAATAGAAGAAAAGAGAGATCAACGCCTTAGAAATCAGCGTCTTTGAGGGGGCAACCTCCAATACATTTATTCACTATATCAGTTTGACCATCAGATTGAGGATGATAAGATGAGCTATGAGCTAGTTGATTACCCAAACAAGAAAATAACGCCAAACATTTTCGTGAAAATTGTATCCGACCACAACACCTTTGGGTTTTCATGTATATTTTGAATTGAAGTCCATAAATGTAGTGGTAATTGTACTTGCTTTAAATGATAGACAGTCAGCAAAGTGTGCATGTTTCAGACTATCAACTATCACCATGATAATTTTCCACTTAGGTAAACCTTGTTGAAATCACTGAATTTTCCTCCACTATGACTTGAATGATGAATGGATAAAGGTTGTAGAAGACCCAGGGTCTTAATTGTCTCAACTTATTTTGTTGGAAAACCAGACATTCTGCCACAAACGTTTGAATATCAGATTTAAGGCCATCCCAAAAAAATTCTTTCTTCACCCTGTGGTAATTTTTTCAAATCTTGAGTGTCCTCGTAAAGGAGAAGTGTGCAATTCTGAAAGAATATTTTTTCTTAGTTGGGAATTCTTACAAAGATATAAACGATCTTTGTACCATAAGGAATAATTTTTCCAACTAAACACCATGTATTTGGGACCAATGCACTGAATGAGTGTCCACACTTCTTTGTCCTTCTTCCATTCATCCCTTGCTTTGGTTATCCAATCTGGTTGGATAATAGAAACGGCACAAAGAAATGCATCCACCTCTTCATTTTTTCTTGAGAGTGCATCTGCAACAAAATTTAGCTTCCCTTTTTTGTAGATTATTTCAAAGTCATAGCCCAACATCTTTCTGACCCATTTTTTCTGCTCTTCTGAAGATATTCTTTGTTCCAAAAAGTGTTTAAGACTATCATGATCAGTTTTTACCTTGAAGTGTCTTCCCATTTGGTAAGGTCGCCATTTCTTTAGTGCATTAGTATTGCTAACATTTACTTCTCAAAAATAGATTTCTATAAATACTTTCCTTTGATTGGATGATTTTCAAAAGCAATGGGTCTTCATTCTTACATTAAAACAACACCAATTCCATTTCCTGAGGCATTACATTCCACAATAAAGGTTTTTGTGAAATCTGGGATAGCTAAGACCGGTGCTAGGCACATTGCCTCTTTAAGATGTTCAAAGACCTTTGTTGCTTCAGGAGTCCATGAAAATGTATCTTTCTTCAATAATGTTGTTAGAGGTGCTACTATTCTCCCATAATTATTAACAAACTTGCAATAATACCCTGTTAACCCGAAAAATCCTCTCAACTGCTTTATGGTTGTGGGGAATTTCCATTCCTTAATGGCTTTAATTTTGTTAGGGTCTACCTTAACACCCTCGTGAGATACAATATGACACAAATATTCCACCTCTTGTACTCCAAAGAAACATTTGGATGTTTTTTCATATAATTGTTTCTCCTGAAATAGTTTGAGCACCCTGTCAACATGTTGAACATGATCCTTCCAAGACCTACTATAGATTAGTATATCATCAAAAAATATTAGCACAAATTTTCTAAGGAAGGGTTTGAAAATGGAATTCATCAACCCTTGAAATGTATAAGGTGCATTGGTAAGGCCAAAAGGCATGAACAAAAATTCATAATGACCCTCATGAGTTCAGAATGTTGTTTTTGGAATATCTTCAGTCTTCATTCTAATTTGATGATATCCTGAACAAAGATCCAACTTAGTAAAATAAATTTCTCCATGTAATTCATCTAATAATTCATAAATCATATGAATGGGGAATTTATCTTTAATAGTGAGCTTATTGAGCTCCCTATAATCTGGACACATGAGCCATGATCCATCCTTCTTTTGCACCAATACTACTGGAGCAAAGAAAGAACTTTAACTAGGTTGAATTATACCAGCCTCTAACATTTCTGCAATCATACGTTCAATTTCGCTCTTTTGGACATAAGGATATCTATAAGGCCTGATGTTTGGAGTAACACTTCTTAGAATCAAATGAATAGCATGATCATGATCACGAATAGGTGGGAGTCCTTTGGGAGTTTCAAACATCTTGGAATGATTGTCCAATACTTTTTGGAGATCTGCAGAAATAGATGATTTTGATGTTGGAACTTCTAGTGAGCATAATTGTGCAATTACGCCTCGTTGTTATTTCTTCAGAATATTTTTCATGACATTAGAACTTATTATCTTTCCCTGCTTCCCTACGATACCCCATAATTGGACTTCCTTTCCTTCTGAAAAAAATTTCAAGAAAATTTCTTGAAAATTAAAAGCTATCATCCCCAAAGTTTCTAACCATTGTACTCCTTGTACAACATCAACACCTCACATTGGAATGGAAAGCATTGGACTAATCAATACATATTCCCCCATGGTTAGCTTTATATTATGGCATTTTCCATAGCAATTTATAGTTCCTCCATTTGCAACCATCACTTGACATTCTGGTGCTGGGTATGGGAAACAATTCAATTCATTGGCTACCTTACAATGAATAAAATTATGGGTACTACCTGAATCAATCAACACTATTACCTTTTTCTTCTTGATGTCCTTCTATCTTGAGAGTTTGAGGAGTGGTAGTTCCTGCCAATGCATTACCCGATATGGTCGAACTCACTTCTTCCTCTTCTAGGGTTGGTTCCTAGTGTATATCCTCTTATTTTGAAGATTATTGTTCATTTTCTTCTCCCTCTTCACAATCTATGTAAAATAATTTATTCTCAGCACACTTATGACCTTTAGTGTATTTTCTATCACAACTATAGCAAAACCCTTTTGATTTTTTTTCTTCCAATTATTGTGGTGTGAACCTTATACATTGTGGAAGTCTAGGAGTAGCAACACTTCCATCTTTATATGTTTGAGTGGTAGGTTTCCTTGTCACTATAATTTTACATTCAATTTTTTTTGCTAGTCTGAATTCCTTTTCTAATGAATCAGGTTCCCAAATGCGAACTTCATGTTGGATGTTATCTTTTAAATTCCCTATGAAGACATCAATCCTGTGTTCCTCTACAATACTAGTTACCCTTATATTGAATTTTTGGAAGTCCTCAATGTGCTCCACCACTGAACCCTTTTGTTTGAGATTTATCAATTGGATAAATAAGGCGTTGGTCTTTGTATCCTCATAATGTGTTATCATTTCCTTCGTAATAATTGACCAAGTGACAATTTTTTTACGGGAGCAAAGCCATCGATACCATACAAATGTATTATGTTCTAAATGTAAAGTTACAATGCATAACATTTGTGTGTTTTGCACATTATTGAGATCAAAATATTGCTCCATTTGTAGTATCCATGTTACGGGATCCTTTCCATCAAACCTCCTCATATCCATCTTTTGAATATGGTGGTTCTTCCATCTAACAATTGAGTTTATGAAATCACGATTAAAATCTATTTTGTTCTCATCATGAGTTTCTTCTACTATCTTTTCTCCATTAGGAATAATTTCTTGTATCAACTTTGTCGAACCTTCCATGTCTGCTTTTACATCATTCTTCATGTTTTCCATGTTGTCTTTCAATTTTTCTTCCATGTCCTCCATCTTAGCTTCCACACCATCCATTTTAGCTTCCACGCCTTTCTTCAAACCATCCATATTATTATTCAAACCATCAATCTTCGCTTGCATGCCTTTCTTCAAAACTTCCATTTCAATTTTTGTTGCTTTCTGCGAGAGCGAAATTTGGTGCACTTGCTCTTGTAATTTTGATAGATCATGTTGCAATTCTTCATCTTCATGAGTCATAGTAGAGTATTCTGAGGGCAGCTTAATGGGTGTTGAATTCTTTTTAGGAGGCATTTTAGAACCCAATACTGAAATATATGCTCAATAGGCCCTTGGAATCACTTCAAACTGATTTATTTACACAATACTTGTGCAATTCGGAAAAAAAATACACACATTTTTATTGCTTTTGAGGAGCTCGATATTGAAGATGAATTATATTTGTGAATTCGAATTTTCAATATCTGAAATTTGGCCTCGAGGTAGTCCTCTAAATCCTCTTTTGAATGCCACAGGTCTTACCTGATTTGGATTCTTCAAGGAAAAGTTATCTCTAATATCCCACAATGTCCTAATTATGGACTGGTTCAGTAGAGTGAAATTGTATGACTTGCCACATGTCATTTTTTCCTCCTTCGGCTCTGAAATTGATAGACAAGAAACTAAATTCTGTGTACTTGCGGTCACTCTTTACAGAATTCCAATCCGATGCTCATAGAGAGACTTATGAAGATTTTCCCGCGATCATCTCTTTGAGATGAAATTCGGGAGCCTGCAAAATCCCTAACTTCCATAGATCCTACCTCACAAAGTAATGCAAATAAATTTCTGAAATTGTTCCACGATGTTCCTCGGGATTTTGGATTCGCTATGTAAAAATTTTAGCTTCTGAACCCTCGTAGAAAAAAATTTATAGTGAAAATTCTGCGATGACCTATTTAGGTTAAATTCAGGAGCCTGCAAAAATCCCTAACTTCCACAAATCATATCTCCGAAAATATTGCGAACCAAGCTCTGAAATTTTGTGACGATGTTCCTTAGGATTTCAGATTAACGCCTAAAATTTTTAGCTTCTGAATATTTGTAAAAAAAAGTTATAGCTAAAATTCCATGATGACCTGTTTGGAGCAGTGATACCCTAGAATCCAAAGCTCTGATACCAAATGTTATGAAACCAGCTCCAAAAATAAAAATAAAAGAGAGATCAGCCCCTTAGAAATCAGCAACTTTGAGGGGGCGACCTCCAATACATTACATAAATGAACAATTCTTGGATGACACAAATGATCAAAACCTCTTTCTATATATAGGAGTCCATGGGGCCACAATATAGTCCTGTCCGACCTAACAATAATAATGTAAGGGCACAATAATAACGATATTGGGGTTACAGGAGTACAACAATAACAATAAGGGGGCTACACTAATAACAATAAGGGACTAAACTAGTAATATAGGGACCTAACATGATAACACATGCATTGAACTTAGTCATGGGATTTTTGAGGATGTAATGTTATTTAATTCCAAATGATATAAGGTAGAAAGGGTTGATTGTGTGGTGAACTAATTTTGAACATACTTGTGTGCATTGTGATATATATTTTTAATAATAAAATGCTTCATGCAGAGTTCTACCAATGATTACTCAGAGATTCTTGTGGTACATTTATTCATATTTGTTTCTCCATTTTATTTGTTACCTTATTTATTTTTCCTCGGTTCTCTTTAAGGTTGTAATGCAATAGATTTGCTAAAATTTATCATGCACGCTTTAGTTTAGTTATGTGTTAATCTTTCAAATGCAAATGAAATGTGTTATTAATTTATCTTCTATGTTTCCTCTTAATACTCAGTCATTTGAGGTGCATTAATAGAATTCTCATATGTTCTTTCACAAGTGGATGAGTGTTTTTATATGTTTATTTCCCACTGCACTAAAATTGTTTCATGTTAGAAGGATGTTCTAGAAAGGCCTCTGTGTATGTTATTGGTTGGTATATGCATTGGTATGATGAGCTAGTAACATTTATGATTGCATGCATTGATATTCCAGATCCTCCACCAAATTACCAATAAATTTAAAAAAAAATTCTCTAGATCTGGTCTCTGTAAAATCATTTGCTTTAGAGTCCTTTATCTTTATACTTGAGTGAGGGAGTCCCCTCCGGCTAGTAAAGACCATTTTCTAGTCCAAAGTGCTCTTGTGGTTACCTATGTGGCCCTTTCCTCAACCTAAAGGGATTTACAGAGTGCTAACATAGTGGCGTCGTTATCGAGGAGCGAGAGTCTAATTTTTCCTGGGAAGATGTTTTATTTGAGATTTACATCATAGGTTGAAACTTGTTAAGTCACTAGAATGGTAGTGGACGATTGCATGCAAACCTGTGCGAGAAAATATGGCTTCTAAGAGGCATACCAGGTAAAACCCTAATCCTAATCCTACAAAGATTGTTAGTAATCTTGAAAGTCTCCTCAGAAAGAAGAATTTCACTGAAAAAACTCGAACTATAAGCATCCCTTTTGGCAGATCTTGTTCTTTGCCTAAGGGCTTATTCACTCTAGAAGATCCAGAGTTTGATTTTGAAACTTACGTTTATGAGATTGTTGTAGATGTCACGATATGAAGTACCCTAGGGTCTAGGTTGGCAACCCCAATAGAGAAAGAAACATACAACAACAAGAAGCATACAAATTTACAATCCTAATGCTCAAACTAGTAAAATGGAAAGAAGGGGTAGTAACCGTAGGTCCTACATTTGAAGGTGATCCCAAAGTACCTTTCTCAAACTTGATTCCCTTTTTAGGAGAGATTTCCTAGACAACTTAACGAAAATGGGCTTCACTCTTTTAATCAACTTCTAAGTTTAAATTCAGAGTGTCCTTGGAGAGTTAACTCTCCACACACCTATTCCAAGGCCTTAATTACCTAGACTAGTTGATGTATTTAATGAAAAATCAAAATATTCTAGTTCATTTTAGTTTGTATCACTTGATTTTAAAGGTTGTTCTTTAAGTCACAGGTGAGACGGAGGTGCAACTTATGGTGTTATGGATGCCAGAATAAATCAATAGAAACTTGGCTACATGCAAAATGCAACTTTTTCTTTGATGAAAAGAGAATTATACAAAGGAAACTACGAACAAACTAATGAAAGAATTTATTTTTATTTTTATTTTTTCAAAATACACGCTCACACACTCAAAATCTACACAAAAGACTAAAAATTCTTACAGTGCAACTTTTCTAATGCAAACTACAAATGCTTAATGCAAGATTCTAGGATTGCTCTAGAAAACAAGAAAATGTGTTTTCCAATAAAGAGGTAAAAACCTGACACAAAGAGGGAAAAATTCAAACAAGAAATTCTCCCAACAAAGAGGTCAAAAACTTGACACAAGAAGTAGCAAATTCAAACAAGAACTTTTCCCAAAACCAAGCAAATTCGACCAAATGAAAAACATTGCACTTGCTCGAAAATTACAAGGAAGCCTTTAAACAAAACCGAAATTAAAAGAAGAGGCAAAAAAATATGTTTTCTATGTCTTTTTATTTTCAAGGATGCAAGGAATTCTTTGAGAAAGTAAAAACCTACTCAAAATATCAAGATGACCAAATTGAGCAAAAAAGGCCTCAAGTTCCTTAGGACAAAAAAATAATTTGCATGACAAGACTTAACAACCGGAAAGTGGTTACACACTCAAATAAATGACATGATCAACAACATAGAACTTCAAAAAACAAGAATACTCCAAGAAAATCAAGAAAATTCTTCAAGATTGCCAGAAGCACCTTTCTAAAAAAACCAAGAAAAAATAAGAAAGCTAACGAAAGAAAATAAAAGGTGAAGTAGTAAGAAGGCCAGACATGAGAAAATTAACACTAATTCACTGTTCTGAATACTTAGGACAACCAAGAACTTCAGCAAGAATCCCTGGTCCCAAACACAAAAACTGAAACTTCGCATAAAGGGAAAACCCTAGGCTGACTAGGTTTTTCACCAAGAAATATAGGAAATTGAGAAATTGCAAAAAGAAACACTTTCCAATAACATCAATGATTAAACAGAAGAAATCAAAAGCAAGCAAAAGGCTTTATGGGACTCAAAATCTAAAAATTTCATTTGAAACTAGAAATACACGGCTTGATAGTGATCAACTTGTGTATATACACTATTGTTCACAAGGAAACACACGTATACGTGTGTTTCTTTGGAAAAAAATGCATGTATACATGACTGTGTAAACTGGAAAGCACGTATAAAAATGGAAGTAAAGAAAAAATTAAAAATCCAAGTCTGATCCGAAAGATCATAACTTTTTCCTAGATTGATAATGAATCAAAGAAGCTGGAAAAGTGATCAATCCAAAAAGAAATCCCAGATCCAGAGCGAAGCAACCCAAACTAGGAATTACTAAAATGTAATCCCCAGTGGAATCACCAAAAATGTTGTAGGATGAAGTACCCCAGGGTCTAGATTGGGAACCCAAACATAGAATGAAGCATACAACAAGAAGAAGCATAAAAATTTACAGTCCTAATGCTAAAACTAGTAAATTGGGAAGAAGGGGTAGTACCTGTAGGTCCTACATTTGAAGGAGATATCGTAGGGTTCAAACCCTCTGCTTATCCTAGTGCTCTGAAACCTGCAACTCACTCAAGATAAGCACATATACTAGTAATAACTGAAATCATGTTCAAGATGTTAGTGTTAGATTATATAAGCATATAAGCATACATACATCAAATCATTCATAATAGGATCATAACATGTATAAAGCATTAAGATCATGAACATAAAGAACGAGACAAAGCTTCTTTATTGATAAATGCAAAGAAGTATGGAGGAATACCACTTGGTTCAGCCACGGCTCCAAGTGAAACTGTCCTCCAGATTCGTCCAGCCAAAGCCTCAACAATCTCCTTCCAGAAGCATACACATGGATGTCATATACGATTAATGAACATCTCTGTGAGGGAAACATGGGTTTCCACAATCTAGAAGTGAAGGAGGCACAGGGATAAATCAGACTTGATCAGGGACTAAATGGCTATAATATCAATACCTATCTCTCTCTCCCCTTAAGGCCTTCCCATGAGGTGTATTTATAACACCCCCAAAACATTTGTTTTAGTTGGGATACAGTTAGGCCATAGGATTATGTAGGTAGGCTTCCAGTGTAACCTATAAACCTCACCCAAAAAATAGGGAATTTTGTATTTTTTCATATTTCAAATTATATACGCAGGTTGGGTATAACTGGACCCAAGTGTGCACGTGCTTTTTAGAGGGAATAGTTGCATATGGAATTCAAAATAATGTTTTTTTTAGATAAAGGACCAAGTCTGAAGGGAAAGGCCGCCCCAAGGACATAACTCAGAGCATCAAGTATACAAAGGTGGAAAATGATTGTATAATAGTAGACGAATCTGTGTTAAGACCCTTTATCATACCTGCAAAATATGACATCGGTGAACTTGATAAAAGTGCATTAGGTGAGTCTCAAAGATTTGAAATTCTAGTAGACCAATTGCAGTCTCCTGTTGAAAATTCAGAAAATTTCTAGCCTGTTGTTTCTATTCCAACTACTGCTCCTTTTTCCATTATTGTCCTAGCATATACTGCTTCATTTTCTTTACCGCCTATAGACCCATTTTTCAACACAAATTCTACTTTTTTTGTTGTCCATACATATCCTACTACAACATCTGCCCAACTCACTGTTTCACCCTCTCTTATTCCCATTACCATAACTAGTTCAACCTTTTCTCAGAAAACACCAATGGCAACTAAGTATGCTCATTTGGTTCTTCCAGATCAGCTGCATGATATGCCTCAAAACTATGGTCAGAGAATTCCCCAATATGATGGTACATGGGAGAATACAAATAAAAAACTTGTGGATAAGGTGAATGATTTTGTGGATTTGGAGGAAATGGACAACGAAGATGTTAAAATGAGATTTTTTGCTCAAATTTTCTTTAGTGAGGTTAAGAAGTGGTTTATAAGTTCTCGTCCCACCACTTTTTCCAGATATCAAGAGTTGGAGGATGTCTTTCTTGCAAGATGAGGCAAGAAGAAAAATCCCTTACAAATCCTTGTTGAGTATGATAATCCAAAAAGGAATCCTGGTGAAACAGTCCAATATTTCTCAATATGCTTCAAAAAGGTGTATAATTCTATCCCTACAGACAAACACCCCCTCTTGGACTATATTTTCTTTATTACCCTGATGGTTTTGATCCCAATATTTCCTATCACCTCAGGGAAAGAAATCTGGTGGCACTTGAAGACATGAAAAGTAACATAGTCAATGTGGAGGCTAATTTGTTGGTGAAGAAATCCAAAATTAAGATAGAGAGAAGAGTGGATATAAAAGAGGAGTCTGCAACTTCTTCTGATGAAAATTTAGACACCTGGGTCAAGACAATGGATAAAATGATGGAAAAGATGACTTTGACTGATCGAGCTACTGTTAGAGAACCTCAAGTGGGTCCACAGATCCAAAATCCAAATTTTTGAAGGCAGCCACAAGTGCAAATCAAGCAAAGGGAAAAAAAAGGTCTAGAGCAGTCACAATAGCAAGTAAGACCACTTTTTCAACAAAATTATGCCCAAGAACAAGATGAGGAAGACGAGAAACTACTGAAGGATCAAATTCACTTTTTTGGTGATGGGCAACAAACTTTGTATTTGACCAGAGAAGATCAAGAACAAGAGGAGTTTAAGAATTTTGTAACAGAAGAGGAAGAATTGTTGCTTGCTCAATCCCAAAATGACATGTTGATGGTTGAATCTGAGGAGTACAGAA
The DNA here is from genome assembly GCA_034641835.2 of Pinus albicaulis. Lineage (NCBI taxonomy): Eukaryota > Viridiplantae > Streptophyta > Pinopsida > Pinales > Pinaceae > Pinus > Pinus albicaulis. The sequence continues at coordinate 1,293,083,144 of CM076577.1, forward strand.
AAAGGTACCAAAATTCCATCATGCAAGTTGAAATATAGTATAATGTAAGAAGCACAAATGCAGGAAGCAATGTAACAAATAAGGAAGTAGCAGGAAGCAAAACAACAAAGAAAGATGTGGCAACTAGTAATGTAAAACAATATGTCCCAAGTAGCAGTGGCCAAAAGAAAGAACCTCCCATCACCATTTTGCAGAGGAGATAGGATCCTCCTAAGGACATTGCAGATAAAAAAGATTTTGTTCATGAGGAGACAAAAAAAACACCAAGTCCTTTCAATTTTGAGTCTGAGTTTTCCAAGTTGAAAATATCCATTCCCCTTGGTGAATTAATCAAGAATGATAAATATAGAACTCAAATTTTAAAGGCGCTGAGAGTTGACAAAACTTATGATATTGTGAACATAGTTGATGACCATCCAACTGTCATTTTTGGGCCAAAAATTGATGACAAAGGGCATGATGGGGATGTGCCTCCTTTTTATGTCATTCTAAATGTACATGATCAAATATTACACAACATTTGATGGAGTCCATGGCCTCACACAATTTGATGCCGAAAGTGATTATGGAAAGGTTGGGGCTTGACATCCCTAGACCTTGTAAGGACTTGTACTCTTTCGATTCCAGCAAAGTGAAGTTCTTGGGATTGTTCAAGGGTTTAACAGTCTCATTAACTTAGATTGCTTCCAAACATATGGTGATGGACATTGTTGTAGCAGGCATACCTCCCAAATTTGGCATGCTTCTTTCTAGATCATGGATGGAAAAGCTACATGATGCAATGCAAACTGATATGTCTTACATCACCATCTCAGTCTTTGGTGGTCAGACAAAGAGGTTTTTCAGAGAACCACTCATGCAATATATGATCAACATCAAAGATAAGCCTACAAATCATCTGGTATATGTTGTTCATTTCGATTTAGATTATTTTGTGTTATTTAATTCCAGTATCTTCATCTGATTCTTCGTATGAATCTGCTCCAAAAGTTAAATGCATTAATTGCTTATATTCATCCTCACGTGGGCTCTTTTTCCGGGTGGCCAATAGAAACTTTTCAAATGAATTTTTCATGGTAGGATTTTGCACTATGGGAACTAACTTTGTATGCAAGGAATCTCTTGAGAAAAATCGGTTGGTACAACCCCCTGAGATATCATAGATGATGATGGCCTAGTTTGGAAAGTATTTGATTGCATTTCTTGAAGTGACTGCACCATTTTTCGCCAAATTTTAATTTGTTTACAAATCTGTTGATAATGAATCTGTGAAAACAACTATTTTTATATCCCTGTAAAAATTTGGTTAGAATCCTTGACATATGTTTTTGTAGCGTGGTACAAATATTCAACATATGTGTCTCAGGACGCTCCTATCTTCATCTTTGGCTAAATACAATTCAAATAAACACATAATACTTCATATATGGGTGAGTGCTTATCTACATTTAGCCAACACCCAATCACCATGAAGTCCGATCTAATCTTTGAATCTTAAAAAATCATGGCATCACCATCTCCATAATATAATATGACATCACCATGAAATCTTCATCCTTGGAATCTCACCAAAACAAACCATGATGTGCGTGTCACCTATTTCCATATATCATTATAATATTGATTCTTCATCCTTTGAATCTCACCGAAACAAACCATGATGTGTGTGTCACCTATTTCCATATATCATTATAATATTGATTCTTCATCCTTTGAATCTCACCGAAACAAACCATGATGTGTGTGTCACCTATTTCCATATATCATTATAATATTGATTAATTGAAAAGATGTGAAAAAAAGTGTAAATTCAGTAATAAAAAGTTAAATAAGAGGAAGTTTTACTATTGTACAAGGAAGTTGTTTATTGAAGGAATAAATTGGTTTGGATATAGGAATTTTGTGATTTTATTTTTTAAATTTAATGATATGAGTATTTGAATCTTGTTTTTTTTTATGGTGGAAATGGATCAAACATTATTAAAAATTTGAAGGCCACTCAAAATCTTGAAGTTTGATAATTGTATTTGAGATTTCCAAAAATATTTGCCAAATTTTACCAAAATCTCGCCAGAAAATCTATTTTTTTATGGGCCAATTTACTTATTTTAAGGAATTAAATCTAGGTGAATGAGAATCTATCATGCCGAATTTTACCAAAATCTAGCCAGAAAATATATTGTTTTAAGAGCCAATTTACTTCATTTTTAAACTACCCAGTTAAACATGTCTATTGGAATTAAAATCTACATGGATGGATGGGAATCAATTGTACTCCCAAATCACTAGTTCAACCGAGGGTTCGTATAGATTAATCTCTTCGCATCTCTTCCGCAACATTACATTTTTTCTTCCACAGCATTACATTTCTTCAGCAGGGTTCGATAGCACCGCAGGGTTCGCAATCCTGGTTCACAAAAAACTATTGATCTCTTCGCTTCTCTTCCGCAACATTACATTTTTTTTTCTTTCGTAGCATTCCATTTCTTCTGCAAGGGTCCGATAGCGCCAAGCAGGATCGTTGTTTCTGATTATTTCTTGCGCTGAGCAGGATTTCTTCCGTAGGTTTCGATAGCAGTTTTTTTTGGAGCTTTATCTCTTCTTCCACAGGGTTCGATACCAGGGCTCGATAGAATTTTTTTTGTACAACTTATTTTTTCTTCCGCAACATCACATTTCTTCCACAGGGTTTGATAATAGGGTTCGATAGCATCGAGCAGGATCATTGTTTCCGATGATTTCATGCGCCGAGCAGGATTTCTTCTGCAGGGTTCGATAGCACCGCAAGGTTCACAATCCTAGTTCACAAAGAACTAAAATCTCTTCCGCAGGCGTAGAGAGAGAGAAAAAAAAAAGAAAAAAAAGAAGAAGAAGATATCTTCTGCTCCATCGAACAAGGTTTGCATATCTTCTGAACTAGGGGTTCGCAGGGTTCAATTTTCTCAATCCTGGTTTACTTCCACATAATGGCTCCCAGCTTCGCGAAGATAATTACCGGCCCAGTTCCATCTGCCTCTGAGAGTCAAGATCCTACCCATATTGTCAGTGAAGCCCCACCTCCCATTGTGCATGTGGTCAAGGCCTCACTGGATGAGGCCTTCAAGTTTTCTGAGAGTGCCTTAATCTACCGGTTTAATGGCTTTTGGCCATGGCTGACAGCTCTCCACAGTTGGATCTCGGAGGTATGGAAGCCTGTCATTTCTGATGAAATTAATATCTACCCCTGTGCTAAGGGTTTCTTTATAGTAGATTTTAAAAACTCTCAAAGAAGACAATTCATTTTAGATTCTGGTCCTTGGTTTTGGGAAAACTCGGGCCTATTCGTGAAGCCATGGAACCCATCATTCGATCCCTCAACAACAGTCATAACCTCAACACCAGTTTGGGTCAGATTTCCAAACCTACCTTTGCATCTCTGGAATCTCCCCTCGCTAAAATCCATTGGAAGGGAAATTGGGAAATTTTACTGCAGGTGCCTAGAAACATAGGAATATGTCAAAACTACCTATGCACGCATCTGTGTAGAAATGGAATTCAGTGCCAGATTCCAAGTTGAAATAATCCTAACAAGAAAAGACTATATATGGAACCAGAAACTCGACTATGAAAGTGTCCTCTTCATATGTCGATCCTGCTTTGAGACAGGCCATCAAGCCAAAAATTTCCCAGAAGTCTCCCATAAAAAAATTTCTAGAAAGAATCACCATAGATCTACATGGTGGGAAGGAGCACAAAAGGAACATTACACTATCATCAGGGAAGAATACTCTCTAGAAAACTCTGAATTGAAAGAAATCAGGCAAGAAAGAAACAACCCTAAAGACAAGTAGGGGGGAAAGCCCCACCCAACAACAACAAAAACGCCCAACAACAAAAAAACAAACTCGACAACCCCTCAAACAATTATGAGGATTCGAGTACCACGTAAAAGAAATCTTCATTTAGCAGCAAAGCAGATCTCCCAGATCCCCAAGATAAGACACCAGTGTCCCAAGAATCAGAAGAGATGAAGGAGTTGCAAGATAAAGGAAGTTGGAAGACCGTAGATAAGAAAAAGAAAGCTACAATACCAATCTCACCAAGAAAGACGAGAAGCCAGACAGTTAAGAACTAAGAAAATTATAGCTCTAATAGACCAAAGTTTGGTCTCAGTGGACGTTAACCATCATCATCATCATCATCATATTAAATCACTAGTTCAACCTAGAACTTAATATTTAATATATTTATTGTTAAATAATTGAGTTCAACCTGTAACCTTTAAGGGGTAGTACATGTGGAATCGAATGTTTAAGTACTCAATATGTAATCTAAGGTGAATGGAAATTTTCATTTTCATATGGATATTTTATTTAATGATATGTTTTAGGTTTTGGATAAATATAATGTTTTGACATTAATTAATAAATATATTTAAGAAGATTTGAGCTTTACGGTAAAATTAATCCATAATCTCATACATGAGAATAAATACTACCTCAAATTGTATTTTAACCTCTTTCCTAAAAAGTAAAGTCATCTAAAATATATTTTCACTAATCTATTACTATCCAATCAATTTAAAAATATTTTGCGGTATTTCTTAATAAAAAATTAAATTTTATGAGTGTGTGTGTACATGTAAAAGAACCTTCAACAAATAAGCCTTCAATAAATAAGGGTACTCTACAATATAATGTCTCAGTTAGCCCACATTTTAGACCACATTATAGGAAACTTGTTTGGAATTTGGATAAATCAATGGGCATGGGATGACAATAATGGAAAATTCACTATGAAATATAGATATAGTCTTATTTTTAAAGTTGATTAAAACTCTTATAACACATAAAATTACATGTATATATGCAGCAATTTTTTTAGGCATTGTCTAAACATGTTAGGTATGTTTGTAATTTTGTAATACAAACAAAAATATGATATAACAAATCGATTTATTATTTTTATTACTTTTTACTTTTTGTTACATTTTTTAGTTGAGTTTATATTATGTTTATTATTATTATTATTATGCTTCATTTTAGGAACACAACAACATTTACTCAAAATTAAATGTTTATACTCATTTACAATGACTACAACATCTCCCCTATAAAGGGTTGCAGAGCATATCTCAGCCCAATAATCCATATATAATACAAATAATGAGGGTGAGTATGCCTCCAATGACTTCAATGATTTATGTAAGGAGGGAGGGATCAAGAGGAAGTTGGAAATATCATACAACCCTCAACAAAATGGGGTTATGGAGAGAAACAATTAAGCTATCATTGCTTCATCCAAGGATATGATACATGACCAAGTTTTTCCTATTTTCGTAAGGGAAGAGAAACATAACATGATAATATGTGCAAAATAGGATTCCTCATAGGATATTTTGGGACAAGACTCTAAAGGAAGTTTTCACTGGGGTGAAGCCAAAGATATGATTTGTATATGAAAACTTAAAATTTGCAAGTGAAATGATTAGGGATTTTAGTCAATTGTGTCAATTTCATTAACAAATTAACATGCTTTAAAACTTAGTTTTGCATAAAACAATGAAGACATCAGTACCATAACAATATACACAAGACAAAAAATGATGAAGGAGTTCACCCCTCCTCGGCTACATCTCCTGGTCCAGCTTCCAATGTTGGACCTCTTCCATTATGCTAAAAAATATGTGTTTACATCAAGTTACAATGCTCAAAATACTAAAAAAATATCTCTAATGGATCCAAAACAATCATAAACCCCTAGCTAGGCTCTTTTTGCACTAAAAAGGTCAAAAATTGACTGAGTTATGCTCCATAGAATTTTTTCTGCTAATTGTCCTACAATTCACACTCTCCTGCAAATTGTTCTACAAATTCCTCCTTTTGTGGCCACGTGGAGTGAAAAATTCACCCCGCACCGGCAAGATTCCTGTCTCACTGGGTGCAAATTGTCACTTCCTTAACTTTCCTATACCGACTTTAAACTCGATAAAAATCCGCCACTTGTTGCGTTTGGGGCTGTTGACCTGGGGTGGTTTTGAAAGTTCCCGTCAATTTTCTTGACCTAGATCTTAAACCATAGTTTGAGACTAGTTTTTGGTTAACTCCCACCAGTGGTAAGGTTTTTGCACACCAAACATGTAGCTCAAACCTGCAACTGTGGTTACACCTGTGGTTCTACATCGATGGTTTTGGTTGTAGGAACCCTACCATATTGGTTCCACTCTGTGCCAACAACCTAACTGTTAGCATTAATTGTAACATCAAACTGCTACCAATCGTGGCATATGCCAACTAGCCTAACTGTCGGCATTACCTGTCCACTCCAAAACTTTGGGTTAAAACATAATGTGTGGTTTGTGTATTATATACACCGCCCTAACGTAAAACTCAACAGCCAGCAACTGTGCCATGTGATGGATGTTAACCGTAACTGGCGAAGGTAGCTGGTGGTTAACTGAACCCGCTCCAAAATTTTAGAAAATGCTTATCGTATGGTTTGTATTGTTTAGAATTCCCCATCGGTTAATATGTGGCTTGAAACTTTGTATTGACACATATATTATATGGTCAATGGTATATACATAACATTTGATGTCGGGGTTAACCCCGAGCCCTTGGCTTCCCACCAACGTCATGTGGGTTGGGTGGACCGGGGGATATGGGTTAACCCTGGTCTCGACCCCCATTGCAAACCCTTTGAAGCCTTAAATACGTTATGTGCCCATAGTATAATAAGAATCAACATAGGTGAGTCGGTGAAAGGCTTGGCTAGCAGGCATGAGGTCTAGTGTTTGAACCCCGTAGAGGTAGTTCGAACTCCGACAAAACTTTTACACTAATCAGTGGAGGCCACGTGAAAGCCACCGATTGGTCCATATGGCTCTCCCTCATTGGTCCAGCAACACAAACAATGATCCAATAAAAAAAATGAATTCGGACCAATAAAATGATGACACTTGTCTTCCTACCATAGGCCCACCGAAAAAGCGTCATATGCACAGTTAGATGCCCAGTCAGCGTATGGACTACTGACTGGGTATACTTGCAACCCACAACATAAAAATTTTAGTTATTTTCCAATTCAACAAAAACTCAATATCGGGAGCAATGAATGTTGATTTTGAGTGAAAAGAGTTTCGTTGGATTCAAGGCAATGAGATCTTCGCTTTGGCGCTAGTTTCGAGAAAATCCGAGCACTTTGAATATTGAGCATTAAACTTGTTAAACACTCATGGTAAACACACACACAAGTAGGGTGTTAAACACTCATGGTAAACACACAAAAGTAGGGAAATATGCATGAATTATATTATTATTCACCATAGATGTACATTTATATTACATTGGTGTGACCCTTGGATTCCACATTCCAAGGTCACTTGGACTCCTTTTGTCCATTCGTCTTCCACACCTACCCATTTAGGATTAGGTGTCCAACATTCCCCCCCTTAATCCGAAGTGGTATGTGTGAGTCCAAGAAGAGATTTGTAATACAAATTTGCAAAGTATGCATGGCCACCAACACTAGAACGCTTAGTGCATTTCCCAGAACTCTTCCAAATATGGCGAGAAGTTGAGGTCTTCTGCTAGAGGAAGTGTCCCTCATATTTGAAGAGGGAGACTTTCAACCTAGAAGAAGGGAGGTCTACAACCTGTGATGGTTTAAGGATGACCACCAACACTGAAATGATTAATGCATTTCTTGAAACTCTACCAAAGCTGGCAAGAAGCTGAAGTCTTCTGCTAGAGGACTTGCTCTGAATTCTTTGAAGAGGAAGAATACAAACCTAGCATAGATGGTTTAAGTTTGACCACCAACCAAGGGAATTCTCATGGGCATCCATGTCTCTGGCTACAACTATGAATCTGAAATGAGAGATTGTGGCTTAGGCTCGCTTGAACTACTATGTCTTTGGCTACAACTCTGAATTTGAAATGAGAGATTGTGGCTCAGGCTCGCTTGAACTACTATGTCTCTGGCTACAACTCTAAATCTGGAATGACAAGTTATGACTTAGGCTCGCTTGAACTGCTATGTATCTGGCTACAACTCTGAATCTGGAATGATAGGTTGTGGCTCAGGCTCGCTTGAGGTGGCTTCAAAGCTTGTAGATGAGCAACATTTCCCCCCTATCATGTATAAGGTGAGATGATGGCGAAAACTCAACTGCAAGATTGTTCAATACTCTAGAACATGTTCTGACATATGACTTAAACATCTTCTTGGTTGTTGATGCCCATTGCCAAGAAGCGATCCATCCAAGATAAATCTTTGTTCTTGCAGGAGGCTTGTTTCTGAAGCATCTGTGTGAAGAATGGGTGTATCAGCCACAGTGCTTGCATAGGCGAAGATAAAAACAGTGATATTTCATATGGCCAACTCGATAACAGTGTTGGAATTTCACAATTTGTTTTTGTTGCTGTGGAAAAGGAGCATGATCTGGAATAGTTGAATGTGAACTGTCATGAAGAAATATGACACTCTGAAATTTGATGGGCTTGGAGTAGTCCGGAATATGAAGGGACAACTCCTCGTCATATCCAAGATCGGTTCTTTGCTTGTTATGGACAAGATCTTCCCAAGGTCTGATGATGGGCTTGGGAAGTGTAGACTGAACTGCTGCATTTTCATGTAAATCTGCTCTTGTACAAGGAACATGATGGGAGTCAACCTCAATGTTACTGACTTGACCATTTGCTCGTTGTTGATGGATTTCATGATGCTTATGTTGTTGTAACTCATCTTGTTAAAACTGAGACTCAAGCTGCAAAAAATATATCTTGTCATGTGCATCTTGTAAACATGTTTGAATATCAGAAAGGGTGTCCTTGTTTATTTTAACTGTACTTTCAGTGGTAGGCACCATTAGAGTTCTCAACAACTCTAATATATTATCAATTTTATCCATTTTTTTATTTTTATTTTTCAACAAATCAAACTTATCCCTCAAGACATATAAACTTCATATGCCATTACATTTTAACCATACATGCTTCGCACTCTCCAACATATAAAATTTCTAACATGCTTCTCACTCTACAACAGATAAAATTTCTAACACATTAAACAACATAAATATATAGATTGATCAACCCCATATAAAGAGCATGAAGGTTCTCATACCCATCATAATCAAACAATAATAATTCAACATACCATATACAATGACCAACGCACACGTATATATGAAGTCACCAACACAACAACCAATTATGTTCATGCATTCATGGCCTTTCAAAGCGTATGGAGAGCCACGAACATTGTGCCACCCAGAGAGCATATGTACTCAGCAACTGTATAAAACTGGATCTTCAAGTCAATGGTGCACATGACAACAATCTATGTACAAGGCTCAATATTATCGGTCTAACTGATTTGCAAATCAGCTTAAAATGAGGTTGGTAGGCATTGTTGATCTCCTTTAAACATTCCAAACAAATTTATTCTCCTTCTCCAACATTACATTTTGATATTCATAATAACTCATGTCCGTCACACCTCTACGAATCCACATCCCCCTCTTCCTCCACGACACCAAAGTAAGTGTATCATTCGTCCTCTGTGCTGCAAAATATTTATGACATGGAAAGACGACCTTAAAGGCATATATATAATCATCCCTTTGTACTCTGCCTCATCTCTCCTTCTCTGCAATGATGAAAAACAAAAGATTTAAATAGATTCAGGCTTTGACATAATTATATATAAATCATAGAAGCGACCCAAACAAACAAACCAATCGACCTATGGAGGAAATCATGCGGCTATTAAGTTGAAACACATGTTTAAATTGGAAGGATCATCTATGTGTATTGAAATGTCATAATTATGAAATCCAAATAACAATAAAACCCTTCGAAACATTAGTATAACCTTTAATATTTCTGATAGGTTCAGACTCAAATCTAAAGGTGGGAACAGAGATTGCAATGGATAGGAGGTCGAATGTGCAAAGGTGGGAGCAAGGAGGAGGGCGTTGTGGGAGTGGGCATAGAGGTGTGAAGCTGCGGGGAGGGGCTGCGAGAGGGGATTGCGTAGGTTAGCCGTCTTTGAGCATAGTCGGTTGGAGGAGAAGGGAGAGCGGGGTGGTGGGAAGCAGGAGGGAAGGCAGCGTGAGCACAGAGGGAGTAAGGTGAGGGAAGGGCCGACGGCCGAGGAGGTAGACACAACGAGCGAAGATGAGCGGGAGCTACGAGGAGGCAGGCCGAGGCCAAGGTGCAGGAGGTAGGCTGAGTGTCGAGAGCTGGGCCAAGAGGTAAACCCAAGCTGGCAGGCCAAACGCAGAGCATGACAGTCTGAGGGAGCCGACTGTGAAGGTGCTAAGGGAGTGTTATGAAACCAGCTCCAAAAATAGAAGAAAAGAGATATCAATGCCTTAGAATTAAGCCACTTCGAGGGGGAAACCTCCAATACATTACATGAATGAACAATTCTTGGATGATACAAATGACAAAACCTCCTTTCTATATATAGGAGTCTATGGGGTCACAATGTAATCCTAGTCGACCTAACAATAATAATTTAATTTCACAATAATAACAATATGGGGGTTATAGGGGTACAACAATAACAATAAGGGGGTTACACTAACAACAATAAGGGACTATACTAGTAATATAGGGACCTAACATGCTCCTCTCCTTCAAAAAAGTGTTTTTCTCAACGCTTGAGTAGCTCCGGGTTCTCTTGTATAAAATTCTCATCCTCCCATGTAGAATCTTCAGTGGGTAAGTTCTTCCAATTGATGAGATACTCTGAAATTGATCGATTTCGTAGTTGTCGAGTTCTTGTTCCTATGACTGCTTCAGGTTCCAATATGGTTTTTCCTTCCTAATCAAGTTCTGGCAATATTGTTTGAACTGGAAGTTTGTCCCCTATAACCTTTTTTAAGCATGAAACATGGAAAACTAGATGCACTCGAGAAGAAGCAGGAAGCTCCAATTTGTATGCCATAGTACCAATATTTTGCAAAACCTTGTAAAGACCATAGTACTTTGGCGATAATTTATTATCCTTCTTAGCTTGCTGGAGGGACATTTTTTTTGTGTGGTTGTAGCCGTAAAAATACCCAGTCTCCCACATCAAAACTTCTCTCACTATAATGTTGATCTTCCTATTTTTTCATTCGATTTTGTGTCAAATTTAGGTTATCCTTTAAGAGTTGGAGAGGAGCATTTCAGCTTCCTCAAGATTTCCGCTTCGCACTCTAAAAATTTCAACTTCTAAAGCTTTGTAAAAAAACAGTTATAGCGAAAATGCCACGATGACCTATTTGGAGCAGCGAAACCCCAGAACCAAAGCTCTGATACCAAATGTTGTGAAGCCAACTCTAAAAATATAAGAAAAGAGATATCAACGCCTTAGAATAAAGCCACTTTGAGGGGGAAACCTCCAATACATTACATGAATGAACAATTCTTGGATGATACAAATGACAAAACCTCCTTTCTATATATAGAAGTCCATGGGGCCATAATGTAATCCTAGTGGGGCCACAATGTAATCCTAGCCGACCTAACAATAATAATTTAAGGGCACAATAATAACAATATGGGAGTTACAGGGGTACGACAATAACAATAAGGGGGTTACACTAATAACAATAAGGGACTATAATAGTAATATAGGGACCTAACAGGGAGCTAGAGGTGCCAATGGAGGCTTTTAACGTAGACACATTCACTCCAAAATGGCACTATGCCCAAAGCCACACAGATTTATGTCAGGCCAAGAGCACAGAGAGTGCGTTGTATTGACAGTGCACACCAACTCTTTGCCACCATAACCAATTTTCCAATGAGTAGCGCTTACAGGGTGCTTTGGGAGCAGCACACAAATTGAAAGAGACATAGGTCTATTTTTTGTAGGAGTTGGAAAGAAAATATGGCAGAGGAGGTCAATTTTGCAAAAATGGGCAGAATGGGAGGAGTTACAAGAGAAAAAAGGCTAAAATGGAGCTGGACAAATCTGGAAATTCTAGGACCTCATCTGCAACTCTGATACCATGTTAAACACTCATGGTAAACACACACATAAGTTATATTATTATTCACCATAGATGTACATTTATAATACATTGGTGTGACCCTTGGATTCCACATTCCAAGGTCACTTGGACTCATTTTGTCCATTCGTCTTCCACACCTACCCATATAGGATTAGATGTCCAACAAAACTGACCCATCAGGTCATTCCTCCCCACTGGAAGCTTTTGGACCTCCAAAAGCTCATTATCATAAAAAAATAGATGACGGTACAACTTCCTCACCCTTCTAGACTCAATCCATTGAAATTTTCTTAGATTTGTCAATTTGAGTTTTTCATGAAAGTACATCACTTTCCTTAATTTTGGAGTTTTGGACTTGCTGTCAGCAATGAAATCTTGCTACAATTTTTCAAAATTTGTAGAAAATAAAACTTCTCTTGAAGTAATTTGAATAATTTCTCCCCAGTCTTCAATCAAAGGAAACTTATCATCATAGCCACAGTTCAAAAATAAATTTGATACTACATTTCGTCGTACATAACTTCAGATCATCATAGCCATCTACTCAAGTTTATTCAAAGATATTTCACCTGTGAGGGTAGGTTCAACGAAGTTTATCGATATCAACTCATACTTTTGGTACAGTTCACAGCTAAAAAACCTATGAATATACCATACTATTTGTTTAAGAGCTTAGGGATTATGGTAGAAAAAGTGCAAGCTAAGAAATACAATCACAGGTCCAGCCTTTTTCATTTCTCTTTGATAAATATTTTGGTTATGTTTGAACTTGAAAAGTCTAAAATATTATGGGAATTTTTTTTGTTTGGTCTAAGTCTGCTACCTCAAGCAGACATTTCACCCATGGATGTTTGTGAGGAGAATGAAGAACCAAAACATGAATGAGTAGCCAATACAGTAGTGAAGAACACATGTCAGGGTAAGAAGCCAAGCAAGAAATAAAAGAAGAAGGTTCAAGCACCAATGGTTCATATGGCATAATTTAAAGTAATAAAGGATGAGGTAATAGAGTTGAAAGCAAAGGAAACAGTTCAAGATGCACAATTCTTATTGAGACCTAGAACTAGGTCAAAGGCTAAGAAGGTTTTTGAGGAGCCAACTCCTTAACCAATTAATGTTATTCCAAAAGATAAACAAGAAGGGAAATATGTAGAAGAGGCTCAAAATGTCTAGATAGATGAAGAAGACCCTAAGATTTCTAGGATGAAGGATGCTTTGGCTAAAGCTCAGCTCAAAATATCTTTTTTGAAGAGACAAACAACTAAATAGGCAACCCAAACAAAAGAGGAATCAAAGGAACCCCTTAAGTTCACTGCATAGGAAAATGGTAAACAGGGTTGTAGATGTTGAACAGTTGGAGAAGCCCAAGGTGGAGTCTAGAAGGCCTGCAACCAAAGCAACAATATATTGAGCAAGGGTGGCTACAGAAGATGAAACAAATAGCTCAGTCACCAGACATACCTGATTTTGATCAATGTCGAGAGTATCACAGGTATTTGGAAGAGCTTGAGGAAATTCAAATGCAAGTGTTGGAAATAACCCAGAATAACGAATACTTCAATAAATCTATTAACCATTTTCTTGTGAGTGCTGATAAAGAAATTATTGAAGCCTATAAGGAACTTGACAGAGAAAATGTGCTCCTCAAATGGTCTGTCACTGCAAGGAGAAAAGTATATGTCAGGAACTTATTTTCGAAGAGAAGGTTGAGGTACATGAAACAAAACTTGTCAAGAGATTGGAGGTTAGTGAGAAAATAGATACATGCAACTGGCATACCTCTTCATGGTAATGTACCTAGGCCAAGACCTAAATCATAGCGAGAGTCACAATCACCTCAGTGAACATTGATCAAAGAATATGATACTCCATCCAAAAGCACTAATACCAAGGCATCTCCCAACAAGCTTTCAACAAGTAAAAGGAAGAGGAGGTATTATTTTACATGTGAGTTCTTCAAGTTTTGATTGTTGCTGGAAAATTTCAGTGTTTCGCAGTAGAGCCCATTCAGTTTTTTTGTGAATGTTGTATCTGTCACTTTTATCACTCCGAAGGTTTTCTTATTATTTTGAAGTGTTGATTGCATAGTTGGGTCATGAATTTTGAGGCGAGAAAGGAGGCGTGAATATGAATTTGAAATTTTGTTGCACAGGCACTGTGCACATGTTGCACACAGTTTCATATGTTGTTTTCAGGGATGCCACATGTCATGGGGAGAATGGAGAAATGTGTTTTTGTGTTAGGAGTCTACTCATTGCCTAGTCACCAGCCATTTGTCATCTAGCACGTGAAAAAACATGCCAACAAGACATGTTGCGCAACATAGATGGGTTGCTGTTTCTTTCTTCATTCCTAAAAATAGGGTTTCGATGTTAGGATAATGTTTCCTAGATTAGGACTATTATATAGATAAGATAATATGATAGAGTTGAATTAGCTTTTTTCTTTTTCTACTAGGAAAAATAGAAGGTGTTTTTTAAAGACTTGTTGCTTTTGTGATTAGTTCGATCCATGCAATGGATAACACATGCATTGAACTTAGTTATGGGATTTTTGAGGATGCAATGTTATTTAATTCCAAAAGATACAAGGTAGAAAGGGTTGATTGTGTGTTGAACTAATTTTGAACATACTTGTGTACATTGTGATATATATTTTCAATAATAAAATGCTTCATGCAGAGTTCTACTAATGATTACTCAGAGATTCTTGAGATACATTTATTTATATTTGTTTCTCTCCATTGTATTTGTTACCTTATTTATTTTTCCTGAGTTCTCTTTAAGGGTGTAATGGAATATATTTTCTATAATTTATCATGCATGCTTTAGTTTAGTTATGTCTTAATGTTTCAAATGAAAATGAAATGTGTTGTTCATCTATCTTCTATGTTTCCTCTTAATACTTAGTTATTTGAGATGCACTAACAGAATTCTCATATGTTCTTCACATATGGATGAGTGTTTTTATATGTTTATTTCCCACTATACTACAATTTTTTCATGTTCGAAGGATGTGTTAGACAAACCTCTGTGTATGTGATTGGTTGGTATATGCATTGGTATGATGAACTAGTAACATTTATGATCACATGCACTGATATTCTAGATCCTCCACCAAATTTCCAATAAATCAAAAAAAAAAATTCTCGAAATCTGGTCTCTGTAAAATCATGTGCTTTAGAGTCATTTATCTTTATATTTGAGTGAGGAAGCCCCCTCCGGCTAGAAAAGACCAGTTTCTAGTGCAAATAGGTCTTGTGGTTACCTATGTGGCCCTTTCCTCAACCTAAATGGATTTACAAAGTGCTAACATAGTGGCGTCGTTGTCGGGGAGCGAGAGCCTAATTTTTCCTGGGAAGATTTTTTATTTTGAGAGTTACATCATAGGTTGAAAATTGTAAAGTCACCTTGACTAGTAGTGGAATTGGTTGCATGAAAACCTGTGCAAGAAAATATGGCTTCTAAGAGGCATACCAGGTAAAACCCTAATCCTAATCCTACAAATATTGTTAGTAATGTTGAAAGTCTCTTCAAAAATAAGAAATTCACTGAAAAAACTCAAACTCCAAGCATCAATTTTGGCAGATCATGTTCTTTGCCTGAGAGTTTATTCACTCTAGAAGATGGAGCTTGATTTGATTTTTGAAATTTCTTTGTTCAAGACCAAATTTGAAACTTTTGTTTCTGAGAGTGTTGGTCTAGGTTGGGAACCCCAACAGAGAAAGAAACATACAACAACGAGAAGCATAAAAAATTACAATCCTAATGCTTAAACTAGTAAAATGGGAAGAAGGGTTAGTACCCGTAGGTCCTACATTTGAAGGCGATCCCAAAAGTACCTTTCTCAAACTTGACTCCCTTTTTAGGAGAGATTTCCTAGACAACTTAACGACAATGGGTTTCACTCTTTTAATCAACTTCTAAGTTTAAATTCAGAGTGGCCTTGGAGAGTTAACTCTCTTCACACCTATTCCAAGGCATTAATGACCTAGACTAGTTGATGTATTTAATGAAAAATCAAAATATTCTAGTTCATTTTAGTTTTTATCGCTTGATTGTAAAGGTTTTTATTTAAGTCACGGGTGAGATGGAGGTGCAACTTATGGTGTTATGGATGCCAGAAGAAATCAACAGAAACTTGGCTACATGAAAAATGCAAGTTTTTCTTCGATGAAAAGAGACTTCTACAAAGGAAACTACGAACAAACTAATGAAAGAAAAAGTATTTTCTTTTCTTTTTTCAAAATACACGCTCACACATTCAAAATATACACAAAAGACTAAAAATTATTGAAGTGCAGCTATTGCTCTAAAAAACAAGCAAATGTGTTTCCCAATAAAGAGGTAAAAAACCTGACACAAATAGGGACAAATTCAAACAAGAACTTTTCCCAAAGTCAAGCTTCGACCAAACAAAAAACTTTTCACTTGCTCGAAAATGACAAGGAAGCCTTTAAACAAAACCGAAAGAAAAGGAAGAGGTAAACAAAGATGTTTGTTATGTCTTTTTTTTTCAAGGATGCAAGGAATTCTATGAGAAACAAAAAACCTACTCAAAATCTCAAGATGACCAAATTGAGCAAAAAAGGCCTCAAGTTCCTTAAGACATAAAAATCATTTTTGTGACAAGACTTAACAAGAAGAAAGAGGTTACACACTCAAATAAATGACATGATCAGTAGCACAGAACTTCAGCAAACAAGAAGACTCCAAGAAAATGAAGAAAAATCTTCAAGATTTCTAGAAGTACCTTTCTCAAAAAGCTAATAAAAACAAAGAAAGCCAACGAAAGAAAATCAAAGGTGAAGTAGTAAGAAGGCCAGACTTGGGAAAATTAACACTAATTCACTATTCTAAATACTTAGAACAACCAAGAACTTCAGCAAGAATCACTGGTCCCAAACACAAAAACTGAAACTTTGCAAAAAGGGAAAACCCTAGGTTGACTAGGTTTTTCACTAAGAAAGATAGGAAACTGAGAAATTGCAAAAAGCAACACTTTCCAATAACATCAATGATTAAACAGAAGCAATCAAAAGAAAGTAAAAGTATTTACTGGACTCAAAACCTAAAAATTCCATTTGAAACTGGAAATATGAGGCTTGACAGTGATCAACATGTGTATATACATTATTGTTCATAAGGAAACACACATATACACGTGTTTATTTGGAAAAAAATGCATGTATACACGATTGTGTAAATTGGAAAGCATGTATAAAAATGGCAGTAAAGAAAAAATTAAAAATCCAAGTCTGATCCAAAATATCATAATTTTTTCCTAGATTGATAATGAATCAAAGAAGCTGGAAAAGTGATCAAACCAAAAAGAAAGCCCAGATCCAGAGCAAAACAACCCAAACAAGGAATTACAAGAACGTAATCCCCAGTGGAGTCGCCAATTATGCTATAGGATAAAGTACCCTAGGGTCTGGGTTGGGAACCCCAACATAGAAAGAATCATACAACAAAAATAAGCATACAAATTTACAGTCCTAATGCTCAAACTAGTAAAATGGGAAGAAGGGGTAGTACCCGTAGGTCCTACATTTGAAGGAAATCTCGTAGGGTTCAAACCCTCTACTTCTCCTAGTGCTATGAAACCTGCAACTCACTCAATAAAATCACATATAGTATTAATAATTGAAATCACGTTCAAGATTTTAGTGTTAGATTATATAAGCATATAAGCATAAATACATGAAATAATTCATAATAGGATCATAACATGTATAAAGCATTAAGATCATGAACATCAAGAACAGGATAGATGAATGCAAAGAAGTGTGGAGGAATACCACCTGATTCAACCATGACTCCAAGAGGAATTGTCCTCTGGATCCGTCCAACCCAAGCCTCAACAATCTCCTTCCAAAAGCATACACATGGATGTCATATAAGAGTAATGAACATCTCTGTGAGGGAAACAAGGGTTTCTACAATCTGGGAGTGAAGGAGGCACAAGGATAAATCATACTTGATCAGGGACTAAATTTCTATAATATCAATACCTATCTCTCTCGTCCCTTAAGGCCTTCCCACGAGGTGTATTTATACCAACCCCAAAACATTTGTTTCAGTTGGGATAGAGTTAGGCCACAGGATTTTGTAGGTAGGATTCTCGTGTAACCTGTAAACCTCGCCCAAAAAATAGGGAATTTTACATTTTTTCATATTTTAAATTATATATGCATGTTGGGTATAATTGGACCCGCGTGTGCACGCGCTTTTTAGAGGGAAGAGTTGCATATGGATTAAAAATAATGTTTTTCTAAGATAAAGGACCAAGTCTGAAGGGAAAGAGCTCCCCAAGGCCATAACTCAGAGCATCAAGTATACAAAGTTGGAAAATGATGCTATAACAGTAGAAGAATCCGTGTTAAGACCCTTTATTGTACTTGCAAAATATGACATCGGTGAACTTGATAAAAGTGCATTAGGTCAGTCTAAAATATTTGAAAGTCTAGTAGACCAATTGCAGCCTCCTATTGAAAAATCAGAAAATTTCCATCTTGTTGTTTCTATTACAACTACTGCTCCTTTTTCCATTATTGTCCTAGCATATACTACAACATTTTCTTTACCGCCTATAGACCCATTTTTCAACACAACTTCTACTTTGTTTGTTTTCCATACATCTCCTACTACAACATCTTCCCAACTCACTATTTTACCCTCTCTTATTCCTAGTACCATAGCTAGTTCAACCTTTTCTCAGAAAACACCAATGGCAGCTAAGTATGCTCCTTTGTTTCTTCCAGCTCAGCTGCATGATCTGCCTCAAAACTATCGTTAGATACTTCCCCAATATGATGGTACAGGGGAGAATACAACTAAAAAACATGTGGATAAGGTGAATGATTTTGTGGATTTGGAGGAAATGCACCACGAAGATGTTAAAATGAGATTTTTTGCTCAAAGTTTCTATAGTGAGGTTAAGAAGTGGTTTAGAAGTTCTCATCCCGCAACTTCCGCCAGCTATCAAGAGTTGGAGGATGCCTTTCTTGCAAGATGGGGCAAGAAGAAAAATCCCTTTCAAATCCTTGTGGAGTATGATAATTTAAAAAGGAGCCCTGGTGAAATAGTCTAATATTTCTCAATATGGTTAAAAAAGGTGTATAATTCTATCCCTGCAAACAAAAATCCCCCTCCTGAACTAGATTTTCTTCATTACCCTGATGGTTTTGATCCCGAGATTGCCTACCAACTCAGGGAAATAAATACGGTGGCACTTAAAGACATGCAAAGTAACGTAGTCAGTGTGGAGGCTAATTTGTTGGCGAAGAAATCCAAAATGAAGATAGAGAGAAGAGTGAATATAAAAGAGGAGTCTGCAACTTCTTCTGTTGCAAATTTAGACACCTGGGTCAAGACAATGGATAAAATGATGGAAAATATGACTTTGACTAATCGAACTACTATTACAGAACCTCAAGTGGGTCCATAGATCCAAAATCCAAAATTTTGAAGGCAACCACAAGTGCAAATCAAGAAAAGGGAGAAAAAAGGTCCAGAGTAGTCACAACATCAAGTAAGACCACGTTTTCAAAAAAATTATGCCCAAGAACAAGATGAGGAAGAGGAGAAATTATCGAAGGATCAAATTCACTTTTTTTGGTGATGGGCAACAAACTATGTATTTGACCAAAGAAGATCAATAATAAGAGAAGTTTAAGAATTTTGTAACAAAAGAGGAAGAATTGTCGCTTGCTCAGTCCCAAAATGACATGTTGATGGTTGAATCTGAGGAGTATAGAAACGGGTACCAAAATTCCATCATGCAAGTTCAAATATAGTATGATGTAAGAAGCACAAACGCGGGAAGCAGTGAAACAAAGAAGGAAGTATTAGGAAGAAAAACAACAAAGAAAGATGTGGCAACTAGTAATGTAAAACAATATGTCCCAAGTAGCAGTGGCCAAAAGAAAGAACCTCCCATCACCATTTTGTAGAGGAGACAGGATCCTCCTAAGGACATTGCAAATAAGAAAGATGTTGTTCATGAGGAGGCAGAAAAAACACCAAGTCTTTTTAATCTTGAGACTGAGCTTGCCAAGTGGAAAATATCCATTCCCCTCGGTGAATTAATCAAGAATGATCAATATAGAACTCAAATTTTAAAGGTGCTAAGAGTTGACAAAACTTATGATATTGTGAACATAGTTGATGACCATCCAACTGTCATTTTCGGGCCAAAAATTGATGAAAAAGGGCATGATGGGGATGTGCCTCCTTTTTATGTCATTCTAAATGTACATGATCAAATATTACACAACGCTATGCTGGATTACATTGCCTCACACAATTTGATGCCGAAAGTGATTATGGAAAGGTTGGGGCTTGACATCCCCAGACCTTACAAGGAATTGTACTCTTTCGATTCTAGCAAAGTGAAGTTCCTGGGATTGTTCAAGGGTTTAACAGTCTCAATAATTTAGATTCCTTCCAAATGTATGGTGATGGACATCGTTGTAGCAGACATACCTCCCAAATTTGGCATGCTTCTTTCTAGATCATGGATGGGAAAGCTACACGGTGCAATGCAAACTGATATGTCTTACATCACCATCTCAGTCTTTGGTGGTTAGAAAAAGAGGTTTTTTTAGAGAACCACTCATGCAATATATGATCAAAATCAAATATAAGCCTACAAATCATCCGGTATATTTTGTTCATTCCGATTTAGATTATTTTGTGTTATTTAATTCTAGTTGTCCTGATAAAGAGGACAAAAATTCAGTTCTTATAACAGAAATAAAAGAGGAGGAAAATATTAAACAAACTAGCAAGAAAATTGAAGAATGAGACAACAAAACAGTCCATGAAAAATCTAAAAATTTGAAAGTTGAATTAAGTGAAAAAAATGAGAAAAAACAACACATTTGGACCACGCATTTTGATAGGGCGACAAGGAGAGAAGGTGTTGGTGCAGGTGTATGGAAAATCAACCTAGAAGTCGGAAATACCAAGCTTTGTTCATAAAAAATAGTTTTTGATTGTACCAACAATGTGGAAGAGTATGAAGCACTCCTTTTGGGTTTGTGAACCTTGAAGAAATTAGGAGCCAAAAGGATAGTTGGCTATGGGGATTCAAAGTTAGTTGTAAAGAAATTTAAAGGTGCGTACTAGATGAAACATCCTCGGATGCGTGCTCATCGAAATGTTGTCCTAGATTACTTGCAAGATTTATCTGAATATAATTTTTCAGTTGTTCCTATAAGAGAGAATGTTGTTGCAGATGCATTGGCTGCATTGTAATAGCGGAACTTGTAGATTTGGTTTCTATAGCAACAAGACTTGTAGATTTGTTGGCTTAATAGCAAAAGTGGCTTTTAATTATAAAAATACACAAGAGGTATTTGAATAATAATATTTTATTGATATGATATAATAAGATGATTGAAAGTTACAATGAGGTCCTGCTTTTATACCTATGCAGGTACCTTTTCATGAATGGGCATGTCTTTTAGACATGCCTTTTCATTAACCTAATGACTATTTTACATAATCCCTATTTATCTATTAATGACTATATTTATTACATTAGTTATGAATTAGATTCATAACATTGCCTTCTTCTCAAAAAGCTTTGTCCTCAAAGATTAAAAGGATACTAATTTTCTCTACTCTAATCGCTTCCCGAGTTTCTTCACTTGTGTTATCATCTTGAACATATAACTCGTCCTTATAATTCCTTCATTTTTATTTTTTTTTAAATTTAATTAATTAATAGTAAATTAATTATTATTATTATTATTATTATTTTATAAAAAATATTATTACCATTCCACAAAAGAATTGATGTTTACATAATTGCGATTATTGTTAGAACGTCGTGATATTATGCTTGCAAATGCTTTCATCTCAAACGTGCAGCAATACACACCATCACTTAGTTGTAGACAACACACCATATTTGATGTCCTTTACATGTTTTCTTTCCTGTTTCTTTGATAAAACCATAATTTATTTTTTTTAGAAACAAAGGCTCCTGTTATTATATTTTCGGTTTCTTTGTATCCAGTTCAGTTTGAGAATCCAGCAAGGTCTTCAAAGAACGTGAATTTTTTGATGGTATCTTCCTCTTATAAGGCGAAGTGTTTGCTTTCTCTGTCTCCCTCACATTCTCAATCCGAGTCTGAGTCTGAGTCTGAGTCCAAGGGTTTGTAATAGGCTTAGAGAAATTGCTTCCAGTATTCAAATGCCGTAAATGCTGTTGCGAGCAGGAGGCAGTTCCCTTAGACGTATTATTTTTTGGAATTTGGGAGCCTAAACTTGGAAAATCCTCCACCCTTAAATCAAATTCTTTTTGTATCTCAGCCTGAGGCTGAGGCTGAGGCTGAAAGCGTGACCGTGTTTGTGTAACAGTACGAGGGTAACTGCTTTCTATATTGTTATAACGCTACTGAGCTAAAGATCTTCCTTTGTCAAGAGGCTGCTGAGACACCAAGGTGCTTCACGAATTAGTAATATCTTATTTAGGAGCCAAATTATAATTTTCCATTTTTTGCCTTCTAGTAACAGTCTGATACCCATCAGTGCGAACGTAGAAAAGGATATATGCATTCTGATTTAACACAAATTCTAAGGTGACCTTTGTAACTTTCCCATCATTGCACTCATACCAGTCACCATTTGCATTTTTGACATACGCAACATAATGCCCACTGCTGGGAAATTCACCAATGTGAACGATAATGGCATACAGCTGGTACAATAGAGTTTCAGCTGCAGAGGCCGAGGACGAGTCCATGTAATTTGACAGTTTGATAATCTCGTGGAATTCAATTTTTCTTGTTATCTTGGTTACCACACCAGTATTATTAATGTTCAGCTCAAATCTATTCAAATGAATGATTAGAACATTGGAAGGGTTGCGAATTTGGAGTTGGGTGGTCTGGGATGAAGGGCCACTGCATCTACTGCATCTAAGTTTGTCTTGTGGGTGGAACATTTGGTTTGACAGAGCTTCCTCCAGCGACGTATAGTTTGTATGCCAACGCTAATGTCGATATAAGCCTCTTCCCTGTCAAACTTGTACCCACATGAAGAGCACTTGCTGTGTGTTACCAATTGGCCTTTGAATATATCATACACATAATGATAAAATTTCTCAGAGTTGCTGATCAGATTCACGTAAGAGTCTTGGGCATCTTCCTGTATATCCTTGCTAAAATATGATCCGACCAGGCTTAAATTTTCTGTAATATCACTCGACGGATCTAGTTGTGGGCAATTGGGTTGGTTAAGGGACCTTGCAATTTGCTTTTCCAACAAACACACTAGGCATGGACTCTTTCCCTTGCAATTTAATGAATGCTTACACTGAATGCAATAAATTTCCAGGCGAGGAGTATATGTGAGGCCTTGTAGAACACTAATAACGTAACACAAATTGCCATTTTTCCTGTGGTCAGACTCAACATTGGGGCTCGTCAACTCCTTAGGGCCATCTACCACAGATATCTTCAATACTGTCAGCATTTTTGGAGGGAGAAACAACTTTAACCCAAAATACCCGTCGAAAAACGATGTGTCTGTATGCACGGACACTAGGGTGGTTTCATAGCAACATAGTTTGGCTATCGAGTCTTTAAACGTCACACCGTTTGCTAAAACTAATACACCGATACATGGTTCATAAAAATGAATGAAACGAAAAGATTTATATGCGTAGAACGATTGGAGTTGTTGGCCATACACAACAAAACTGAATGAAACGGAAAGATTTATATATGGACAACTTTATATATATGATAGGATGTGTCGTTCTCCAATCAAATTTATTGATCGATCACCTTTATATATATATGGTTCAATGCCGGCAAAACGTTCAAACATGAGCAATATAATGCCCACAGAGTCTCTTAACAGTTTAGAATCTTGAGCAATTGGATTATGGAGGAACGATACGTAAACCGCAAACTCTTCCTTCGTCATTAGGTCATCTTTCCCCATGTTTCGGTACAATATCTTAGCGGCGTTGAGTGAAAGAAACCAGTGATCGGAAGAGAAATGAAACCAGTGCGGACTTTGCTTTTTAAATTCCTGTTCGATCATACCACCACACACAGCCAACACCAGATGAATAACCGCCCCGCCCTGAATTTTGTCCTCAGAGACTGTCCTTTTATTAAGCAAATTTTTTTTTGTATAAACGAGTTTTTGCTGTGAGGGCGGTATTCCTTCCTTTTCCTCAACCACATGATTGTTCCACTGTACAGGACACAAAACTAGATTGGATCCAGCAAATGGAGGAATGCATGGTCCATTCAGATCCTCTTCTGTTTGACTAGGTTTGTATTTAGGGTCAATCAGGGGCATTAATACAAAGCCATTTCCGAGGTTATCTCTGAGGATTTCCGACAATATCTTCTATTTACACTCACTAATTTCAACCTTTATCAAATCCGATATTGGTTCTAGCTGCTCAATAATTTTTTGGTTAATTGTTTTGATATTAGCATGATCCCAAACCTTATTGTCTTTATCAGCATCATTTTTTTCTAGATCAAACATTTTCACATCTTCATTATCATCTTGATCTGCTTCACATTTATAAAGTTTTTGGTTTGCACATTTATGTCTTGTGAAATATTTGTCTCCACACTTCCAACATTTCTCTTCCTTTTTTCCTTCAATATTAGTTGGTTGTTTTCCTTTATTACGCATTGGTGGGGGAATATATTTGCTTGAATTTTCCATGGATGTTCTACTTGATTTTCCCTTGGCATAACTAACTACCTTCTCATTATTACAACATTTTTTATTTTTTTGTTTCTCATGATTTTCTTCTTTTTCTTTTTCCACTTTTTTATGAAATTGTTCATTTTCTCTATTATGGATTATTGCAGAATTTTTTTTACAACATGCAGAGATTTTTTTATAACCGTTTGTAACTTCTGCACATGAATTCTCTAATTGCTGAAGCTTTTCTAGAATTTTATTAAATTTTTCACTTCCTTCACATGACCTTTCTAATTGCTCATGATCTCCATGTACTGGCACATAGTGTGGTAAACTATGTCCATAGGCTTGTAAACTACGTTCGTAGGCTTGTAGAACGATGTTGTGTGCCATTGCTTTAACTTGGCTTCGATATAGCTTTGTTAGCTTCGATATGGCTCTGATACCACTGTAATAGCGGAACTTGTAGATTTGGTTTCTGTAGCAGCAAGACTTGTAGATTTGTTGGCTTAATAGCAAAAGTGGGTTTTAATTATAAAAATACACAAGAGGTATTTGAATAATAATATTTTATTGATATGATATAATAAGATGATTGAAAGTTACAATGAGGTCCTGCTTTTATACCTATGCAGGTACCTTTTCATGAATGGGCATGTCTTTTAGACATGCCTTTTCATTAACCTAATGACTATTTTACATAATCCCTATTTATGTATTAATGACTATATTTATTACATTAGTTATGAATTAGATTCATAACATGCATCAACCTTTGATTTTGAAATTTCTAGCAGTATTAGAGGCAAGTACAAGGTGGAAGTAAAATATAGGCTTACAGTCCTGGATAACATCAAGTATTGGAAAGTCTCTGAAAATGACAAGCAGTTGGAAAATTTCTTGTTGATGAAGGATAAAATTGCCAAAATGAGGTTGGAAAACGACTGTGGATGGGAAGATGATGATAAGAAGAGCTTTATAAATCTGATGAAAGAAGAATTGGATAAGGAGGGGAAAAATTTAAAGTGTTGCAACTAAAGGATAATGCCATGCCTAGAGGACTAGTACCTTTGTAAGAGTTTTTTAATCAAAATGATGTGGCCAAGAGGCCAAATTTGGTGCCTGCTGGGGTTAGAGTGGAAGAATTCAACATAGGTACAACAGATAAACCAAAGATGATAAAATTTTCCAAGACTTTAAGTCCAGAAATGAAGCACAAATATTTGGATTTGTTGAGAGAAATTTCTGATGCGTTTGCTCGGGGATACGAGGTCCTAAAGGTATATAATAAGGACATCATCCAACACACGATGCCAATCAAGGAGGATCAAAATCCATTCAAACTGAAGATGCGGAGGAAAAATCTGGTTCTACTGCCTTTGATCGAGAAAGAGGTAAGAAAATTATTCGATGTTGGCATTATAATACCTCTTAGATTTTCTAATTGGCTATCTAACTTAGTACCAGTGAGGAAAAATATAGGAGAAATCAGATTGTGTGTGGATTTTATAAATTTTAATAGGGTGTAACTTAAGGATAACTATCCATTGCCAAAAATGGATCGTATCCTTCGAAAGTGGTGGGTGCAAGAAGAATGTCACTACCGGATGATTTTTCAGGGTACAAATAGATTTTGGTTCACCCATAAGACCAAGATAAGACTGCATTCACTACACAGTGGGGAACCTTCAAATATGCTAAGATGCCCTTTGGTTTGATGAACATGGGAGCGAAATTTCAACGAGATATGGATATAGCTTTTGCAAAAGAGAAGGACGAATTTCTAGTGATATATCTTGATGATATCACAGTCTATTCGCAGTCATATGAGGATCATTTGCAACACTTGAGATCATTTTTCAAGAAGTGCAGAAAATATGGCATTTCATTGAATCCCAAGAAATACTTGTTTGGGCTGGAAGAAGGAAAGGTGTTAGGCCACATAATTTCTAAATATGACATCAAAATTGATCCTTGGAGAACTACAAACATTCAATGGATATCCACAAAGGTAAGAAGGAGATTCAGTCTTTTATTGGAAGGATAAATTTTTTAAGGAGGTTTATTCCCAATCTAGCGGAAATTTTAAGGAAAATTATAGACATGTTAAATAAGGTCAACAAAGTGAAATGGAATGAAGAAAGCATAAAATATTTTAATGAAGTTAAATTTCATTGTCTCGTTCCCCTATACTTGTCAGTCTGGATTACACACATGAGTTTATCATCTTTTCCTTTGCTTTAGAGCACAATATTGTTGTTGTTATAATGCAGAAAAATCATCAAGGAGTGGAACAACCAATTTCATTTTTCTCAGAGATGTCGCTTTTAAATATTACATTATGGAAAAACAAGTCTTCGCTCTTGTGAAATCATTGAGATATTTTTAAGTTTATGTTTTGCATTCACGTGTTGTTGCTTATGTACCAAGTGCTAAAGTCAAAGATATTCTGACTTAGAATGATCTAGATGGAAGAAGGGATAAGTGAATTGCCTCTATACTTGAATATGACATCGAAATCAAACCCAAGAGGTTGATTAAGGGACAAGGATGAGCTAGGATGATGGTTGAATCAAATATGTAGTCACTTCAAATTAATTTCTTGGTTTCCCTGGCAGAAGAAGATGACTCAAGTTCAATTCAAAAATTTCTCAAAAAAAAAAAAAAAATCTTCCCCATGGTATGTTGATATTTTGTATGTATTACAACACCTACAAGCACCTCCAGGTTTGCCCAAAACCAAAGATCATTTTCTCAAGTTGAAAGTAGTAAAATTTTTCATTATATATAAGTTTTTGTACTAGAAGGATCTCGACGGAATGTTGTTAAATTGTATATTGGAAGATGAAGCTCAAAGGACAATGAAGGTGTTTCACAAAGGGGACTATGGTGGGCATTTGTTTTGCGAAGACCACAACAAACAAAATCCTAAGGGCTGGATTTTATTGGCTAACCTTATTTGCTAATGTGTATAATAAGGTTGATAACTACCGAGAATGCCAAATATTCGAAGGAAGGAATAAATTGGTCTCGCTACCCCTGAAACCCATAGTAGTTGAGGCACCATTTCAACAATGGTGACTCGATTTTATCAGTGAAATTCATCCTACTTCACCTGGACAACACAAACGAACATTGACGGAAATTGATTATTTCACCAAGTAGATCGAAGAAATTCCAATAAGAAAAGCTACAAACATGGTGATTATCAGTTCTTGGAAGGCAATATTTTGTCCAGATTCGGTTTCCCACAGAAAATTGTCACATAATGTTGTTGCATTTTGATCAAAGAAAATGATAGATTTCTGTCATAAGTAAAACATTGTTTTAGGCCACTCCACAACCTATTACCCTCAGGGTAATGGCTTAGCTGAATCATCCAATAAGATCCTGGTCATCATTACTAAGAAGATGTTGCAAGAGAACCATGGAAAATTTTATGGGCTAATATTCGTAGGTGGGTTAATATTCCATGCTTATTCCAAAAAAAGAATCGTGAATTTCCATTTTTCTAAAAATGAATTTGCCAAATTTTTATAGTATAAAATTATTTTACCTTAAAAATAACCAATATTATATATTTTTGAATGTAAAATAATTAGAAATATAAACATTTTTGATAAAATTATCATCAAACATTTTAAAATTCGCATATTAGGGACTAGTAAAATTCGCTAAGGTTGCTAAACTTTAAGATAAAATTCCATCCTTAAATTTTTCCCTGAATAAAACAAGAGAAGCTGGCATAAGAAATTGGTAAATGCACTGTGGGCAGACCAGGTGAGTACTAAAAATTCAATAGGCATGTCTCCATTTCAACTTGTTTATGGAACATATGCAGTTTTTCCTTCTTTGTTGGGAGTTCTGGTTATGAAGTTATTGCAGGAAGGTAAAGCTAAGCCTAATGATATGCAAAGAATAATTAGTCAAATGATCCAACTTCATCTGTCAAAGAAGAGGAGTTCAGGAGTACACAATTGATATAAGATCGAATAAAAAAAAATTATGATAGAAGGACTAAAGCAACTGATTTTCAAATTTGAGATTTGGTGTTGAAGTGGGATTCCAAAAATGAAAAGAAGGGGAAGCACGGAAAGTTAGAAAATCTATGGAAAGGACCTTTTAAGATTACTGCATTCCATAGGGAAAATTCTTATTTTCTTGAATATTTTTCCGATGAGCCAGTTGGAGCAGGGCCTGTGAATGGCAAGTTTCTGAAACATTTTCTTTCATAATGTCAGGGTTGATTCACCATTTCATTGTATATATCGTGTGGGTAGTCGGTGTTGGAATTTGAAGCTTGAAATGAATGTCCTAAGATCCCAACAATCTGTTGCCATATATAAGTCATTCAATTGAGTAGGTCCAGCCAGTCAGTAGCTAAATTTTCAGTGTGTCAATCATACTTTCAGTTTTTAGTTGACTCGATTTTCCCAATAGTCCAAATAGGCTACTAGTATGTGGTTTTTTTTCTTGGCACCCCGTTAGGAGGATGCCATCCCTGTTATAGGTCAATTTGGGCACCATTCCCAATGACCTGGTTAAACTGGACATCATCCCCATAACCAATGAGTAGGGTCTATCATTCCCTATCATTTCAGTTGCTACATGCCCTAAGACAAAGAACAAGAACAAATCATCCATGACTTATATTGCAAGGTTTCCAAGATTTTAAGTACATGTTATATCACCTATGAGCTCACCAACCCAGTCTCTCAAGGGGATAAGTGGGTTGCATATGCAGGAACCTCCGCTCAAGGGTGATCTGCAAATCACTTCTCGACACTCAAGGGTGTGTTGGTCAATTGGGAGTGAAATTCTCATTGTTGCAGAATCTCCACATGGCCAGTGCCTTCTAGAAGAGTGCACATGTGTCAAAATTCAAATCCATGTGTCCATTTGACACCTCTAAGCTTGGGAACATGTATTTCCTATTATTAGAAATTCATTGCCTTCAGATCGTCTATAAATTGAGCACAGATCCTAGTGCTTGAGAAGGAATAAATTGAGTAGAGAAATGCTGGTGGAATTTCAATTGAGGATTTGATTTAAGTGATATGGTGCTGGAGAGATGTGAATTGTGATGAGGCTAGGATGATGCTAGAGATGGTGACATCAAATCAATCACTGGTTGTAACCTCCCCCTCTATCCATTAATAAATATTGCAGCTTACTTTCCCACATATGTATCTGTATAATCTTTTATCTTTCATATTATGAATTCTTATCTGATGTATATGGTTCATGTTTCATTGATTGAACTGAATAAATTGAATAGGCATATGTATATTGCAATCTCTTTGCTATTTAGTGTTCATTATTGCAGGAAATATTTTTGCGATCTAGCTTGGATTTGAAGCTACAACAAGAGAGACAGAAGGAGAAAAGGAAGCGCTTGGAACCCGAGTAAGTTTCTTGATCTATTTTCTGTGTCTATTTACTGTTAGGAAAAGGATCTACAAAGTCTTTAATATGTTGTTCTAAATTCATAGCACAACATTTAGGGAATAATGTTTTATCCGTAATTCATAATTCCGCATAACAGATTGGCGACTCTACTGGGGATTTTACCCTTCATCCTTGGTGTGTTTGCCTCTATTTATCCACCCAGTAGCATTTACTCTCAAAGATTAGTCTTTTTGAAATCAAAATTTGCATTAGAAGTGTGTTAAACAACTTGAGTTTTGTTCTTTGTTGCGCCTAACGCACTGTTGAACAGGACACAGTGCTTTGCAGAGCATTGTCTCCCATTCAGGGGTGTGTTGCAACACATTGTCTCCCCTTAGAGACCGCGTTACCCCCTAGAACCAACCAAATTCCTATTGAATTTGTCACTGCATTTGTTTTCAGCCTTTTGTTTGCTGTATTTTCGAGAGCCTGATGCCTCATAAAGACTAGTGACTTTACCTGAATTTTCCTCCTTTGAAAGAAAATTTTGTTCAATGTTTATTTAAAGTGTTTTTCTTTATCATTGACAAATTAATTTCGAAGTATTTTTATTACTGCATTAGATCCATTTGCTTTTGAAAATGAAATTGTCGTTAAATTCTTCGTTTCCTATAGGAGAAATTGTAGTTAAATTCTTCATTTTTCCTAAAGAGAGAAATTGTTGTTCAATTCCTCATTTCTTAAAGTAAAAGGCATTTGTTTTTATTGACTTGATGCATTTCCTTTTATGCATTCACATTAAAGGGCCTGAAAAGAAAAACCTACATTTGCATGTAGTGGATTGTGTGTTTTGCATAGGAACAAATTAGGAAAGTTGCATATTAGTTTGTGCTCTTTGTTGTTTGCTCTCAAATTGATTGCTCTTTCCCTCTAGTAGCTTGGATTTTCATTGAAGAAACTAAAATTGAAAAGTTTTCTTATCATTTTAGTTTGTATTTTAGGAATTTCCATCACATCATCACGATGAACCTTGAAAGGAAAATTGATAAATAAGATCAACTTAAAATTTACATCAATTTACCTAACAAAGCATTAGAACCATAACGATAACATTTAGAAGGTCTAGGCTAGAGACGTGTTCCGACATCGTAAAAAATAACAGTTGTAGTTAATTGTCTGCAATACATTCTGAGTGTGATACCTCACTCCACGTACGTAAGTATATCGTAGCTCGTCCACGTACTTTCGGGTATATCGGGTGGTCTTACAGTACTTTCTTGGTTCGGCAGGAGGTATTCTACAGTTCACAGTTTCTTGGTAAACCTTTTGCCTAACATTACCCTTTTATTTTGTTTATTTGTTTTTTGGTTAAAATAAATCAGTCATCATTGAAGAACAAAATCCTTTTCCCCGTCGTTCGCGTAGATTAGCATTGAAACCACCTTTACCACCAGAAGTTACCACTGGTTGGCAAAGGTGAAATCACTCTACCGAAACCAGTACTATTAGTACCTCTGGTGAAGCATCATCTTCCCATATACCAGAGTCAACACAAGTTGTTACTAAAAATCCTGGTTTGTTTACTGTTTTCAAAACGGATTCCTCACAGCTACCCATGGTCACGATCCATCCAATCAGTGAGACCATACCTCCCAAACTCGACATTGTTCAATCAGAAGTTGATCCAGATCCTATCTCTTCTTTGCGAGAAAATATGAATCCTGAAGTCGAACGACCAAAATTTGTTCCTCCTTTGGTCATCCCACAATTTTCTGTAGCCATTGAGTGTCCCATATCACATAGTCAACCTCCTGAAATATACTTTGGGCCTGACGGTGAAATACTTCCACCTAGTTTGATTGCGATTGAAGAAATCCCACAAGACGAAACACCATCAACTCCAACCCATTTCGGGGAGGATCTTTTCTTATACGAGTCTTTTCCTCAATCACCACCCTCTACTTTTGTTGATCCCGTGCCTATTCAAATTCCCATATTTTCAAAAGGGTACACATTTGGTCAAGTAACCATGCCTGAACCAACATCTTTAGTTGGACCATCTATTCCAATTACGTCAACACCTGCCCTTGCTACCCCGTCGATGTTCACAACTTCACCAGAGTCATATTTACATGGAGGCCCTTTGCTTCCATCAGGCTATAAATCTTTATCTGGAATTTTCTCTGGTGCATTTTCAAACCCATGGACTTCACCAATGTCATCGTTTGGTATTATAACTAGTAAACCTATAGTGAGTACTGAATGACTTGATTCTTTATACACATCATTAGGGCAATATCAAGCTGGTCCTTCTGGGTCTATTCCATCCAGTACCATATCAACTGGACTCCCTGCATTTGGAGAGAAATATTTTATGTCTTATTATCCTCCTCATGCTGGGGGACAACCTTTGGTCACCCAATTTGATAATACTCCGTCGTTTTTTGGTCAACCTAATGTCGAAATGAATGTTTGTCAATGACAACCCACTCTGCCTATCCAACCACAAACGGTTGTACACGCGTATCAACCGGTTCAAACTATTACACCCACATCCATTCCACTTGTGAATACATCTTTACCCCTGTTACATAATCAAAATTTTGTACAAAAACTGTTTCAGGCAGGTCCTTCAACTCAATACCCTTAAGTATTGGGCCCACAAACTCCAAATCCTTCGGCTAATATACAAAAACAACCTGTACCCGGAATCATTTATTCACAAGCTGGACTACCATATTATGGGATGTCACAACCACAACCAGGTTATAATTATCCTCAACCGAATCCAATTTATCCTAATTTGGGTTATAACATTGGTGGACAGACCCCTTGGCAGCCTCAGGCGAAAATGCCTCAACCTTCATTTCAACAAGTATCATATCTAGGTTTTGGTCAACAGAATCCTCAAGCGTTTTCTTATCAAAACAACCCCTATCTAGGTCACCAGTAGCATATTCCTTATTCTGGTGCTCAAAGGCCTGTTTCTCAAGTAATTCCATCATACCCTCGCTATGTTCAACTTGACCTTAATCGACAGTTGCCCTTTGTTACAACTTTAGAGTTACCAGATTTAAATCGGCTAACCAATGATCCAATCAAATATGCTCCTTGGTGGCCAGTAATACCTCACAAATTACCCTTGGATATTCCTAAGTTCAATGGAAACCTTGGGGAAGGCCCGTCGACTCATTTTATGACTTATAATTTGTGGTGTTCATCAAACTCCCTGAATTATGACTCTGTTCGACTACGTCTTTTCCAGCGTACGCTCATGGGTCCGGCTACAAAATGGTACATTGAGTTACCTAGAGCTTCTTTTGATAATTTCACTGCCCTATATACTGTCTTTTTGACTCACTTCCAGTTACCCACACGATATAAAACTGGAACAGAACCCTTGATTAATTTTAAACAGACTAATGATACTGACATTTATGATCATATTCATGAGTAATGTCATTGTCGTAGAATGGTTAAGGCATTTGTTCCTGATTAGCTCCTTGCTGAGTGGTTCATTAAGTCCTTGTTACCATCTATAACTGAGGATGTGGCTAAGGGTGGTGTCGTCATTGAAGAGCAGGTCATTGCTCGTGCTCAATATTTAGACTTGATTTATACACAGTCTGGCACGCTCTATGAGAAAATTTCAAACACGCCGTGATCTAATTTTACTGTTCCTCCTCAATTAAAGGACTCTCATGCTGGAGACAGTATGATTGGTATTGCAAGCACACATCATACTACTGAATATGATCCTGCACCTTCTTCCGAAATCAATGCCGTGTCATTTGACAAAGGCAAAAGTGACAAGCAACCCGAAAGTAAGGAAAAAGGGAAATCTAAGAAAAAAAATTTTTCTAACCCGTAGGAAATATCATCTGATCAATCGTCTGGAACTAGGAAACCTCATTATCCATCCATAATCTGTAATGAGGAACACTTTGTTCGGTATTTTCCTCACCATGCTGAATTTTCAAAAATGGTTAAGACTTCACATGCGTCAGCAGTGTTGACAAATCTGTTTCTGAATCGGGACACCAATTTGGTTGCTACGGATCTAGCTTCTTGTTCCCAAGTGCTTATGTTATCTGTCACAAAACCTTCAACAGATATTTTGGTGTCAATGTTTAATAAATATTACGGTGGTCAGGCCACTGATCAACCTACTACCTCGACCATGAATCCGTCTATGGAATCAGTACCGTCTACTGCTATTCCTGAATTTACGATTAAGCCACCAAAGGGAGTCGTTCATAAATCGACATATAATCCTCGAGCAAGAGTTGCTCCAAACTATAATATAGTTGAATATTTGACCCAATTCTCTTCAGCTATGTTAGCTCTTGAGGTATTACAAAATTTTCCCTCGTAGAAACAGGCTTTATTGTCTGCTATTGGTGGAATTGATCTGATTGACTCTAATCTCGTCGTCTTTAATCATACGGGCTATGGGCCACAATTACTAGCATAATTGACATTTTCTATACAAGTAAATGTTCTCAATCACTTTGTTCATCGTACTATTATTGATGAGGGATCATCTACGTGCATTATGTCTCTAAATTGTTGGAAATCACTTGGTTCACCGCACTTATCTCAATCATTAACGACGTTGAAGGCTTTTGATGGGCGTACATATAAGCCTTGTGGTATTATCAATAACCTGCATGTTGAACTAGTGGGAAAAATAGTGAATGTTGACGTTGAGGTCGTTGACAGACCCCTTGAATACAATATTTTACTTGGAAGGCCTTGGGTATATGCTATTACTTCAATTTTTTCTACATATTTTAGAATGATAGCCTTTCCACACAAAGGTACTATCACAGTCATAAATCAACTATCCTTCTTTGCCTCCGCTTCGCAAGTAACTAGAAGTGTTCCACTCGTTCACGCACCCCAACTAGCACTTCAGAACATTGGTTTAGGACTCTTAAAGGATTCCACTCTCATGGGAACCTTTGCATTACTTCCGCCTGCAACGTCGGCATAAATTTAAAGTATAGAGACCTGCTACATGATCTCTTCCACTCCATCTGGCTTAAGGAAGAGTACGAGTGATTATGTTGGATGAGTTTCTGTTGCCCAGCACTATTGAGCTGGCATAGCAATCAATCTATTTGGCTTGGGAGGCGATTCTGAAATCAACGTCGCCGATTGTTTGGGTTGACTATTCCTTAGATTTTGGTACTCCATCTGATCCTTTTTCCTCAACTTTCTTGACAAATGAGAATATTTTGGAAACCATGATGTCAGAAGGAGAACCATGGGAAGATTGTCATCATCGTTCCCATCTTATGGATTATGAAGATAATCTTAGTGAACTATATCACCCATTAATAAAAAAATTCTTTTCAAATCCTTTACCTATTAATGTAATCGATTTCGAGTGAAATTTGTCAAATTTTGAAGAAACTATTTCTATTGATATTTCGACCAAACCTGGTGTGCTAGAAAATATTCATGTTGGCATGTCTCATTCTCCAGCAGAACTTGAAACATATCACTCTCTATTTCATGAATTTCGGGATATATTTTCCTGGTCTTAGGAGGAGATTCCAGGTATTGACACTAGTATTGTTGAACATACTATTAATATGTATCGTGATGTCAAGCCGGTGCCTCAACGCCTTAATCATGTTCATCTGAAGAAGGTTGCTGCCATTAAAGCAGAAGTTGAAAAACTTTTGTGTGCTGCTTTCATATACCCTATTTCGCTAACTGAGTGGGTTTCCAACATCGTTCCTGTCATGAAAAAACAAGGAACCATCAGAGTGTGTGTTGTTTATCAGGATGTTAATCTTTCTTGTCCAAAAGAAAACTATCTTACTCCCTTTATCGACTAGATTATTGACAATTGTGCTGGATGTGAAATTTTTTCGTTGATGGATGGATTTTACGGCTACAATCAAATCAATATCCGCCCAGAGGATCAACATAAGACAACATTCATTTATCCCTGGGGCACATTCGCTTATAGGAAACTACCATTTGGTTTAAAGAATGCCAGGCTACTTTTCAAAGAGCAAAGGATTATGCTTTCAATGACATCAAACACATTGTTCAACCCTATCAAGATGATTTACCTGCACATTCATGAAATCAAACTGATCAACCGATGCATTTGAGAGCCATATTTTTACGATGCCGACACTACAAAATACGCCTCAATCCACATAAATGTGTGTTTTGTGTTGGATTTGGTTGTTTGCTTGGATTCGTAGTCTCAAAATAAGGAGTTCGAATAGACCCATTGAAGGTCCAGGCCATTCTTGATTTTCCTGCGCCATCAAATTTACTTCAGATACTGAAACTTCAAGGAAAGGCTAACTTCCTAAGGAGGTTCATACCCAACTATGCCGAAATGGCTAAAGAATTTACTCAGCTCTTGAAAAAATGGGTTCCCTTCCATTGGGACCAAGTTGTGCAAGCTTCTTTTGAAGTTCTCAAGGATATTCTTGTCCGGGCGTCATTAATGTATCCCCCCAATTATCAGAATGATTATTTCTTATATATCGCCACGGCTAATATGACCATTGCTATGATATTGGTCCAAGTAGAAAATGGGATAGAACATCCAATCTATTATTTGAGTCGTAATCTCCATGATACAGAAGTTAAGTATTTGTACGTAGAAAAGCTTACCTCGGTAGCTATTCAAGTTGTCCAAAGATTTCACCACTATTTCCTATTCCAAAAGACCATTGTTGTTTCGGATTGCAACCCCATGAC
This sequence comes from Pinus albicaulis, assembly GCA_034641835.2. NCBI lineage: Eukaryota > Viridiplantae > Streptophyta > Pinopsida > Pinales > Pinaceae > Pinus > Pinus albicaulis. Next base: position 1,293,119,945 of record CM076577.1, read on the forward strand.
TTATATATTATTACATCAATTGCTGGGGGGAAAATATTCAAAATGGATTGTTATTTTACAGGAATTTGATTTGGAATTCATCAAATCCAAGTCAAAGAAGACTTTAGTTTTGGTTGAGATTCTCTATGACCTTCCCTCAGATAGTATTGCTACTACGTCGGAACCATCAATTCCTAACAAGTCTCTGTTTCTGATCGGATCATTTGATCTTTGGTATGGAGATTTCGTCATTTATCTCCAAACTCAAACTTTTGGGCCTGATACCTCTTGCTCTGATTAGCGATGTATTCGATACCAAGCCAAAGATTATCTGATCGTCGGCAATACACTTTATTGTCTTGGTGTCGATGTTATTTTAAGAAGGTGCCTCGCTCATGAGGAGGCCGAAAAGGTTTTAAATGATTGTCATGCTGGGGTTTGTGGTGGAAATTTATCTAGATACGCTACCACGCAGAAGATACTCTGTGCTGGTTACTTTTGACCTACCATATTTCACGACTGCATCCTCGCGGTCAGAAGTTGTCATGCGTGCCAGATTTTTTATCATAAAATCCACAAACCGCCAGTGTCAATGCATCCTGTTGTCTCTGTGGGACCATTTTCTAAATGGGGCATTGACTTCATGGCCTGTAACCCTCGTTCTTCTAGGGGGCATGGTTATATTATTGTTGCAGTAGACTACTTTACCAAATGGGCCAAAGCGATGCCTACATTCAATAACACAGGACAGACAACTCCATTTTTTTTCTTTAATCATGTTATTGCATGGTTTGGGGTCCCACAGGCTATCGTTACAGATCATGGGAAGCATTTTTTCAACCACATGATGACTGAATTGACTGCCAAGTTAGGATTGTCACATGATAATTCTACTCCTTATTATCCACAATCAAATGGACAAGTTGAAGCTATCAATAAGATTCTTAAATGTATGCTTCAAAAAATGATAGGAGTTCGTAAAAGAAATTGGCATTTGATCCTGTACTCAGCCTTGTGGGTGTATCGAACCTCGGTGAGAAATGCAACTGGATTTACTCATTTTCAATTGGTGTATGATCTGGAAGCTATCTTGCCAATCCAATGTGAAATACCGTCGTTAAAAATCGCAATCGACTTATAACCTGACACCTAAGAAGAAGAAGCGTGTTTTTTTAACATCATCCATCTTAATGAAACACGTCGTGAAGCCCAATTGGCCAACGAAGCGCATAAGAGACGTATTAACCTCACATTTTCTCAGACGACGACTTGGTCCTTCATTATGATCAAGAAGCTGATGTAATAGGTACAGGGAAATTTGAGCCATTATGGCATGGCCCCTATATTTTCAAAAGAGTTCTTGCTAAGGGTGCCTATGAATTGGTGGATTACGATGGAATTTGGTTTGCGCAACCCAGAAATGGGTTGTATCTAAAACGTTACTATGCTTAATCATGAGCGTAGTGATTTTTTGTATTATATTGTATATATATGTTGTTGATTTGCATTCACTGTCTTAGTTTGTTTTTAGAGTTTTCTTGACGTTAGTTATCCGCTTTACATTTCATCACAAATGTCTGAATATTTGGAGCCATTTGTTGGATATGCTGATGGTGCTAGTCGTAGTACGCAGAATCTATCCTCTACGACGTGGGCCATTTTAACTCCGAACTGCAAGTTAGTGAGTTTTTGAGGGATTTGTATTGGTAGATCGACAAACAATATTGCTGAGTATAGCGCGTTGATTGAACTTCTCTCTGATGCAATTTCATTTGGTATTAATCATATGATTATAAGGTTAGACTCACAACTTGTGGTATTACAACTTACTGGTATTTATACTGTTATAAATCCAACACTGCATCGTTTGTTCCTAAGAGTTCGACTTTTGGAAAGACACTTTGATTTTATTCAATATCAACACATTTCCAGAAATTTGAACACATTGAATGATTCTTTAGCTAATAATGTTTTAGACAGACATTTTAAACACATGTAAAGATACATTCACATAATTGAATAGGATTACGCAATAAACATAAGAAAACACTGAAATCAAATAGATAGATAGTTATAGGTTTTTACAAAAAAATTGTGCCCAAGACACATTGGTCATTTGACCTCAAAATTTATGCAACATGTCAAAAGTAAACTACTAATTCTCATGGTAACATGCTATAGATATATATATCATATGCATTAACCACATCCAGTGGTTAGGAACGCCTATAGTGTGGCGTTGCAGTCGCATGGGTAACTCTTTGATCTGACAATCTAGAATCCCAAAGTTCAAACCCTCTATGTTCTGCCTAAGCTCAGTCAGAGTCTCAGCCGTGTCTAAATCTTGAAGGACTGCTCTCCCGATAGCCCTCTCTGCTAGCTCATCTGCTCCATCCTCTATTTCCTCCATCAGTTGAACTCGACCAACATCTGCATTACATCAAAACTTTAGTTTAGTCTTGGGAAAACATCAAAAAATACAAAAACATTGTATAAACCTTAGGAAAATCAAAAACATGGTCAAAACATTCGTACCTATTGCACCCCATTGAGCACCTTCTGGTAAGGCTAAGTCTAGATCTCATCAAAAATTGACACCTACGTATGATACTCATCAATGGCGACAACCTATCGCCTGAACCAAGTGAAGAGCGCAATCGAGAACACAATGGTCGATTGGCCTACATGCTTACCCATTTTTTCTACCCATCTCTGCATCCTCAGATCTCTAGGGTTAGACACACCCAGCATCACATGTTGAGGCTGCATTAGTGGAATCTGCTCTAAGGCAAATGAAATGAGGATTGAACCATAACTGAAGTTTTTCTTCCGTCCCCCCTTTGCCTTGTTCAGTTGTACCTTTATTTGGGAAAGTACAGCTTCAGACCAGTTGAAGGTTGTTGGCTCCATGCACTCTAGCGCATACTACATATAAGATCTATTCACTACATGTAGTGTAACGGTGCCAGCAATTTTTGCGATTGTGAAAAGAATGGTTCTCAAAGGAAAATTTTTAGTATGAATCTTTCGTCGTAAAAGATCACTTTAGCTATGCATAACAAATAGCCCTAACATTGATTGTGGCTGCAAAATATCTTTAAGTTTGTTGCACAAATTCAGATCTAAGCACAAAAGACATTAAGTAGATAAAACATAACATAGCTCCATAAATCCAATGGACAAGACAAGAAGAATGTATTTAAAAGAATTTTGTATTATATTAAAGAATGGGGCACCTGAGAGGAAAACAAGAAAGGTGTCTTCTGGTTCTCCTCAGTGGGATGGGTTCTTGAAAGTCCTCAGTGTTTCAGATCTAACATTTCTCTCTCTTATAGGTGTGAAAAAGCAAACATAGAACTCAATAGGAGTTCACAAAATAAAATGGAAAATGGTGACCAAGAGTAGATCCAGAGTGATCTAATGCAATGGAGGTGACTAATGAATGGGGAAAACCCCCCTATTTATAGCAAAATATTGGGGCGGTCTAGAACTCGGTGCATGAATAAAATATTATTAATCGAATTCTAGAAGCACCTTTTAGGAATATTTTATTATATTTGTTGGAGGGAAAATGATTCTTGACTTGGGTCAATTCCTTTATTTATAAATAATAAATAAATAAATGATTTATTTATCATTTTAAGGGAATGATGGGAATATAATTAAATAAATAATGGTTTATTTAACTATTTATGGATGATTTAGTCAAATTTAACTAAGAATATTATTTAAATAATGATTTAAATAACTTGTTCTTAGGAAATAATTAAATAAATAAGGATTTATTTAATTAATTTTCTTGTTTTGGGTTAAATATGACCAAATGAGTTATTTTATATGGTGAAAGCAATTTTACTTAGGGTAAAATTGGTCTTACATGGTGTACTTGGGTTCATCTAATAATAATAGGTTGGATGACCAAAAAAATGGTGTAACACAAATATTGAACGTCACGGATGTTTATTTTCCCATATTTGCTTGGCTCTACCCTTGGAATATAGCAATACTGCAAAACATAGTCTCTCATTGTCTCTCCTCCAAGAGCAGACCTTGAGAGGGAAATGGGCAAGCCTCTCCTCGACCAACCTATGAGAAAATATACATCCTCCACTGTAATAGGAACCAATTTGTTTCTAATGTGAAATGCCTCGATAGCTAGATCCCATGCTCAAACTAGGAACTCCAAGAGTTCTATTTGTTGCCTCATCCCTGACAAGCGGAAGTACTTTAACAACTCACAAACTCTTAGGGCTCTTACTGTACCTAGATCATTTAAGGCAACCATATTCTATTCTTCATACTCTCTTTCTCTCCATGTAATCGTCATTATAGTCCGATGAAATCCTGAAACATAACCATAAAGACTCATTATACTCCTTTCAAAGCAAAAAATTAGACAAATTTTGGGCATAGTGCAAGAATAAAAAATGGAGATTGCGCCCAACGCAGTCTTGAACAAGGAACAATGCATTTCATATGCAGCTAGACTTCAGTTTAAGTGCTCCACAACACACTTTTCGATGCTCAAGGGTGTGTTGCCCTTTTTGGAAGAAAAATTTACCTTAAGGGGCTTAAAACCGTAAAAATTTGCAATGAAAGGAAACGAATTGATCATTGAAAGAAAGAGAGGGTTCATGGCACTAACCTTAATCAAAAGGTGATAAAAACCATCCACATAATTAATCGCAATCAGCCGCTGAAGTTCGAGAGCAAAAATAGGTTCAGAGCTCCAAAATGAAAATGGTAACTATTGAATGGTAAAAATGAATAGTAAAACTCTTTTTATTAGTCATTTGATTATTTGCAATGAATATTTATTGTTGTGACTATGGTTTTATTATATTTTTATCATGAAACAAGTATTTTTAATCCATTTGATGTTGTTCTGAACAGGTTTTACAACTAATGAACAGATTAGTCGTGAAGATTTATTTCAAAGAATGATTTGACCACAAATCATACTTTTATCCTTATTTTTCGAGCTTTGTTAAAAATGAAAAATGACTTGAAGTGCACTTTTATCTCTTTTTCAAGTTTCTATAACAACGAAAAAAGAACACTTGGAGTCTTCTTTTCGCTCTTTTCAAACTTCGATAATGTGAAAAGATTGTCGAGCACTTGTATTTTCGATCTCATAAAAGTAAATGAGTTGATATCTACTCAGTAAATGTTTAACCCTTTTCTGGGCTGAGATAGATTATTTACAAAAAATGAATACCTTAGTCAAACATTACTAGGCTCTCTCAGATATTATTTTACACTTTTTCGGATCTGAGCGACAACTTTACGAAAAATTACTTATGGAGTTTTCTTTCATCCTCTTTTTCAAACTCTCTAAATATGAAAAAGGACTAGGTTGTTATTGTCATTAGGCTCGTTAAAACATAAAATAGTGATGACCTTGTCGATCATGGCAAAAATCCAGTTTCATTCATCGCTAGAGTCATTAAATTATTAAATAGCGATGCATTGTTCGCCCGAAGGATTGAATTATAGATCAAGCATATGTTATCCTCCTCAAGCTTGTTAAAAAATAAAGAGGTACTAGTCGACAAATGACCAAGGAAAATTTGGGAAAGTGAACAGAACTTTTTATAGTAGCAGGTCACTCTTGAACATGACACTTCACTCCATCACCATGACTGTTTGAGTTGGATAATGTTCTTGTTTGTTCATTCATACCTATGGTTCATCATACCTTCACTTCGGTTTTGGGTCAATGCTGCCAACTCATCTCAGTGTCATCGATATGTTAAAGAGAATTCATCCAGTGAATACTCATCCTTCTACAATATTGATAAACCTTCATTCTCATGACAGTCATCCCTAAACATTGCTATATCAAGTCATACCTTTGTCTCTGAAATCAGTAACTCTCGTTTCGTAATAAAGTGACTTCCTGTTGATGACAAATTATTATCCAGGAAGTTCACTTAGAAAAATCATATTCCAGTACAATGAGGCTTATTACAGCATTGACAAGATCCTCGCTTCCAGAATTTTGACCGAAAGATTTTGTTTGGCGTTCGACATCAAATCATCTATTCACGCCTTAAAAAATGTATTGCAACACCTTAAGGGGCATTGACACCAATGGTGGTTCTCTCGCGTTTGTTAACAACTCACATCATTGGCTAGTAATCAAACGATGTCTTACCATGTTTGACTACAAATCATATATTCGCATGGCTAGACTTGTGCCCGAACGATCGAGTGAACGAGATAAGAATACACTAGATCTAGTTTGAGCCATTTGGGCTGCGATTTCAAGATTTTTTTACACATCATCTGTACGGTGACCTTACATACATATCTTCATCCAAATATGGGCCTATATCTGTAGGCATGTCTATATTGGGCAACATTCCAATGTAGACGACTTTCTGCACTATGTACATGTTATTAGATAATTTGTGTGCTGAGCATGGGAATTCCTTCCCTCAGCAATTTATGATCAAGAGGATATATCATGATGTAATGTATTGTAAGATTGATGCAGGTTTCCACTCTGCTTCAGTTCCAGCCAATCACAGTGTAAATCATCTCATTCGAAAAAATATTGTTATTATTATTCTGACTTCATGCTTTAGGGGGCAATCTGTTATAGGTAAATTTGAGCCTCAGAGGGGATCCAGACTCACAAAAGGTGATTGTACTAATATCGGTCGCGCTATGCCTTCCATCGTCTTCAAACCCAATCTTCATCTGCAGATATTTCTCCTCCAAGTCACTAAAAAAATATTTATTCCATGTAATATCGAACGAGGCATCATTATCTAGATACCACATGCTTCCCATCACTGTGCTTGATATGCATTCGATGAGAGTAAAGTCAAGCTCAAAATGTGAAGCCAAAAATACACCTATTGTTGCTGCTACTATAGGCTCCTTCTTGCTTGCCTTCTTCTGTGGACACTTTGTGGCATAATTCTTGTTTTCATGATAGTGAAAGCACTTGATTTTGAATAAGTCATTTTGCTTGCCCTCTAGGATGGAATTAGCCTCACCTTGGGACTTATTCCCCTTGTCCTTCCTTCCTTTGCTAAATAATACAAAATCCTCTTCCTCTTCTTTGAATGAGGTCCCATCTCTGTTGCTCCACCTTATATCTTCCTAGACTGGATCGAACCATAGCCGCTCCCACTATGGTAGTTTTTCTCTACCATTTACTGAATCATGATAACTATGCCATCTCTTGGGAAGGCCCAAGAGCGCTAAAACTACCAAGTCTTCTTTAGGGAGAGTAACACCGACTCCACCATGTTCATCACGACATGCCTGACTCACTAAACCTTTCCAATACTTAGTCAAATTTCAAGCCCCTATTATTTAGGAAATTACTCAATCTAGATTGTGCAATTCCTTTAGGTCCTTCTCTAACTGAATGCACAACATGTACACATTGGAATATGCTACAACTGATAGTACATTTCCCTTGAACTCCAATCTCAACTTGGTAATTCAAATTCTTTGCATGCATGAGCTAATTTAGGTTGATTGATCAGTTAACTAGTTAAATAATAAAGTTACAACCCAATGCTAGGCCTTCCACTAGTTCCTCTAACAGTTGAAACTAGTTTAACTGACCATAACTCAATTTAACTGAATTAAATTACTACAATTGAAATTAAATCAACCTAGGCTCCTAAAATTTAGGAACCAACTGCACACAACTGAACTTCATGCCCCTAACTCGAATTAAATGTGCTAGACTCCTATTTTAGTGATCAACACAAGTAGACTGAACCTGAACTCATTAACTCAAATTGAGTGTTCTAAACTGAGTGACAAGTACCATGCCACCTCAGTTAACCCCTTCAAGTTGTCTGTTGATGTGGAATTTCAAATTTCCTTAATTTTAATTAAGGCAAAAATCAAATTTCGAACTTTCTTGCTGCATTTTCGACAATGATATAATCCACTGCAAGGTAAGATGGATGCTTCCATAAATATATTGTTCTCCATAATATTTTCCAAAATCAAGAATCTATCTATCCTAGACATGATATGTGAGAACCTCCTCTACTATTGTTCAAGACAAAGTTACCATTGATAGTATTCAGATCTATGAACTGATTGGATATTGTTAACTATTCAAAGTAACTAGCCTCCACTTCCAATATTCTAACGCCACCTTTATTTTCAGAAGAATATTTGATAAGATTGAAGTATCCCCTAATATTCACAAATAATTGTCTACCAAGGGTTGTAACCCACAAAAAGTTCATGATAATGACCTTATATTTTTCCATCGTGAGCGCATATGTGTTGGATAAGAAACATGCTTCAATTGAAGCAATGAGATGAAACTTAATTATTAAGATTCCATAAGTCACACACATGTCCAAGATAATGACATACTGTGAGTTTTAGGACTATCATTAAAGGGGTGAGTTTACACTCCAATATTAGGGCTCTTTTCTATTTAAAATTTTACTTGATGCTCTAGAGTTTAATTAAGGCCCATACCTTTCTAGGATTTTTCTTTTCTTGGGAATCAAGTGCATCAAGATCCATGTCTTTCGCTTTGGCATTTTCACGCTCGCTCTCCAATTCATTTTTAACAATTCCTTGGATGTGTAACGTACACATCCCCTCACATCTACCCAGGTAACCAGAAAATTGGGGTAAACATGAGCTGAGGGAAGTTAAGAGTGTACTCAACCTCCTTGGTGACTTTAAGGAAGTGGAATCGACGTAGAAAACAATAACAAAGACTCCCTGCACCTGCTACAGGACCCCTAGAGGCTATCCCAGTCATCAAGATGACTTTTCCCTGGGTCCCACTGACTTTTATTGAAGAAACCACCGGGTGCTCCATCGATATGGGCAAGGGTGTGTCTGGGAGGCTCTAGATGCACCCACAACATGGGCATGTGTGCATCTAGGGACTTAATTTCCCAGACCTGTGCCTATGTCCACGGGTTTTATGGAAATTTTTAAGCCCAAAACATTGGACACTGCCCAAAAACTAGACACATGACGACAATGCTAAATAACAAAAAACTGACTTTGGGACTAGGCCTGACCATCCCCAACCGGGAATGAAATTATGTCAAATACTTGGCATGAATGAAATCTACAGGTCTAGGATACCACAAAGAGCATGAATGACCGAAAAATCTTGTGAAACGTTACAAGAAGGATCACCTCTCTTCCTTAACATATATGATATCCATTATTTTAACAATTACAAGTAAATACATGAAATAACCATGACATGAACCAGTCACTTAAACATGGTTATAACTGGCATAAAACCATGGAAATAACATTGAGATAATATCCATTAAATCCACACATTAATAAGTAAAAAAGAAATAAAACTTATCTTCCATTAAACATAGGCAATAATCAACCAGGTTCAAGACTTCCACATACCACCCAACCAATATAGACATGGTTGAGCCAAATATCTCTTCAGCTAGTCACCCCCATGCCATATTTCAAACATGAATATGAGATATCATGGATAAACCAATCCAAAACACAACCAAAGGAATCCAGAGGTTAAACCACTTCCACCCTCACCATACCATGATCACACCAAAACCAATTCTTTGATCATAAAACCGAACTGAAATAGGAATGCCATCCAGAATCCATCACCATCCACGAGGAATTTTCCATCTCCCTCTCTCTCAGGCTTTATCACAATCAAATCCTAGATCACTAGGCCCTAAACCGAGACACCTCCCTAGACATGATCTATGAGAACCTCCTCTTCTATTGTTCTAGAATAAGTTACCATTGATTGTATCCAAATCTATGAACTGGTTGGATATCGTTAACTTTTCAAAGAGACTGGCCTCCACTTCCAATATTCTAATGCTACCTTTCTTTGATGAGGGAGATTGATAAATGGGGCCATTAGATGAAAATTGATATATAGATGTCCATATTCATGAATTTTTTTGCATCTAAATGAGATATGCTCATAATCAAGGGTTTATTTCTAGAGTGTATCATGATAACAAATGCCCATTAATTCAAGAAATGGTTCTGTAATACAGGGAAAATTTTAGGGACTAATATTCACAAGTGGGCTAATTTTCCATGTTTTTTCCAAAAAAAAGATTCGCCAATTTCCATTTTTTTTCTAAAAATGATTCGCCCACATTTTATAATATAAAATTATTTTACCCTAAAAATCGCCAACATATTATATAGACTATTACAAAATCATTAGAAATATAAATTTTTGTACAAAAATATTGCCAAACATATTACCATTTTCATATTACCTACTAGTAAGATTCGCCAAGGTTTCTAAACTTTAAAATAAACTTCTGTCCTTAAAATTTTCCTTGCTGCAATATCAATCTGTTCATAGTCTTATATTTAAAGTGACGATCATTTTCAAAGATGTGCATCTTGTCCTCCACAGTAGCAGAAATAATAGTGAATAAAGCACTTGTTTAATTGAATTGAATGCTTGTCTCTTTGCTCCCCCATCCTGGAAAATTGAGCCTCGGTACCATGCTCAAAAGTGTTACAATTACACAAATAATGACAATATATGTCAATATATGTCAAGATTAAACAACAACTATTCAAAAATTGATGCAATATCTAGGGTTCCATGCTCTCCTATGGTATTCTGAATCTCTAATTTCACATTTGAGCAATTAAAAATACAACAATGAAAATAAACAAAATGTGGCTAATTTGGAAAAAAAAATTGAAGTTCCACAAAATTTAATTGACTACATAAGTGATACATAAAAACTTTTCCAAAAATAAAAAAATAAAAAATAAAATTTCCAAAAATAAAAAAATAAAAACTTACCACTCCTTAGACTGTCTTCCCAACCCCACTATCACTTTTTGAACCCGCATCCAAGTTGCAGAGTTCTCCAAAGTTCTCATGAGTTCTCCAAAGTTCTCCTGATCCCTATTATATCTTCCAACACACTCTTCTTCCTCCCCTTTGCTTTGAGAGGTTTCTTCACTATCTTAATCATGGACACTTTTGAATGGACTAAACTTCTTGATCTTTAAACCCTTCTTAGTTCATATACAGTGCTACTTTGATGCCCATGTTATCAATGGCAATGCTTAGATAGTAGACACTAGGAATTTCAAAGAACCATGAAAAAACAACTGCCAAAAATTCTACCAATTTCTTAAAAAAAAAATATTGTTTCACACCACGGTTCTAGTCTAGTTGTCCCGGCTACACAGATAGGGTAAAAGCAAGCTAAAGCTGGACAACACTACGTTGAGGGACTCTTATTTCTGAGAAATTTTCAAGACCAATGAGGAAATCAACCATAAAACCAGAATGAAAAGAAAAAAACAAATTTTGCTTATAATACCTGGAAGTTACAATATCGTCCGGTCTTTACCATGATCTACTATTGTTGCCAAAATCGTCCGGTCTTTACCATGATCTCCTATTGCTGCCAATGTCGTCCGGTTTTTTTTCCTAAGGACTGTCAAAATCGAATGATTCAAATTATTTGTTATTTTTTCCACTTTTCTTGATTCAGGTTTCTCTTTAATGGCTTCTCTTTTACATCCTGCAGCGTGGTGACTGCCCTTTTGTAGCCCAAAACTCTATAGAGGTCCCAGTAACCTCAACCTACAATGTCTTTAAAAATTCTGGATAAGAACTCCCAACACATTTTGATGTTGAAGCCCGCCAATCTTCTGATTTTGCAAGGCCACTGATCTTTCGATACTGCTGCTCTTTCAGGAAATCTTGCTAAGTGGCAAGGATTAATTTTCCCTGACACAGTTTTCAATTCACCTCGACTGGGTTTTAACCCTAACGCTTTCTGTTTTTCAGAGTCATCACTTTCCGCGGGAAAATCACGATCTGCTTTTGTCAAATTCTTGACCGAAAACGTCTTACCCAAGTGCTTAGATTCATCATCGTTTGTCTCTCTGGGGCTGGCCAATCGAAGGCTGTGAGATGATTGTTCCACTTTGGCCTCAGGCAACACCCCTACAATCCTTGGTCTTTTTGTGGCTGAAAAGCATATACTGTCATTTGAAGGCCTCTTTTTGGGATTTAATATCCAGGACTTTTCTGCTGTAGAGGAGCAAAAATTGCCTTTTGAAGGGGTCTTTTCTGAATTTAATATCCTGCGCTTTTTGGTGGCAGAAGAGCTTAGACTGTGATTTGAAGGCCGCTTTTTGGGATTTAATATCCAGGACTTTTCTGCTGCAGAGGAGCAGAGATTGTCATTTGAAGGGCTCTTTTGGGAATTTAATATCCTGCGCTTTTTTGTGACAAAAGAGCTTAGACTGTCATTTGATATCCTCTTTTTGGAATCTAATATCCTGGACTTTTCTGCGATAGAAGGGCTGAGACTGTCATTTGGAAGCCTCTTTTCGGAATTTAAAATCTTGCGTTTTTTGGTGGCAGAGGAGCAAAGATTGACATTTGAAGGCCTCTTTTTAGAATTTAATATCCTGGGCCTTTTGTTGGCAGAAGAACATAAATTGTCATCTGAAGGCCGCTTTTTAGAATTGAATATCCTGGGCTTTTTGGCGTTAGAAGAGCTTAGACTGTCCTTTGAGGACCTCTTCTTGGAATTTAATATCCTCAGCTTTTTAGTGGCGGAAGAGCTTAGATTGTCATTTGAAGGCCTCTTTTTCGAATTTAGTATTTTGAGCTTTTTTGGGGCAGAAGAGCTTAGACCGTCATCTGAAGGCCTCTTTTTGGAATTTGTCTCAATTTTTACCTCTAAAGCTTTCTGGTTTTCAGAGTCATTAGTACTCTCTGGAAAAGCTTGATCTTCACACAGTGATTTTGTCAAATTCTTAACCGGCAACATCTTACACAAGTGCTTATCATAGAAAGTGTTTGATTGCATTGCTTGGAGTGACTGCACCATTTTTCGCCCACAAGCAAGCGGCAATCTTTTAATTTGTCAAAGCAACTATTTCTACGACGTATGTTTCTATAGCGTGGTACAAAAATTCAACTTATCCGCCTCAGAACGCTCCTATGCTTTGGCTAAATACAATTCAAAGAAACACATAATGCTTCACTTTTATATGAGTGAGCGTTTATCTAAATTTAGCCGACACCACACCACAATGAAGTCTTATCTGATCCGTGAATCTTAAAAAAATCATTACATCAACATCTGTATAATATAATATGAAATCACCATGAATTCTTCATCCTTTGAATCTCAGGGCAACTAATAAATCGTACAAGTAATAAAGCTTTTCCTCCTCCTCCTTCTCCTTTTTCTTTTTTTTAATCTAGGATAATCAGTGACTAGTGAGAGTTTTCTTGAATAAGGCCCAGGATCAAATCTTATTGGCTGCCACTATAAACCTAGGCTAGGTGCAACAGCCTGCAAGGCACACAATAGCAATTAACTTATGCTTCAACAAGAGCTGAGACGTCTACTATGGGACCGCCTACTCCTCTAGCCAAGACACAACAGGGCATATACTCAATGAGTTTTGAACCTCCGTCTCGTGAGTATATTAAATATGGTGAGACAGTTTATGTTTTAGTGATAAGCATATATTGTCTCACCGTATTTAATATCTTATAGCTAATATATGGCTTTTCTGAATTTCATTAAAAAAAAATTCATGATGTGCATGTCACTTATTTCCATATATCATTATAATATTGATTGATTGAAAAAATATGAAAAAATGTAAATTCAGTGATAAAAAGTTAAATAAGAGGACGTTGTACTATTTGTACAAGGAAGTTAGAAGTTGTATATCAAAAAAATAAATTGGTTTGGATATGTGAATTTTGTGATTTTTTTCTTTAATGATATGAGTATTTTTTTATGGATTCAATATTATCAAAAATTTGAAAGTCACTCAAAATCTTAAAGTTTGATTTTCTAAAAATATTTACAAAACTTTGTAAAAAAATCTATTGTTTTATGGGCCAATTTACTTCATTTTTAAACTGATGGTTAAACATGTCTATTGGAATTAAAATCTACCTGGATGAGAATCAATCATGCCAAATTTTACCAAAATCATCTATTATTTGATGGGTCAATTTACTTCATTTTTAAACTATGCTATTAAACATCTCTGTTGGGATTAAAATATAGATAGATAGAACTAATTGTACACCCAAATCACTAGTTCAACCAAGAACTTAATATTTAGTATATGTGTTATTAAATCATTGGAGTTTAACATGTAACCTTTAAGGGTAGTACAAGTGGAATCAAATTATGTTAAGTACTCAATATATAACATAAAGTGAGTGGCAAATTTCATTTTTATATGGATAATTTATTTAATGTCAAGTTTGAGGTTTTCATAAATATAACATTTTGACATTAATTAATAAAAAAATATATGAAGAAGATTTGAGTTTTAAATTTTTGTTTTTTAATGTTTTTCTTCAAAGAATGGTGAAATAATAATAGTATTGTTAATCAATATAAGAATATTAGTTTTGATTATTTTTTATCAATATGATTTGATTTAAGAATACTCTTGTCACTTGAAATAATAAAGAATAGATTTTTATTTTGGTCAAATGTTTACAAATTTTGGGTTATCAATCAAATTTCTTAATTTTGAGAAAAACTCTTATTTTATTAGAAATAGTTTTAGCTCTTACTTCAAGACTAGAAGGTGGTCTCAACCTAGATAGTATAAACAAGAAAGCTAGTTTTCCATGTGACAATCATCAATGTTACCTCTAGGAAGGTTATGTGATTTCTAGTAGCATTTATCTATAATCTCATAACTAATTAGAAGTAGTTTTAGGTCTTACTTCAACACTAGAAGGTTCTTACAACCTAGATAATATTTGCAAAAACACTAGTTTTCCTTATGATAATAATTGAGGCTGTCTCCCGTTATGTGCTTTATGGTAAAATTAATCCATAATCTCATACATGAGAATAGATACTACCTCAAATTGTATTTTAACCTTTTTCCTAAGAAGTAAAGTCACCTAAAATATATTTTCACTAATCTATTACTAAACAACCAATTTAAAAATACTTCGTGGTATTTCTTAATAAAAAATTAAATTTTATGAGTGTGTGTGTGCATGTAAAAGAACCTTCAACAAATAAGGGTACTCTCCAATATAATGTCTTAGTTAGACAACATTATGACTACATTATAGGAAACTATTTGGAATTTGGATGAATTAATGGTCATGTGATGACGATAATGGAAAATTCACTATGCAATATAGATATAGTTTTATTCTTAATTTTATTAAAACTCCTATAACACATATAATTACATGTATATATGCCTCAGGAATTTTAGGCATTGTCCAAACATGCTAGGTATGTTTGTAATTTTGTTAATACAAACAAAAATATGATATAACAAATGATTTCTTATTTTATTACTTTTTACTTTATGTTATTTTTTTAGTTGAGTTGAAATTATGTTTATTATTATTATTATGATACTTCATTTTAGGAACACTACAACATTTTCTCAAAATTAAATGTTTACACTCATTTACAATGACTTATAAAGGGTTGTAGAGCATCCCTCACCCCAATAATCCATATATAATACAAATAATGAGAGTGAGTATACCTCTAATGGCTTCAATGATTTATGTGAGGAGGGAGGGATCAAGAGGAAGTTGACAATATCATGCAACCCTCAACAAAATGGGGTTATGGAGAGAAATAATTAAGCTATCATCATTTCATCGAAGGATATGATACATGACTAAGTTTTTCTTATTTTCGTAAGGGAAGAGAAACATAACATGATAGTATGTGCAAAATAGGATTCCTCATAGGATATTTGGGGACAAGAATCTAAAGGAAGTTTTCACTGGGGTGAAGCCAGAGATATGATTTGTATATGAAAAATTGAGAGTTTATGTTGAAAATTTGCAAGTGAAATGATTAGGGTTTTTAGTTAATTGTGTCAATTTCATTAACATATTAACATGCTTTAAAACTCAATTTTGCAGAAAATAAAGAAGACATCAATACCATAACAATATACACAAGACAACAAATGATGAAGGAGTTCACCCCTCATGGGCTACATCTCCTAGTCCAGCTTCCAATGTTGGGCCTCTTTCATATGCTAAAAAATATGTCTTTACATCAAGTTACAATGCTCGGAATAGTAAAAAAATGTCTCCAATGGCTCCAAAACAATCAGAAAACCCTACTTGGGCTCTTTCTACACTAAAAAAAGGTCAAAAATTGACTGAGTTATGCTCCATAGAATTTTTTCTGCTAATTGTCCTACAATTCACACTCTCCTGCAAATTGTTCTACAAATTCCTCCTTTTGCAGCCACGTGGAGTGACAAATTCGATCCGCAATGGTAAGATTCCTGCCACACCAGGTTCAAATTGTCACTTCCTTAACTTTCCTATTTTAACTCGATAAAAATGTGCCACTTGTCGCGTTTGGCGTCGTCGACCTGGGGAGGTTTTGAAACTTCCCACCAATTTTCTTGACCTGGATCTTAAACCGTAGTTCCATACTAGTTTTTGGTTAACTCCCACAAATGATAAGGTTTTTTTGCACCAAACATGTAGCTCAAACCTGCAACTGTGGTTACACTTGTGGTTCTACGCTGATGGTTTCAGTTGCGGGAACCTTGTGGTATTGGTTCCACTTTGCACGAACAACCTGGCCGTTAGCGTTAACCATAACATCAAACTTCTACCAAACGTGGCTTATGAAAACCAGCCTAACTATCGGTGTTACATGTCCACTCCAAAACTTTGGGTTAAAACATGACATGTGGTTTGCGTATTGTATACACCCCCCTACCATAAAACTCAAACGCCAACAACTATGGCATGTGATGGATGTTAACCCTAACCGTCGAAGGTAGCTGGTGGTTAATTGAACCCGCTCCAAAAATTTGGAAAATGCTTATCATATGGTTTGTATTGTTTAGAATTCCCTACCTGTTAATATGTGGCTTGAAACTTTGGATTGTCGCATATATTATATGGTCCATGTTATATACATAACATTTGATGAGGGTTTAACCCTAAGCCCCTAGCTTCCCACCACACCACGTGGGTTAGGTGGACCAAGGGCTAGGGGTTAACCTAGGTCCCGACCCCCATTGCAAACCATTTGAAACCTTAAATACGTTATGTGCCCATAGTATAATAAGAATCAACATAGGCGGGTCGGTGAAAAGCTTGGATAACAGGCATGAGTTCTAGTGTTTGAACCCCATGGAGGCATTTCGACCTCCCACAAAAAATTTACACTAATGACTCAAGGCCATGTGGCAGCCACCGATTAGCCCACGTGGCTCTCCCTCATTGGTCCAGCGACACAAACAATGAATCAATAAAAATAACCAAATTTAAACTAGTAAAATGATGACACTTGTCATCCTGCCATAGGCCCACTGAAACAGAGTCATATACATAGTCAGATGCCCAGTTAGCATATGGACTGCTGACTGGGTGTACCTGCAACCCACAATTTAAAAATTTTAGTTGTTTTCCAATTTGACCATAATGTAATATCAGGAGAAACGAATGTTGGTTTTGAGTGAAAAAAGTTTCGTTGGATTCAGGGCCATGAGATCTTTGCTTTGGCGCTAGTTTTGAGTGAATCCAAGCACTTTGAATTTTGAGCATTAAATTGATCCATCAGGTCATTCCTCCTCACTGGAAGCTTTTGGACCTCCAAAATATCATTATTAGTAAACAAATAGATGAGGGTGCAACTCCCTCACCCTTCTAGTCTCAATCGATTGAACTTTGCTTGGATTTGTCAATTTGAGTTTTCATGAAAGTACATCACTTTCCCTAATTTTGGAGTCTTGGACTTTTTGTCAACAATGACATCTTGCTAGAAATTTTCAAAATTTGCAGAAAATAAAACTTTCCTTGAATGAATTTGAACATTCCCTCCTCAGTCTTCAATCAAAGGAAACTTATGCAATTTCAAATTCATTTCACTTTGAACATTGCCTTGTCAATGCAACAAAAAAATCATTGCAAGAAGATGGAACCTTACCATGTTTCTTGATTTCCTCTTGAGTTTTGGCTTCCCACCAAGTAAGTATTGTACTTTCCAACCTTAATGAAGCAAGTTGAATCTTAGTCTCATCATCCTTGATCCTTCGTATCCTGCAATACACTTCAAGCTGACAAACCCAATTATCTAATCTCTTAGCATTTACCTCTCCATTATACATAGGAAATTCAAACTTTATGTCAAGTTTTAACTATAGAGTTTTACCATGTCCCTTTAGAGAATCTAGAGGTGTTTGTGAAGGGTTTGATGTAGAAGATGATGATGGTGAAGATGGAGGTGAGGATGGAGGTGAAGAGAACGGTGGAGTTAAAGGTGGTTTATTAGCATTCACTCCATTCCCTTTTGGAGGCATGCTCCCATCTCCTCCATCTCCTCTTGGAGGCTTATCTCCCTTTGGAGGATTGGAGGTCTCACCTTGCAACCTTGTATTTCTCTCTTCATAGAGAACTTTCACCATTTGTGTCATGTCAAAAAATGTTTTTCTAAATGCCTTCTCATCCTCTGACATATTTTCAAGCTATGCTTCATGTGCCATGACTGGTGAATCTTTTGGTGCAACTCGAAGTGAAATTTGTGGTGGATATTGTGGAAAATGCGTTATCCTTGTCCTTAACCTAACTCGAGGACTTGAAACCACAAGATTTCCTTCTCTTCTTTTGAGCTTCAACCTTATAAGCATAAGAAACACTTGCAACAAAATTAAAACCTCAAAGAAAACTAAGAACCAAAGCTCTGATACCAAAATGATCTGTATATGAAAACTTGAGAGTTTATGTTGAAAAAATGCAAGTGAAATTATTAGGGTTTTTAGTCAATTATGTCAATTTCATTAACAAATTAACATGCTTTAAAACTCAGTTTTGCAAGAAATAAAGAATACATTAGTACCATAACAATATACATAAGACAACAAATGATGAAGGAGTTCACCCCTCCTAGGCTACATCTCCTAGTCCAACTTCCAATGTTGGGTCTCTTTCATTATGCTCAAAAATGTGTGTTTACATCAAGTTAAAGTGCTCAAATGCTAAAAATATGTCTCCAATAGGTCCAGAATAGTGAAAAACCCCTAGCTGGGTTGTTTCTATGCTCAAAAAGGTAAAAAACCGACTGAGTTATGCTCCATAGAATTTTTTCTACTAATTTTCCTACAATTCACACTCTCCTACAAATTGTTCTACAAATTCTGCCTTTTGTGGCCAAGTGGAGCGAGAAATTCGCCCCCGTCGGTGAGATTCCCGTTGCACTAGGTGAAAACTGTCGCTTCCTTAACTTTCCTATGTCGACCTTAAACCCGATAAAAATGTGCCACTTGTCGTGTTTGGGGTCGTCGATCTAGGGCGGTTTCGAAAATTCATGCCGATTTTCTTACCCTAGCTCTTAAACCATAGTTTTGGATTGGTTTTGGGTCAACTCCCACTGCTAATAATGTTTTTTCGCGGCAAACATGTAAGTCAAACCTGCAACTGCAGTTACACCTATGGTTCTCCATCGGTGGTTTGGGTTGTGGGAACCCTGCCATATTGGTTCTACTCTACACCAACAACCTGACCATCGATGTTAACCATAACATCAAACTGCTACCAATTGTGGCATATGTCGACCAGCCTAACCATCGATGTTACCTGTCCACTCCAAAAATTTGGGTTAAAATATAATGTGTGGTTTGTGTATTGTATACACTGCCCTAACATAAAACTCAATCACCAACAACTATGGCATGTGATGGATGTCAACCCTAACCATCGAAGGTAACTGATGGTTAGCTGAAACCACTCCGAAAAATTGGCAAATGCTTATCATATGGTTTGTATTGTTTGGAATTCCGAACCAGTTAATATGTGGCTTGAAACTTTGGATTGACGCATATATTATATGGTCCATGGTATATACATAAAATTTGGGGTTGGGGTTAACCCCGAGCTCCTGGCTTCCCACCATGTGACGTGGGTTGGGCGGACCAGGGGCTAGGGGTTAACCCCCGGTCCCGACCCCCATTAAAAACCTTTTGAAACCTTAAATATGTTATGCACCCATATTATAATAAGAATCACCATAGGCGGCCTGGTCGAAGGCTTAGCTAACAGACATGAGGTCTAGTGTTTGAACCCTATGGAGGCAGTTCGATCTCCCATAAAATTTTTACACTAATGAGTGGAGGCCACGTGGCAGCCACCGATTGGCCCATGTGGCTCTCCCTCATTGCTCCAGCACCAAAAAATATGAGCCAATAAAAAAAAAAAAATTGGACTAGTAAAATTATGATACTTGTGATCCTGCCATAGGCCCACTGAAACAAAGTCATATGCATAGTAAGATAACTAGTCAATGTACAGATTGCTGACTAGGTGTACTTGCAACCCGCAACTTAAAAATTTTAGTTGTTTGCCAATTTGATAATAACGTGATATTGAGAGAATATGATGTCGGTTTTGAGTGAAACGAGTTGTGTTGGATTTAGGGCAATGTGATCTTCACTTTGGCATTGGATTCGATCCATTTCGAGCACTTTGAATTTTAAGCATTAAATTGATCCACTGGATCAAGATAGGAAATTTGAGGATCTTTGGTTTTCCAGTATACATTCATGTGCTTGTGGAGAAGAAGATGAAATTTGAGCCTTCAAGATAAAAATATATTTTTTTCGGTACAAAAATACTTCAAAGGCTTATAAGATCTTCATTTCAACATAAAATAATACACTTGGGAGCATATATGTGAATTTCAAGGAGAACACGACATTTACGGAGTCGCATGACCTACTCCTAGTGGTGGAGGAAGAGAAGTAGGAGGATCTAAAGGGTGAATATCGTTCATAGGCTTCTATTTTAATGATTCAACCTTTAGGTGGGGAGGAGGAGTCAATATCTCCATCTATTTCTATCAGGAGAACTAGGTGGTTTACGCAAACATTGAAGGATGCTTACGAGCATCTTGAGACTCCAAGGAGAAAATTCAGGAACATCATGCCTATAAAGAAGCTTCTAAACAATATGGTTCTAATGAATGACACCATTGAAGAGGAAGCAGGGAATTGGGTTTGAAGGAATTCCATGGTGAAGGATGATGCATGGAATATTGTGTCAAGATTGAAGGAAATGCGAGTTCTATGTGTACCTCTACAAGAAATTCCTTTCTTGCCAAGGGGGAATATTGATGTTTGTAGCATTGGATAGGAACTTCCACATCATTCTAGGTGTCAGGAGATGTGAAAGTTGTCTAAAGCCTTCAAATTTAGCAAATTGACTTATCAGAGGCTTAGTATTTTAGCTCAAAAATGAAAGTGCTCAGAATTGAATGAAACCAGAATGACAGTGACCATCCCGTCGCAAGGAATCTAACACAACTCATTTCATTGAAAACCAAGTTCGGATTAAGGAGTTATGGTCTGTTGATCATTGTTCAGAACAGGCTGATGGCATGGCAGCCCAGTCAGCATTCAAGGAATATTCTTTAGTTTTAGTCCAATGGGACTATGACAAGTGTCACTCTAGGATTCACTAGTTTGGTTTGTGAAGGTAAAAATTGCTCAATGACCTCCTAAAGTTGAATTTGAGTTTATGGATTTATGTGCTAGAAAATAATTTTTATTAAGATTGGAAATAATATATATATATATATATATATATATATATTCAAATGTTAATTAATATTAAATAATTCCGCACATAATATATTTTATTAACCCTAAGTTCGATACATTGACAATACATTTCAAAACCCATAAATCTAAATACATGGCATTTAAATTTGTTATAAACCTTTATGTCATAGGATGGTATATTATTAACTGTGGGTCTGAATCGAAAGGTTCGATGAGCATTGTATTAAAGTTACAATATATTTTGGTGGCACAATATTACATTAAAGAGTTCAGGCTTCAAAGGTTTTGCAAAATCTATAATGGGGATAGAGGTCGGGTTTGAACCCATGACCTCACCACCAACATCCAAATGCCTTCACCAACAGGTTGCCACCATGGTTCTTGAAATCATATGCAATGACCATGTATTTAAATGTGCCTCAAGCTCTAGTGGCGAGAACGGAGGGGCTAGCCCGCGTGGAAGCCCCTCACTATATGAGCAAAGAGCGGTGACCAGGGGGAGCGCCAACACTAAACTGTTAATTTCTGCAGATGTTCTATGCCATTTCAGATTAGGGCACGATACTGAAGAAGATAGAACATACTAATAGATCGATAGAAGAAAAGCCAAAACAGAGATGATAGATGGTGGCGTTACGGCGATCAGCAGGATGCTTCTACCAACAAAGTCTTCAATAGGTCATTCAGCCAAGCGTGTCACACATCACCCAGAACAACCCAAACAAAGAATAGTCCATATATATCATAGCTCCAACGCTATCTAGAGAGAGAGAATTCCTCCACACCAATGTGTGTGAAATGAACTCTAAGTCTCTCCAATATATAGGAATCTTTGGGGGTGTGTGACACGTCCTTTAAGACATTTAAGTCTATATTTTATTCCAGGCCGACCTAGCACATAAGTGGAATAAATTCAAAGTACATGTTCTGCTCATCCGATCTAGATGATCTTTAGATCAATCTTACACCTCTCCGAAAGAGGAATCCAATAAAAATATTGCGATCGTCATCTGAGCAGCACAACCCGGAGTTTGGACCTAGTTGTCCAATTTTAACACTCCCTCTCAACTAGGGAGAACTTCGTCCACAAGTGCAATCCAAACATCGTGCGTCATCCCGCCGTAACTTGCTTTGCTGGCCTCTTTATTTCAAAACAGAAGTGGGTCAGTCACAAAGACATCATACCCAGTTGACAGATTCAGCCCAGAGGTCCGAAACCTCTATAGGACTCACAAAGAGTCTCCAACCAACCCGAAGTTGGTTCATCTGACCCGAATTCAGCAGGAGGTCTGAAACCTCACTATACTTGGTCCCAGATCAAGTGGTTGGACTGTGCCATCCTAGATAGAGAGTACGGCAATTTATGATGCGTCCATCAGTCTTTGCTATTAGTCTCTAAGCTTTCCCATCTCATTGGCCAAATGAGAGGTACTTCCCATGAGCCCTGAACTCAATGGGTAGGATGCATACGGGGCATAGATAATGAGAGGTGAACCAACTCAATAATCACAACGGTGGGGTCCAAGCACACCAACAAGGTTCGACAAGCCTAGCCTTGTGGTTGCTCATAGCTCTGAGAAGCTGTCCCCAAAGCCCCCCAGAGCTCCCAGAGCTCATCGTCCAACAGGACCCTCAGAATAGGGTCGTTCCATGATACCAAGTCTCTCATGGAAGGTTAGGAACATGACCTTCCCCAGGGGCTTAGTGAGAATATCCACGACCTGCTCATCAGTTCCTATGATTGAGCCTTACGACACCTCGCTGTACCATATCCAGGATAAAGTGGTACTAGCCATCAACATGCTTGGATCGATCGTGGAACCTGGGATTCTATGACAAATGAATCCCCCTCTGGTTATCACAAAGGATAACGGTGGCATCTAGCACATGCTCGAACAACTCACTGAAGAGCTTTCGCAACCAAGTGACTTCACAACGGGTCATACATGTTGTAATGTATTCGACCTCAGAGGTGCTCAAGGCTACCGACTTTAGTTTCCTGCCCGAAGCAGATCTACATGTGAAGTAGCATCCAGATGTGCTCTTGTGATCCACCACACTGCCAGCCCAATCGGCATCAGTACATCCAAGGAGTGTCACGCTCCCGGAAGTGTATCTCAGCCCATGGTTTATCATGCCCTGAGGATATCTCA
The DNA here is from genome assembly GCA_034641835.2 of Pinus albicaulis. NCBI lineage: Eukaryota > Viridiplantae > Streptophyta > Pinopsida > Pinales > Pinaceae > Pinus > Pinus albicaulis. The sequence goes on from CM076577.1 coordinate 1,293,143,641, forward strand.
GAAGATTCTTGGCACCAACCCAGTGAAAGTGATGAGGCTCAACCATCTGTTGACTCAAAGTGTTCACTGCAAAACATATATCTGAACGGGTGTTCACTAAGAACATTAGAGCCCCTACGAGTTGACGATACTCAGTAGGATTTGACAATACGGGCCCAGCAGTGCTGCCACTCAACTTCTTGAGTTCCATTGGTGTTCACACGGACTTGCAGTCCACCATACCAAATCTTTCCAGAAGTTCACAATGTGTTTTCCTTGAGAAAGGAAAATATCGCCAGGTCTTTATCAGACCTCCAGGCCTAGACATCAGTTCTAGGTCTTTCATCTCGAACTCAGCAGCAAGCTCCCTCTTACAATGATGAATGAGAGGGTCAGCACCTGTCAGGAAGAGGTCATCCACATATAGCACCAGAATGAGAGGTTTTCCCTTGACAACCTTGAAGTAAAGGTTCGGATCAACATTAATTTGAGTGAAGCCAAGCTTCATCAGGTAGCTATCTATCCTCTCGTACCAAGCTCTGGGTGCTTGCTTCAGCCCATAGAGGGTTTTCTTCAATCTGCGGACATGGGTGTCCCAGTCTTGGATTTCGAGCCCCAGAGGATGCTCTACATACACCTCTTCCTTTATTGCACCATGCCACAAAAAACGGTCTTTACAGCCATCTGATGAAGTCTCTATCCTTGCATATCAACAAGGGCTATTTTTGATTGAATGGTGGTATATCGGGTCACAGGTGCAGGTGTGACATCATAGTCTATGCCTTCCTCATGGGCAACAAATCTTGCCTGAGCTTTTTAGCACTTTCATCAGATCCATGCTTGATTTTATGACAACACCTTTGATCTGTGGTATAGGAATCGTATCCTAGACATCACCCTCACATCCTTGTAGACCTTGATGCTTTCCAATTTCTTCAAATGTTCCAGGCTCATATTGTACTCATGGCTTGCTAGATACCCCTGGTATTTATATGGCTTCTTGGTTTTCCTCCAGGATTTCCCCCTCTGAAGCCATATGTCCCTGAGCCATGAGGATCTTCTTTTGTTCAGCAAAGGTATCCGCTCAAGAGCATAGACACATATATTCTCCCTCTTAATGCCAGCTTCTCTTTCGAGAGAAGACTTCTAATTTAAATGAGGGCATCCAAGACACCAGCTTGGTAAGGAGTTTTATAGTGAAACCCATTAAAGACTTAATGCCATAGTAATATTACTTCCAAGCATCTTGACACGTATCGTATGTTTGTCAAATAATGGAAATCATTTATTCATAACTTTATAGGCTTTGCTAAGCATGGTTCAATGACGTGACTGAAAGGCTGCAAAGACTTCTCAATTCACACTTCATGTTTATCAATATGCTGTAATACTGTCACAAGCTTACAACTATTATGAATATGGGTGTCTGTCTATGTCACTGTCATAATGACAGTAACATAGAATCACAGATTTAGAACCATCACATTCATCACTGCTAGTTGAATATGCACTTCACTTACATCTCTTGAACTCTTGTCCTTGATGTACCAGGCAGGGTTCTCTTCCTCCTATACCTGCAAAAAGTACTGCTGCTCCAATACTTCTGCCTTAGTTTCTCACAAGGTCCTCTGCTGCTTCACATATTAGCTGATCAATCTGCCTTCTTTCAATGATAATGCTCCTCCAATGTCATTGATCATAGGTCTCGAATTCACCCTTTTATCAACGCAAAAAAAAAAAACAGCTCTGTCCATGGAGCTTCTGCAACAAATCATGTTTATACGATGTGATTCAAGCTAATATTTACTGAACAATGATGTCATTATTGATCCTTAAATTTGCATAGATTATTAAGGCACAAGTCCAATTAAATGAGCCTCAGGTCAAAATTTTAATCACAAACTCGAGTTGCACAAATCCAAGATTATAGGTCTGCACAGGGCCGATCTTGAATTATCCCATCACAAGGATCATAAGTACTACCCTCAACGATGTAATCATGGAGTGAACATGGGTATGATCCTACTGCTATAACTTTCGCTGCGGACATCTGGTTAGTTGTCAATGTTCCAGTCTTATCAGAACAAATCATAGTAGTGCAGCCTAAAGTCTCTACACTTGGTAATTTTCTCACAATAGCGTTCTTCTAAGCCATCTTTCTAGTGCCAAGAGCCAAGCATGTTGTAATAACTGCAGGTAAACCTTCAGGAATCGCAGCCACGACTAACGCTACCGCAATCTCGAAGTAATAAGTGCATTTTTCAAATGAAAATTTGAAATTTCGAGGCCATCCATTTACATATTCCCATGTAAGAAAATACTTTACATTGATAAACCAGACCAGCGCGCAGATGACTCCGATAATGTAAGTCAGAACCTCGCCAAACTCATTCAAATTTTTCTTCAATGGTGGATTTTCATCATGCTGCGAAGCTTCGTGGATCTGAGAATGATCCTTGCCTATCTCCGTATGCATTCCGGTGGCCGTTACAAGACAAATGCATGTACCATTGACAACCGTTGTTCCAGCAAAACCATGTATAAATTTTTTTTTTTTCTACCTTGCAACTCCACGTCCTCACAATCTACTTTGTGATGACCCTTATTCACATCCATACTTTCGCCCGTTAGCGAGCTTTTCTCTACTCTAATGGTTGAGGTTATCAGATGCAAAACCTTCAGGTCGGTAGGAGCCTTATCACCTACTTTAAGCTCGACTATATCACAAGGAACTAATTCTATTACAGACAAATTCGTAATGAAATGCTCGTCCCTTCTCACCTTAGCATGTTTCGACTGCATTTCCTTCAAAAAATCTAGGGCTTTCTCCGCATTACTTTCTTGCCAGATGCCGACGGTAGCATTGGCAGTCAAAATCAAGAAAATAACCAGCGGCTCGACGAAGGCAGTGATATCCATTTCACCACCTTCATCGCCATCAATCCAAGCAAGAACAAATGAAACAACATCGGCCACGAGTAAAATTCTTACCAGAGTGTCATTAAATTGATCAATGATGAGCTTCCAAACTGATGGGCCAAAATGTTTTTCCAGCTCATTCAAACCCCATTTTTTACTTTCCGCTGTCAATCGACATCTTCACTGCTCAGCCCCTGTTCGACATCTACTTCAAATTCTTTCGTGCAATCCTCTACATCTCTGGCCCAAGCGGGGAAGATTTTCTGATCGGAAGATGTGATCACAGGGTTCTGCGTGCCGTAATCTTCTCTGCCTCTTTCCATAGACAAATAAACCTATTTCTCCACAACTAACCCTGCAGCACCGTAGATCATTAAACCTCCACACAAATTTTCACCATTACGCAAAATATGAATCTTTCTTCGTTGTGAATTGAAGGCCAAAAAGAATTTTTCAATAAAATAAAAATTCAAAGAATTATTTCAGATTTGAGCCATTAAGCCGTTCAATCCTTTAAATCTTGAGCAGCAGATGTTCTATGCCATTTCAAATTAGGGCACGATACTGAAGAAGATAGAGCATACTAACAGATTGATAGAAGGCAAGCCAAAACAGAGATGATAGATGGTGGCGTTACGGCGATCAGCAGGATGCTTCTACCAGCAAAGTCTTCAATACGTCATTTAGCCAAGCGTGTCACACATCACCCAGAACAACCCAAACAAAGAACAGTCCATATATATCACAGCTCCAATGCTATCCAGAGAGAGAGAATTCCTCCACACCAATGTGTGTCAAATGAACTCTAAGTCTCTCCAATATATAGGAATCTTTGGGGGTGTGTGACACGTCCTTTAAGACATTTAAGTCTATATTTTATTCTAGGCCGACCTAGCACATAAGTGGAATAAATTCAAAGTACATGTTCTGCTCATCCGATCGAGATGATCTTTAGATCAATCTTACACCTCTCCGAAAGAGGAATCCAATAAAAATATTGGGATCGTCATCTGAGCAGCACAACCCGGAGTTTGGACCTAGTTGTCCAATTTTAACATAAACGCACTTGACGAAAAATTACTTAACACTAAACATATCTTCTCCATCCACTAATGAAGCGATTAGTTTGGTGGAGCGCTAATTTTGGTGGACAACTCCATATTTGGTCGGAGTTAACTCCAGTTCTCTAGATTTGGAGGGAAAATTGGTTTTTTCCATAATTGAGGAAATTTTTGACCAAATGGAGTGCATGAAGAGTCATTCCTAGTATATTTTGATGTTTTGGAGCCATTGGAATAGGCTTCAGAGGCATAGGAGCTCATCTACATAGATTTTTTTTTACTTTAATATTTTTTAAGCCTAGGGCCATCAGGAGGGAAGGTCATGCCCATAGCATTTGGTAATGAAATTGAGTAAAAAAATAGTTGTTTCTAATATATTTCGATGTTTTAAACTCATTGGAATAGGTTCCAAGAGAATTTTATGCATGTAATCATCATTTTGATCACAACTGAGCTAATTCAGAGGCCCAAGCTATGGAGCTGAACTAAGGAGATGTAGCCTAGGAGGGGTGAATTCCTTCATCAAAACCATGTGTATTTGACTCAATTGTCTGTGTTTGTTGTTATTTATGTTTTTGTTGTTCAGATATTTAAATTCACGCTTTATGCTTTCAAAAACACTCATAAAATTTAGTTTTAATTGCATCTTTGACACACATAAGAAACAAGGGAAGCTACACATCAAGCATAAGATCAGTAAATAAGTTTCATATCTAAAAATGAAATTAGCACAAAAAAACTAAAATTCGAATTCAGATCATTAACTTTAATTAAAGTGAAGTGCCTTTTTTAAACATGATTTTAATTTAATAAAATTTTGAATGTTTTTACATTAATGAATCAAATGAATATTAATCATTCTCTAGGTGTGTTATGATTCTTGACACGGCCCCAGGTGTTGAGGGTTCCCTTATGGTCTCTCCTGGCACTGGAGTTTTATTTTCTTTAGAAAACCCTAATGGGTTGAGGTCTTGCCTATGGAATTAGTTTGATTATCATTGTTCTTAGGGTCATTAGTTTTCATCGTTGAATGTCTCTCATGTTCTTTAATTTACATTTTATCAATAAGTCGAACCTATGAACACTGTCATTTTCATAAGTTCGGAAGTCAATGTCCGACATCACCATGAGTTTAGTCATTACGTGTTTCAATTGGAGCATGAATAAATATCGAGTTATTAGGAGTCATGTTTACACATTTTTGAACAGTCAAGTCAAGGGGTATGTGTCAATTATGTGTATGTTAGAAATTGTACATTGGAGTCCATTATAGTCAAAGTTCTGGTGCTCAAGGAATATGGTATTTTAAAGATACCCTACTTCTTTTTCCTTCTTCTAATCTACCCTTGTTTCCCTAATTCCATAACCTAAATTTCCCATTATTCATTCATAAATTCCCTTTATTACCACCCATTCATTAGTCACATGAATTTCATTTTCCCCAATCCCATCCTAAATCCATTTCCTCAAAAGAACATAATTACATCTTACACATGACATAACCCATATCCCCCCACTATCTAAGTAATGTATCCTCCCTAGTGTTCTAATAATTTCCCATGAAAAAATTATCATATCATCCTAATGGAGTGCCTCCTCACATCATACTACAAGACAAAAACAGGTGCTAATTCAAATCAAACAAGATGATCGCCATAATTCTTCCACAGTGTCTTCATGTTGAGTTTAAGATGGTAACCATCAAGTTCAAAGAACAAGGATTGATTCATAGCCAAGAAAGTGACCGAGAATAGAGTTACAACCATTACAGAGACATTCTTGCGCACCAGTGATACCCAAACATCGCTGCACACAATGCTATGTAGTCCCTGCACATCGTTCCTCCAAAGCTACACAGTCTTGACATGATTCATTTTTCACCTTTCTGCTAATCCTGATGTAGGAGACTTAACACTCAGATCCTGATTTTTGTCAATGATTCTAATTCAAAGGTTAGCTAAGTCGTGTTAGTCCCTTGTTTACAAGTCATTGCACATACCCTGTGCCACGTAGAATTTATTTCAAAAATTGGAATTGGGGTTTTATAAATGAATTGTGAGTGTTGCCATATGTTGATCTGGTCTCGGTAAATTTCTGTAGGTTTTCTTAATTTGTCAGCAATCATTAAATATGTCAGGAAGACCTCTTCGTCATTGCGTAATGTGTCTGTAAAGAACATCCTTTTATTGTTGTTGTACCAACACAAAGATTGATTTTGTTACTGTTGTCCACGTAGCCTGCCATGAAATCCCAAGAGAGGTTTCCTTGTGTACAAAGATATATGGCTCCCACTGGAAGTAAAAATGGAGGGGAAATTGTAGGAATATAGCCAAAAATTCTAGATCTAGTTAACTCTACTCCAACGATTAGGGTAGCATTTGAAAATTCAGGATGTATCCCCTTCTATGAGAAAATTAAAGAAATAGGTCACCATGTGTAGCTGGCTAGTTTGTTTGCCTTGAATCTCAAGGAAGGAAAAGTTAACTTAGGGAACCTAGAAGTGGTTATTTCAAATAAGCTTATTGTTGATCCCACATCTATCCTTGCAGATGGGGAGAAATGGTTAAAGGGGGATGATTTAAATGTCTCATTTTTCAAAGAGTTTATAAAGCCATAGTTCAAAAACAAATATGGTACTACTTTTCCTATTACATACCTTCATAATCATTATTGTACTGTTCCCAATTTTTGCAACTAATGGGAATATTGCATTTTATTTTTAGTTTGCTTAACTCATGAATACAAGTGTAAAGGAGGAACTCTAAAAATCCTAATCAGAAAAATAAATCAATTCCCAATGTGAACATGGATAAATCTGGGCCATTTCAATAAAATACACTTAGGTGTGAAGAGGAATAGAGAAGGTTGACTAGGTCAACATGACCAAATCACAACAGTGTCTAGATGCATTGAACCTCCTTATTGATCAGCGCAGTTTTAGATGGAGACCCTTCATGTGAAAAGGGTTAACTCATCGGAGGTGGTTTATGGTTTACTAAGCCCTAATGTTATAAAATGAAAAGGAAGGCCACAAGAAAAGGTAGTTGAAGATAATTCAATTTTGAGATTGCTTAAGCAACTCAAACTCTCTTGGCTTATTAGCTAGAGAGAGAGGAATTTCCTATTTATGGATTCCTCCTCCTTCATTGAGGAGCTCTTGAAGGAGTATGTTCTGAAATGCCTCACATCCAGGCTTGAGGCCAAGCTTCCCCCTCTAGCTACAACATTTTCTGTTTGGCAGGAATTGCTGTGTTGCAGGGTATTGCAATGAGGGGTTTTCAACACCTCTTCCAGATCTAGTTTTGCAGAAAAGGGAGCATTCCTTTCTCTGGAAGATTAGTGAGGAAGCATTGAGCTTCAGGTCCAAATCTTGGCATCAGGCCAAAGGACCTTCCAACATCATCTGCGCAGTTCATTCGAGGAACTGCGTCCTTTTTCTAGTGCATTTTTGTAGCAGAGTTTCTACCCTATTTTGGTGCCAATTTACTTGAGGAAGGGCCATCCCTTCTTCCAGAAGGTTTCTATTTAAGCCCTCCTATGTAATTTTGTATATTTCAGCTCATCTACTCAGATTTTCAATTATTTTGTGTTTTCCAAATCCATATTCTGTAGATCTAATACTTGTATTTGTTCTTTCATGAAACCCCCTTTCCGGGTGATCTATTTGATGTATAAAAAGAGTTGAATATCTATTTTTATCCATAATCCTTTATAATAAAATTTAGATATTATGTTTCAGACATATTTTGTCTAAAATATTTAGAAATTACGCAATGTATGCTTCATCAATTTTCTGCATACTCCAAGTTATGGGAAATCAACAATTTTAAGCTTATCCGGGAATGGAGGAACTGTTTAATATAGCTAGAATGATTTGTTTGAGTTGAAAATTTGCATGTAAGTTTCATATAGCCTACGATGACATATCCTAGAGCCGTTTCCCTTATTTTTACGCAGATTTATGAATACATCCATTTTGGTCCATAAATCCTCACTTTTGACCACTATTGGATGAAGGGATTGAACATCTTTCTTGCTGATGTGTTTCTAATTGATGTATGAGTGTCTATCAACATATTTCATGTATTGAAAACTCTTTGAAATTTCATTATGCCGTTTTCCCTTTGCTGCAGCCCTCATTGGGCATTTTCCTGAAGACAACTAGGTGTGGGAGATTTGTTTAACCCGCCTAGTCTTATTTGTTTCAGCTCAGATATTGGATTTAGATTGTATATTGTATTATCTAAAGGATCCAAGCATTATTTTCCTATTCCAAAGCACATTTTTCTGAAAATGCATATTTTAGTGTATGATTCATGAGTTGTTCCCAATCTGGAACATTACAGTGGTATCAGAGCATGATCTCTAGCACAGCCTGTGAGATCAAGCTATCAAAGAAATAAAGAGAATAAATAGAGATCAGAATGATGGAGAGGATGATATTACTCTCATAAGTGTTAAGATCTAAGAAGGGCCTCTCCAAAGAGGTAAATCAGAAGAGAGAAAGAAGATGCACCAAGACTCCTAGAGGGATTCGAGAAGAAGCAAGCTGCAGTAAAATCTACATGAGGTTTCAAGAAGAATAAGGAAGCCCCAGAACTTCCTATTAGCAAAGTAGAAGACTAGAGAGTCCTAGATCTCCTCATAGATCCACTATTCCCACTTTCTTTGAAGAAGGTGAGAGGTATAACATTGAAGAAGAGAGATGCAAAGAAACTCCTAAAGGGTTTCAAGATGAAGAGGAAGAACTATACACTTCCTGTCATCAAAAAACAAGGAGAATTATTGAAGAAGAGATCTTATTGCTTCTTTTTCAAACATTTAAGAGTATTGAAGAGAAGCTCAAGGAGTTTGACGAGGAGAGGAAAAAGATGAGCTACAAAGAGACATCTCCCAAGGAAACAAAGGAGAATGTAAATCTTGTCACTTTGTGCAAGAGATCTCAATTTTCACCATCTGCTGCTAAGGTGCTTGCATATAGAGAAGAGGCACTTGCATCTTTGCAAGGTAGTCTTGAGCTCTCAACATATGGAGTCCCATGCATGAACCAGGAGATGCATGAGGAGGAGAATGAAGATACCAGCGCTGGTATGCTTGAAGAAAGGAGACCACCATTCTTGCCAATAGTTGGAGGCATCATTGATCCAAGTGGAAGAACTCTTGTGTTCTGTCAAGAGGTTCCCACATATCATTTGATCCAAGGTATGCATGAAATTTCAGCACATATTGTTTCAAGATTAATGCATAGCCAAGGATTAAATCAAAATGTTGATTTGAAGCAAAGACATGTCACAGCGCAAAGGTCCCTTGATCTAATCAAGGAGGAGATTGGAAACTATCCTTATGCATCATTGTTGAAATGCATTCAACCTCTTGAGTTGAGATGTAGAGTTTAAAAAAGGAGGATTAGTACTATCCTATGTTCAATGGCTGATTGTGAGATCATAAATGTGACTTGCTTTGAGACAGTGCATGCATTGCTTTGCAGATGTACAGCGCTGTCACTTAGTGAATGTGACAAAGAGGCTTCAGCTCTCTTGGAGCATTCTAGAGGCAGCTTCAACCTTGAAGCAGTGGAGAAGAAGAAGATGAAGAGTAGACATCTTGAGATGAGAAGCATTTTCTCCCCTCTAGATGACACTCTCTCAATGAGCATGTTACAACTCAAAGAGAGACTTCTACTTACTGAAAATTCAAAGCCTCACTGGTTTTGGAAGGCCATAGATGGAAGAAAGGTCTCACTAAGAGATCTCAACAAAGATGCATTTCAATATTTCATGAGATGCAAGGTTCTTCATTGGTTCAAAGGAGATGGTATTCTACAAAGGGAGGATGCCACGATTATGCAGCACATCAATCATCTTCCATATTGGAGTGAGTGGGTGAAGATGATGAGCAAGAGATCACATGATCACTTGCAAACATATATGGGCCAGTAAGATTGATTACGCTGGTTGCCCTTGGGAGACTCCTATCACTCTCCAAAGGCACCTATTTCTCTGATCTATGCCTTGAAGAATGGTCATGAAATGAATAAGGAGGCATGGCAACGCTGGTTTCTTTGGGGTAAGCATGATCACTACCTAAAGATTCTCATTCTCTCATCTCATGATTTATGCATCATTAATAGAGTATATGAAAGGGAAGCATGGTTGATGTGGTTGTTAAAAGGAGAGTTTGGACATCACATGTTAAATCTCATGTCCATGTATTCACCCATGTTTGAAATATGTCTCATTTATCCACATGTATTTCTGTTGGAGGGATGTTTCATGCATGAAATTTGGCTTGGGAGGAGGGATAACTCCCACATGATGTGGTATGAGGGAGCTTGCTTGTACTATGTTGATGAGACATTTCACATGTACATCATTGTGTTATTTCTCCATGATCCACATGTTGATAAGGCAAGAGGGCTGCAAAAGTCCTTGTTGCTATGGCTGCTCTTGGGTGAGTATGGTTACTACCCAATAGCTCATTATTTTCTGAATCATGCCCTGGATTTCAATGATATGTTGCAGCAAGAGAAGGCATGCATAATTTTGTTTCACTTGAGAAAGTATGGCCACCACATGACATCTCCTATGTCTATGTGTTTTGCATTGTGTAAAATTTGGCATATTGATCTCAATGTGATGTGCATTGATGATGATACTTTGTATTGGGCTGATGTGACATATCATATTTCCATTAGTATGGTTTGGTTTCATGATGCACACGAGGAGGAAAGAAGGCAGAAAGACCTCTTGTTGCTTTGGTTGCTTTTAAATGAGTATGGTGACCACCCCATAGCTCATAATTTTCTGATTCATGCCCTATGTATTAAAGATAAATGGCAACAAAGGAGGGCATGTACATCATCTTTTTGAAAGCTTGGCTTGCGCATCGTACATGGAGGAGATGGAGGATGGCAGAAAAGGGCCTTGCTCTGGTGGTTATTATTAGGAGAATATGGTTTGACATCTTTGTTTACCCATATTACTCCTTACCTTCTTCTTTTGCCTAACGCTGGAATGATGGAGTTTGGATCCAATAAAGCCAACAGAGCATAACAATGCTCAATCAAATCCATGAGACATGGGAAAGAGGAATGTTTTGCATGATGAAGCTTTTCCTTTATGGAAGGAGCTACTTTATCCTTATCATGTGTTTATAATGGTGTTGGACATCATGTAATTGTCATTTTGTACTTCATGATAAGAAGAGGACATCTAACCTTACAGTTGGAAGTCATCTCATGCATTTGTGGAAGACAACTTTGGAACCAAACATATATAATCTATTGTAGCAAATGGAGAAAGCCTTCCTTATGTGGATGCCATTTGGAGGGGAATAGATGGTTTGCATCCACAATAAGAGTTTCTTGAGGGCAAGCAACATTTTGCAGGGGGAGACTGTAATGTTCCCAATTTTTGCAGCTAATGGGAATATTGCATTTTATTTTCAGTTTTCTTAACTCATGAATAAAAGTGTAAAGGAGGAACTCTAAAAATCCTAATAAAAAAAATAAGTCAATGCCCAATGTGAACATGGAAAAATCTGGGCCATTTCAATAAAATACACTTAGGTGTGAAGAGGAATAGAGAAGGTTGACTAGGTCAACAGGACCAAATCACAGCAGTGTCTAGATGCATTGAACCTCCTTATTGATCAACGCAATTTTCAATGAAGACCCTTCATGTGAAAAGGGTTAAATCATTGGAGGTGGTTTAGGGTTTACTAAGCCCTAATGTTATCAAATGAAAAGGAAGGCCACAAGAAAAGGTAGTTGAAGATAATTCGATTTTGAGATTGCTTAAGCAACTCAAACTCTCTTGGCTGCTTAACTAGAGAGTGAGGAATTCCTGTTTATGGTTTCCTCCTCCTTCATTGAGGAGATCTTGAAGGAGTATGTTCTGAAATGCCTAACATCCAGGATTGAGGCCAAGTTTCCTCCTCCAGCTACAACTTTTTACGTTGGGCAATAATTGTTGTGTTGTAGGGTGTTGCAATGAGGGGTTTTCAACACCTCTTCCAGATCTAGTTTTGCAGAAAAGGGAGCATTCCTTTCTTTGGAAGATTAGTGAGGAAGCATTGAGCTTCAGCTCCAGATCTTGGAATCAGGCCAAAGGACCTTCCAACATCATCTGTGCAGTTCATTCCAGGAACTGCATCCTTTTTCTAGTGCATTGTTGCAACAGGGTTTCTAACCTAGTTTGGTGCCAATTTCCTTGAGGAAGGGCCATCCCTTCTTCCAGAAAGTTTGTATTTCAGCCATCCTCTATAATTTTGTATACTTCAGCTCATCTACTTAGAGTTTCAATGATTCTGCATTTTCCATATCCATATTTTGCAGATCTGATACTTGTATTTGTTCTTTCATGAAATACCCTTGCTGGGTGATCTATTTGATGTATAAAAAGAGCTAAATCTCTATTTTTATCCATACTCTGTTATAATAAACTTCAGATCTGTTTCAGACATATTTTTTCTAAAATATTAAGAAATTACGCAATGTATGCTTCAGCCATTTTCTGCATACTCCAAGTCATGGGAAATCAACAATTTTAAGCTTATCCGGGAATGGAGGAACTGTTTAACATAGCTAGAATTCTTTGTTTGAGCTGAAATTTTGCATGGAAGTTCCATATAGCCTAAGCTAACATATAACATAGCTGTTTCCCTTATTTTTATGCAAATTTCCGAATACATCCATTTTGGGCCATAAATCCTCAATTTTCCCCACTATTGGATGAAGGGATTGAACATATTTCTTGATGTTGTGTTTCTAATTGATGTATGAGTGTCTATCAGCATATTTTATGTATTTAAAACTCTCTACACTTTCATCAGGCCATTTTCCCTTTGCTGCAGCCCTCATTGGGCATTTTTCCTAAAGACAACTAGGTGTGGGAGATCTGTTTAAACCATCTAGTCTTATTTGTTTCAGCTCAGATCTTGGATTTAGATTGTATATTGTCTGATATAAAGGATACAAGCGTTATTTTCCTATTCCAAAGCATATTTTTCTGAAAATGCATATTTTAGTGTATGATTCATGAGGTGTTCCCAATCTGGAACATTACAATCATAGCCAGCTACTCAAGTTTATTTAAAGATATTTCACATGTGAGGGTAGGTTCAACGAAGTTTATCAATATCACCTCAGACTTTTGGTACATTTGACTGCTAAAAAACCTATGAATCTACCATACTATTTGTTTAGAGGTTAGGGACGATGGCAAAAAAAGTGCAAGCTAAGAAAGACAGTCACATGTCCAACCGTTTCATTTCTCTTTGATAAATATTTTGGTTATGTATGGACTTGAAAAGAAGAAAATCTCGTGGGAAATTCTTTTTTTTGGTCTAGGCCTACTACCTCAAGCAGACATTTCACCAATGGATGTTTGTGAGGAGAAATAAGAGCCAAAAAATGAACCAGTGGCCAATACAGTAGTGAAGAAAGCAGGTCAGGGTAAGAAGCCAAGCAAGAAAGAAAAGAAGAAGGTTCAAGCACCAGTGATTCATAATGTACTGATAGATGAAGAATAACCTAAGATTTCTAGGATGAAGGATGAATTGGCTAAATCTTAGCTCAAAATATCCTTTTTGAAGAGACATATGATAGAAATCTAAGAGATACAGCTGAATAGGAAACCAGAACAAAAGAGAAATAAAAGGAACCCCTTAAGTTTAATGCATAGGAAAGAGGTAAATAGGTTGTAGATATTGAATAGTTGGAGAAGCCCAAGGTGGAGTCTAGAAGGCCTGCAACCAAAGCATCAAAATTTTAGCAAGGGTTGGTGCAGCAGATGAAACAAATAGCTCAGTCACTAGACAGACTTGATTTTGATCAATGTCAAGATTATCACAATTATTTGGAAGAGCTTGAGGAAATTCCAATGCAAGTGTTGGAAATAACCCAGAATCATGAAGACTTCAAGAAATATATTAACCATTTTCGTGTGAGTGTTGATAAAGAAATGATTGAAGCATCTAAGGCACTTGACAGAGAAAAGGTGTTCCTCAAATGGTCTCTCACCGCAAGGAGACAAGTAAAGAATCTATATGTCAGGAACTTAGCATTGATGATAAGGTTGAGGTACATGAAACAAAACTTGTCAAGAGATTGGAGGTTAGTGAGAAAATACAAACATGCAACTCGCATACCTCTTCCTGGTAATGTACTTAGGCCAAGGCTAAATTATAGCCAAAGTCACAATCACCTCAGCCAACATTGATCAAAGAATATGATACTCCATCCAAAAGCACTAATACCAAGGCATCTCCTAACAAGCCTTCAGCAAGTAAAAGGAAGAGGAGGTAATTTTTACATGTGAGTTTTTCAAGTTTTGATGGTTGATGGAAACTGTCAATGTTTAGAAGTAGAACCCATTCAATTTTTTGTGAAGGTTGTATATGTCACTTTTTATCACTCTGAAGTTTGTCTTAGTAGTCTGAAGTTTTGATTGCATATTTGGGTAATCTTGTGAATTTTGAGGTGAGAAAGGAGTTGTGAACATGAATTTGAAATCTTGTTGCACAGGCATTTCCCACATGTTGCACATAGTTTATATGTTATTATCAGGGATGCCACATGTCATGGGGAGAATGGAGAAGCGTGTTTTTGTCAGGATTCTACTCATTGCCTAGTTACCAACCAGTTGTCATCTAGCACATGAAAAAACATGCCAACAGGACATGTTGCACAACACATATGGGTTGTTGTTTCTTTCTTCATTCCTAAAAGCAGGGTTTCTATGTTAGGATAATGTTTCTTAGATTAGGACTATTATATATATAATATAAGATGATCGATTTGAATTAGTTTTTTTCTTTTTTTACTAGGAAAAATAGAAGGTGTTTTTTAAAGACTTGTTGCTTTGTGATTAGTTCAATCCATGCAATGGATAACACATGCATTGAACTTAGTCATGGGATTTTTGAGGATATAATGTTATTTAATGCCAAATGATACAAGGTATAAAGGATTGATTTTGTGGTGAACTAATTTTGAACATACTTGTTTGCATTGTGATATATATTTTCACTAATAAAATGATTCATGCAGAGTTATACCAATGATTACTCAAAGATTCTTGCGATACATTTATTCATATTTGTTTCTCTCCACTGTATTTGTTACCTTATTTATTTTTCCTCAGTTCTCTTTAAGGGTGTAATGGAATAGCTTTGCTAGAATTTATCATGCATGCTCTAGTTTAGTTTTGTCTTAATGTTTCAAATGCAAATGAAATGTGTTATTCCTTTATCTTCTCCATTTCATCTTAATACTCAGTCATTTGAGATGCAGTAACATAATTCTCATCTATTTTTTCACATGTGGATGCGTGTTTTTATATGTTTATTTCCCATTGTACTACAATTGTTTCATGTTCGAAGGATGTGTTAGACAGACCTCTGTGTATGTGTTTTTTTGGTATATGCATTGGTATGTTGAGCTAGTAACATTTATGATCACATGCATTGATATTCTAGATCCTCCACCAAATTCCTAATAATTTTTTTTAAAAATTCTGTAGATCTTGTATCTATAAAATCATGCGTTTCAGAGTCCTTTATCTTTATATTTGAGTGAGGGAACCCCTTCCTGCTAGAAAATACCAGTTTCTAGTCCAAAGTGGTCTTGTGGTTACCTATGTGGCCCTTTCCTGAACCTAAAGGGATTTATGGAGCGCTAACATAGTGGCATCGTTGTCGGGGAGCGAGAGTCTATTTTTCCATGGGAAGATGTTTTATTTTGAGAGTTACATCATAGGTTGAAACTTGTAAAGCCACCTTGACTAGTAGTGAAATCGGCTGCATGCAAACCTGTGTGAGCAAATATGGCTTCTAAGAGGAATACTAGGTAAAACCCTGATCCTAATCCTCCAAATATTGTTAGTAATCCCGAAAGTCTCCTTAGAATGAAGAATATCACTGGAAAAACTCAAACTACCAGCATCCCTTTTGGTAGATCCTATTATTTTCCTGAGGGTTTATTCACTCTAGAAGATCTAGAGTTTGATTTCATTTTTGAAAGTTCTTTGTTCAGGACCAAATATGAAACTTGGAGCAGTGCCTGTGAATGGCAGGTTTCTGAAACATTTTCTTTCCTAATGTTAGGGTTGATTCACCATTTCATTGTATATATCGCGTGGGTATTCAGTGTTGGAATTTGAAGCTTGAATTGAATGCCCTAAGATCCCAACACTCTTCTTCCATATATAAGTCATTCAATATAGTAGGTCTAGTTAGTCAGTAGTTAAATTTTCAGTCTGTCAATCATACTTTCATTTTTTAGTTGACTCGATTTTCCCAATAGTCCAAATAGGCTACTAGTATGCAGTTTTTTTTCTTGGCACCCCGTCAGGAGGATGCCATCCCTATTATAGGTCAATTTGGGCACCATTCCCAATGACCTGGTTAAACTAGACATCATCCCCAGAACCAATGAATAGGGTCTATCATTCCCTATCATTTCAGTTGCTACATGTCCTAAGACAAATAACAAGAACAAATCATCCATGAATTCTATTGCAAGGTTTCCAAGATTTGAAGTACATGTTATATCACCTATGAGCTCACCAACGCAGTCTCTCAAGAGGCTAAGTGCGTTGCATATGCAAGCACCTCCACTCAAGGGTGCTTTGCAAAGCACTTCCCAACACTCAAGGGTGCGTTGGTCAATTGGGAGAAAAATTCTCATTGTTCCTGAATCTCCACATGGCCAGTGCCTTCTAGAAGAGTGCATATGTGTCAAAATTCGAATCCATGTGTCCATTTGACACCTATGATCTTGGGAACATGTCTTGTGTATTATTAGAAAATCATTGATTGTAAAACTACCCTCAGCTCATCTATAAATTGAGCACAGATCCTAGTGCTTGAGAAGGAATAAATTGAGTAGAGAAATGAAGGTGGAATTTCAATTGAGGATTTGATTTAAGTGATATGTTGTTGGAGAGATGTGCATTGTAATGAGGCTGGGATGATGCTGGAGATGGTGACATCAAATCAATCGTTGGTTGTAACCTCCCCTTCTATCCATTAATAAATATTTTTGCTTACTTTCCCACGTATGTATTTATATAAGCTTCTATCTTTCATATTATGAATTCTTATATAATGTATATGGTTCATGTTTCATTGATTTAACTAAATAAATTGAATAGGCATCTATATATTGCAATCTCTTTTCCATTTAATGTTCATTCTTGCAGGAAATATTTTGGTGATCTAGCTTGGTTTTGAAGCTACAACAAGAGCGACAGAAGGAGAAAAGGAAGTGCTTGGACCCCAAGTAGGTTTCTTGATCTATTTTGTGTGTCTATTTACTGTTAGGAAAAGTATCTGCAAAGTCTTTAATATGTTGTTCTAAATGCATAGCACCAAATTTAGGGAAGAATGTTTTATTCGTAATTCATAATTCCACATAACAAATTGGTGATTCTGCTGGGGATTTTACCCTTCATCCTTGGTGTGTTTGCCTTTGTTTATCCACCCAGTAGCATTTACTCTCAAAGATTAGGCTTTTTGAAATCAAAATTTGCATTAGAAGTGTGTTAAACTGTAATATTCCCAAATTTTCACATCATATTTGGAATATTAGAGTCCTTGATTTTCTTAATGAATTAAGCAAATAAAAGGGTGGAGGGACCCAAAATCCTCAATAAGAATAAATAGCCAGCTTGTGTATGTGAATGTGGATTAATTTAGCCTAGATCTACAAAAAGAGGTAGTTGAGCAACTACTAATGTGAATGAGATTGGAGATCATGTCTCATTAATGAGAAAGATCATGGAGGGTTGATTCAGTCAACTAAGATCTTGAAGATGTCAAACAAAGGATCATTGAGCATTAATGATCAAGTGATGGAGAATCAAGTGCAAATGAAGCACACATGATGGAGGAGGTTTACATTGCACCTAGACTGTTTGGTTGATTTGGTCAAACAACACAGTCCCACTTGGATTTTCTTGTCCACATGAGACTGCGCAGTTGAGATTAGGGCCAATGCTTGGGATGGCTCAATATTTATAAAGGAGATGAAGGCAAAGGTGAAAGGAATCTTGGATTATTTTGATGTATGATCTTTTAGATTTGGAATTGTCAAGTGACATTCCACTACATTCTTAGGCTGTTTAGCAGAGATTGCAGGTATTGTTTAGCACAGGGTGTTCCCGGGCAGGAATCCCTCCTCTTTCTTTGAGTGATCTCTAAGGAAGAGGTTTTTACTTCATTATACATCAGGCTTTAAGTGCCATTTCATTTTTCTACTTTCTGCAGAACATTCATATTCAGAAATCTGCAAATTTTTGAAGATCAGTTTGGAAGGTGGAAGTTGTCTTCAATACTTCAGCTGGAGAACAAGGTGAGGGATTATTCCCATCACTTGGGCTTATATATCAGCACTCCTAGAGCTACATTGCAGATCTAGCATTAGGCCAAATGTTATTGACCTCCTAGCAGCATCATTCCCTTCAGGAATAACGCTGTCCATATTGCAGATCTGAAAGGAGGAAGGAAGCTGCTAGTACTTTAGCTAGAAATCTAGTTGAGGATCATTCCTTCACACTGCCATCAGTCTCACCAGCATCCTAGAGCTTATTACATCATTTTTTAGCAGGCAGAGGGCCTCTCTCTCCTTCATAGCACAATTTCTGTTGGCAGCTGTGTTGCAGCAGCTGAATTCATCATTGGAGGATTGAGAAGGTAGATCTAGAGCTCTCGGCTCATAGATTTGATGAAGGGATCAACCCTTCAAGCATAGATCTGATTTGAGCACACATTTCAGCCATCTATCTTCAGATCTAGCTTCAGATTTGTATTTCCCAGCAGATCAAGTATCAAATCCTAGGAAGGTGATTTTCCAAAGTTGCAGATCTGGAAAATCCTTTCTGGGTTATCTTGGGAATCCATCACATTGGCCAGATCTTGAATCTTGGCATCATCAGAGCTCCAGTTTTGAGTAGATACGCATTTCCCTTTTTAGCCTGCAACTTTATGTTTATATTCTGTTGAAGGGACAACGTAGTATTTGCTGTAGAGCCTCAACAGTTACGCTGTACCTGCTTCATACATGTTTTCAGGGTGATCCTAGCTCATCTTTTTGGCTAGATCTATCTATATTATGTACTTGTGTAACTGAATCATCTCCAATATAATAAAATGGCTCAACTCTTTTTGCATATTCTGATTTGTACTTAGATTTATTTTTATCTTGCTGTAAGTTCTTATATTGTGTGAAGTATTACTGCATTCTCCCATTTTGGGATATTACATAAATAGCTTGAGTTTTGTTCTCTGTTGTGCCCAATGCACTGTTGAATAGAACACAGTGCTTTGCAGAGCATTGTCTCCCATTCAGGGGTGCGTTGCAACACATTGTCTCCCCTTAGAGACTGCATTGACCCCTAGAGCCAACCAATTTCCCATTGAATTTTTCATTGTATTTGTTTTCAGCCTTTTGTTTGTTATATTTTCAAGAGCTTGATGCTTCATAAATACCAGTGAATTTACCTGAATCTTCCTCCTTTGAAAAAACAAGTTTGTTCAATGTTTATTTAAAGTGTTTTTCTTTATCATTAAAAAATTGATTTCGAATTCTTTTTATTACTGCATTAGATCCATTTTCTTTTGAAAAGGAAATTGTCGTTAAATTATTTGTTTCTTGTAGGAGAAATTGTAGTTAAATTCTTCATTTTTCCTAAAGAGAGAAATTGTTGTTCAATTCCTCATTTCTCAAATTAAAAGGCATTTGTTTTTATTGATTTGATGCATTTAGTTTCCTTTTATGCATTCACATTAAGGGACTGAAAAGAAAAACCTGCATTTGCATGTAGTGGATTGTGTGTTTTGCATAGGAACAAATTTGGAAAGCTCATATTAGTTTGTGCTCTTTTTTGTTTTCTCTCAAATTGATTGCTCTTTCCCTCTAGTAGCTTGGAGTTTAATTGAAGAAACTAAAATAAAAAAGTTTGCGTATCATTTTAGTTTTCATTTTAGGAATTTCCATCACATCATCGCGGTGAACCTTGAAAGGCAAATTGATAAACAAGATCAACTTAAAATTTACATCAATTTACCTAACAAAGCATTGGAACCTTAACAATAACATTTAGAAGGTCTAGGCTAGAGACATGTTCTGGCGTCGTAAAAACTAGCAGTTGTCGTTAATTGTCTGCGATACATTCCGAGTGTGATACCTCACTCCACGTACGTAAGTATATAGTATCTCATCCACGTACTTTCGGGTATATCGGGCGGTGTTACAGTACGAAAAGTATAAATGGGTGCTCTCACTATGCGGTTTCGCATCAGACAACGCTAATACGAACTTGGGCCTCCACGTACCTTCGGGTATATTTGGGAAGAAAACTTTAGGTTGCTATCCATCCATAGTGAACCAAGTCGGCTGCCTTGTAAATTGTGATACATCGAACGAAACATTTGTGGAGATTGATTGCCTATACTTCTTGGTTCACCAGGAGGTATTATGCAGTTCACAGTTTCTTGGTAAAACGTTTTCTTAGAATTACCCTTTTTTTTTGTTTTTTTTTTTTGGTTAAAATAAATCAATCATCATGGAAGAACAAAATCCTTTTCCCCGTCGTTCGCGTAGATTAGCATTAAAACCACCTTTACCACCGGAAGTTACTCTTGGTCGATGAAGGCGACATCACTTACAGAAACCAGTACTATTAGTACCGCTAGTGAAGCATCATAGTCCCATATACCAGAGTCAGCACAAGTTGTTTTAACAAATATTGGTTTGTTTACTGCTGTCGAAATGTCCTCACAGCTACCTATGGTCACGATCCATACAATCAGTGAGACCATACCTCTCGAATCCGACTTTGTTCAATCGGAAGTTGATCCAGATCCTGTCTCTTCTCTGCCAGAAACTCTGAATCCCAAAGTTGAACGACCGGAAGTTGTTCCTCCATTGGTCATCCCACAATTTTCTATAGCCATTGAGTCTCCCATATCACACATTCAACCTCTTGAAATATACTTTGGGTTTGACGACGAAATACTTCCACCTGGTTTGATTTTGATTGAAGAAATCCCACAAGATGAAACACCATTAACTCCAACCCATTTCGGGGAGGATCTTTTCTTATACGAGTATTTTCCTCAATCACCACCCTCTAATTTTTTGATCCTATGCCTATTCAAATTCCCGTCATTTCAAGAGGGTACACACATTTGGTCAAGTAACCACGCCTGAACCAACATCTTCGGTTGGGGCATCTGTTCCAACTACGTTAGCACCTACCATCGCTACCCCGTCGATGTTTAAAACTTCACCAGAGTCATATTTACATGGAGGCCCTTTGCTTCCATCATGCTATAAATATTTATTTGGAATTTTCTCGGGTGCATCTTCAAACCCATTGACTTCACCAATGTTATTGTCTGGTTTTCTAACTAGTAAGCCTATAGTGAGTAATGAACGGATTGATTCTTTATACACATCATCAAGGCAATATCAAGCTGGTCCTTCTGGGTCTATTCCATCATGTACCATATCAACTAGACTCCTTGCATTTGGAGAGCAATATTTTCCATCTTATTATCCTCCTCATGCTGGGGGGCAACCTTTAGTCACCCACTTTGATAGTACTCCATCGTTTTTTGGTCAACCTAATGTCTAAATGAATTTTTGTCAATGGAAGCCTACTCTGCCTATCCAACCACAAACGATTGTACACTCGTATCAATCGGTTCAACCTGTTACACCCACATCCATTCCACTTGTGAATACATCTTTACCCCTATTAAAGAATCAAACTATTGTAAAACAACCGTTTCAGGCGGGTCCTTCAACTCAATACCCTCAAGTATTGGGTCCACAAACTCCAAATCCTTTGGCTAATATACAACAACAACCTTTACCCAGTATCATTTATTCACAAGCTGGACTACCATATTATGGGATGTTGCAACCACAACTAGGTTATACTTATCCTCAACCAAATCCAATTTATCGTAATTTGGGTTATAACATTGGTGGACAGACCCCTTGGCAGCTTCAGGCGCAAATGCCTCAACCTTCATTTCAAAAAGTACCATATCCGGGTTTTGGTCAACAAAATACTCAAGTGTTTTCTTATCCAAAAAACCCCTATTTGGGTTACCAGTAGCAGATGCCTTATGCTGGTGCTCAAAGGCCTGTTGCTCAAGTAATTCCATCATACCTTGGCTATGCTCAACCTGACATTAATCGACAGCTGCCCTTTGTTGCAACTTTAGAGTTACCAGATTTAAATTGGCTAACCAATGATCCAATCAACTATGCTCCTTGGTGGCTAGTGATACCTCACAAATTACCCTCGACTATTCCTAAGTTCAATGGAAACCCTGGGGAAGACCCGTCGACTCATGTTATGACTTATCATTTGTGGTGTTCATCAAACTCCCTTAATGATGACTCTATTCGACTACGTCTTTTCCAACATACGCTCATGGGTCTGACTGCAAAATGTACATTGAGTTACCTAGAGCTTCTTTTGATAGTTTCACTGCCCTAGCTACTGTCTTTTTTACTCACTTCCAGTTACCCATACAATATGAAACTGGAATGAAACTCTTGACTAATTTTAACCAGAATAATGCTACCCACATTTCTGATCATATTCATGAGTGGCCTCACCATTGTAGAATGGTTAAGACATTTGTTCCTTAACATCTCCTTGCTGAGTGGTTCATTAAGTCCCTGTTACCATCTATAACTGAGGATGTGTCTAAGGGTGGCGTCATCACTGAAGAGCATGTCATTTCTCATGCTCAATATTAGACTTGATTTATACACAGTCTGGCATGCTCTATGAGAAAATTCCAAACATGCTACAATCTAATTTTATTGTTCCTCCTCAATTAAAGGAATATCATGCCGCAAACAGTATGATTGGTACTTCAAGCACAAATCATACTACTACATCTAATCCTGCACCTTCTTCCAAAATCAATGTCGTGTCATTTGACAAAGGCAAAAGTGACAAGCAACCCAGAAGTAAGAAAAAATGGAAATCTAAGAAAAAACAAACTTCTAACCCACAGGAAAGATCATCTGAACAATCTTCTGGAATTAGGAAACCTCATTATCCATGCATAATCTATAATAAGGAACACCTTGTTTGGTATTTTCCTCACCGTGCTGAAGTTTCAAAAATGGTTAAGACTTCACATGCGTTAGCTATGTTGACAAGTACGTTTCCGAATCTGGACACCAATTTGGTTGCTACGGATCCAGCTTCTAGTTCCCAGTGCTTATGTTATCTGTCACAAAAAATTCAAAAGATATTTTGGTGTCAACGCGTAATAAATATTACGGTAGTCAGGCCACTGATCAACCTACTACCTCGACCACGAATCCGTCTACGAAATTAGTACCACCTACTGCTATTCCTAAATTGATGATTAAGCCACCAAAGGGAGTCGTTCATAAATCAACGTATAATCCTCGAGCAAGAGCTGCTCAAAACTATAATATAGTTGAAGATTTGGCACAATCCCCTTCAACTATGTCAACTCTTGAGGTATTACAAAATTTTCCCTCCCAGAAACAGGATTTATTGTCGGCTATTGGTGGAATTGATCCAACTGATTATAATCTCGTCGTCTTTAATCATACGGGCTATGTGCCACAATTACCAGCAGAATTGACATTCTCTATACAAGTAAATGTTCTCAATCACCTTGTTCATCTTACTATTATTGATGAGGGAGCAACTACATGCATTATGTCTCTCAACTGTTGGAAATCACTTGGTTCGTCGCACTTATCTTAGTCATCAACGACGTTGAAGGCTTTTGATTGATGTACATATAAGCCTTGTGGTATTATCAATAACCTGCATGTTGAACTAGGGAGGAAAACAATGAATGTTGAGATTGAGGTCGTTGACGGACCCCTTGACTACAATATTAGACTTGGAAGGCCTTGGGTATATGCTATGATTGCAATTGTTTCTACATATTTTAGAATGATAGCCTTTCCACACAAAGGTACTATCACAGTCATAAATCAACTATCCTTCTTTTCCTCCACTTCGCAGGTAACTGGAAGTGTTCCGTTCGTTCACACACCCCAAATAGCACTTCAGAACATTGGTGTAGGACTCTTAAAGGATTCCACTCTCATGGGAACCTTTGCATTACCGTCGCCTGAAACGTCGACAGAAATTGCAAGTATAAATGCCTGCTACATGATCTCTTCCACTCCATCTGGCTTAAGGAAGAGTATGTGTGATTTTGAAATTGTTATGTTGGATGAGTTTCTACCGCCCAACCCTATTGAGTTGGCATAGAAATCAATCTATCTAGCTTGGGCGACGAATCCAAAAATAACGTCGCCGGTTGTTTGGGTTGATCGTTCCTCAGATTTTGGTACTCCATCTGATCCTTTTTCCTCAACTTTCTTGGCATATGAGAATATTTTGGAAACCATGATGTCATAAGGAGAACCATGGGATGATTATCATCATCGTTCCCATCTTAATGATTATGAAGATAATATTAGTGAACTATATCACCCATCAATTAAAAATTTCTTTTCGAATTCTTTACCTATTAATGCAATTGATTCTGGGCGAAATTTGTCAAATATTGAAGAAACTATTTCTATTGATATTTCAACCAAACCTGGTGTGGTAGAAAATATTCATGTTGGCATGTCTTGTTCTCCATCAGAACTTGAAACATATCTCTCTCTATTTCGTTAATTTCGGGATATATTTTACTGGTCTTATGAGGAGATGCCAGGTATTGACACTAGTATTGTTGAACATACTATTAATATATATCCTGGTGTCAAGCCGGTGCGTCAACGCCGTTCATCCGAAGAAGGCTGTTGTCATTAAAGCAAAAGTTGAAAAAAATTTGTGTGTTGGTTTCATATACCATGTTCCACTAACTGAGTGGGTTTCCAACATCGTTCCTGTCATGAAAAAACAAGGAACCATCAGAGTGTGTGTCGATTATCAGAACGTTAATCTTGCTTGTCCAAAAGACAACTATCCTACTCCCTTTATTGACTAGATTATTGATGATTAAGCTGGATGTGAAATTTTTTCCTTCATGGATGGATTTTCCGGCTACAATCGAATCAATATCCGCCCAGAGGATCAACATAAGACAACATTCATCTGTCCTTGGGGCACATTTGATTATAGGAAACTACCGTTTGGTTTAAAGAACACCACGGCTACTTTTCAAGGAGCAATTGATTATGATTTCAATGACATCAAACACATTGTTCAACCCTATCTAGATGATTTACCCACACATTCACAAAATCAGACTGATCACTCGATGCATTTGAGAGCCATCTTTTTATGATTCCAACACTACAAAATACGCCTCAATCCACATAAATGTGTGTTTTGTGTTGGGTTTGGTCATTTTATTGGATTCATAGTCTCAAAATAAGGAATTCGAATAGACCCATTAAAGGTCCAGGCCATTCTTGATTTTCCTGCGCCATCAAATTTACTTCAGATACAGAAATATCAAGGAAAGGATAACTTCCTAAGGAGGTTCATACCCAACTATGTCGAAATGGCTAAAGGATTTACTCGGCTCTTGAAAAAATGGGTTCCCTTCCATTGGGACCAATTTGCACAAGCTTCTTTTGATGTTGTCAAGGATATTCTTGTCCGGGCGTCATTAATGTATCCCCCAAATTATCAAAACGATTATTTCTTATATATCGCCGCAACTGATACGACCATTGCTATGGTATTGGTCCAAGTAGAAAATGGGATATAACATCTGATCTATTATTTGAGTCATAATCTCAATGATATGGAATTTAAGTATTCATACGTAGAAAATCTTGCCTTGGCATCTGTTCAAGCTGTCCAAATATTTCGCCACTATATCCTATTCCGAAAGACCATTGTCATTTTGGATTGCAACCCCATGACTTATATCTTATCACGTCAATTTCTGGGGGGGAAATATTCAAAATGTATTGTCATTTTATAGGAATTTGATTTGGAATTCATCAAATCCAAGTCAAGGAATTCTTTAGTTTTGGCTGAGCTTCTATGTGACCTTCCCTCTGATAGTACTGCTACTATGTCGGAACCATCAATTCCTGATGAGTCTTTGTTTCTGATCGGATCATCTAATCCTTGGTATGGAGATTTCATCATTTATCTCCAAACTCAAACTTTTCGTCTTGATACCTCTCGCTCTGTTCAACAACGTATTCGATACCAAGCCAAAGATTATCTGATCATCGGAGATACACTTTATCGTCATGGTGTCGATACTATTTTAAGAAGGTGCCTCACTCATGAGGAGGCTGAATTTTTTTAAAATGATTGTCATGCTGGGGCTTGTGGTGGACATGTTTCTTGATATGATACTGCACAGAAGATACTCCGTGCTGGTTACTTTTGGCCTACCATATATTGCGGCTGGATCCTCGCGGTCAGGAGTTGTCATGTGTGCCAGATTTTTTATCTTAAAATTCGCAAACCGCCAGTTCCAATGCATCCTATTGTCTCTGTGGGACCATTTTCGAAATGGGGCATTTACTTCATGACCTGTAACCCTCGTTCATTCGGGGGGCATGGTTATATTATTGTTACAGTAGACTACTTTACTAAATGGGCCAAAGAAATGCCTACATTCAACAACATAGGACAAGCAACTGCATTATTTTTCTTTAATCATATTATTGCATGGTTTGGGGTCCCACAGTCTATAGTTACAGATCATGGGAAGAATTTTCACAACCACATGATGACCGAATTGACTGCCAAGTTAGGATTGTCACATGATAATTCTACTCCTTATTATCCACAATCAAATGGACAAGTTGAGGCTATCAACAAGATTATTAAATGTATGCTTCAACGTGTTGAAGATTGCAACAAGAAACAACGAAGGAGGCATCCTGAAACATCATTCCTGATCCTAGTTGGAAAATGATCACCTAAACTAGGTGGGGCCCACACAGGTGATTTTTGTCGCAAAGTCTATTTTTAGACGTGTCGATCATATTCTATGAGTTTGGGGGTGCTATTTGTGGATGGTTGGTCAAGTTGGAAAAATAGATGGACTTCTATTTTTAGACATATTGGGCGGAATATATTTTTAGATTTCCAGTCTAAAAATAGATGTGTCAAATATTATTAGCTCTTAATAATATTTGGACTCTAAACATTATCTTATTCTCTTGGAGCACTTCAGTTAAGTGCACAGATGTGGCACAGGAGCTGACAGAAGGAATTACGCTATTCCTGAGGGTTAAGTGGAGCTATTTCATGGAGACTTCAGTTAGAACTCATGTGACAGAGTTTGGTGGAGTCATTGAGGTAGTTGGTGGAGTTGTGTTCAGTTTAACTTAGTTAAACATAATTGAGCTAGTTGTATCTATTCTAACTGATTGATACACTAGTGAGAGTGGTATGAATTAATTCACAAATTATTAACTCATTAATCAACTAAATAATACATCAGTTAACTACAATGCATGGACAGTTTCAGTGGAGACCAGTGGAGAGGTAGGTGAAAGAGCAGGTTGACTATCATTTGTGACTATAGTGTTGCATGAGTTTGCACCACACATTGATGGAGATGCCAATGAGGATTGCGTTGTAAATATCAGATGGATTCGAGTTCATTCAGAGCTATTCTTCAGCCGTGATTGCGCAGTAGAGGCAGGCTAAAGGCTGGCAAAGATTGGTGCATGGATTTGCAAGATTGGGCCTGATTAGTGTGTAGCAATTGGAGATTGTACTGAGAGCTTGTAAGGATATTTGTATGATGATTGTTACATGATATCTATGACATATCATATACAGATAGTTGGGGGTTTTCAGCTTTAAGCTTTCCCATAAATTACTATGTTCATATGTGTGAATTTTTATGGTTTTAATGTATGCATGCAATTGATTTTATTTCCGCAATTAATGATCAATGGTAGAAGAGATTCTGTATTGTGCATGAAGTCAAATAGTGTGTGATCAAGAGAATCTCGGATGTATAACATATCAGTTATATAATTTCTACGCAACGAATGGTAGGATTTCGTAAAAGAAACTGGCATTTGATTCTGTACTCGGCCTTGTGGGCGTATTGAACCTTGGTGAGAAATGAAACCGGATTTACTCCTTTTCAATTGGTGTATGGTCTGGAAGCTATCTTGCCGAACCAATGTGAAATAATTTCGTTAAAACTCACAATCGACTTCTTACCTGACACCTCAGAAGAAGAAGCACGTTTTTTTTAACCTCATCCATCTTGATGAAATGCGTCTTGAAGCCCAACTGGCCAATGAAGCGCATAAGAGACATATAAAGGCACAATACGACAAAAATCTCCAGCCTTGCATTTTCTTAGAGGGCGACTTGGTCCTTCTTTTTTATCAAGAAGCTGACGTAATAGGTACATGGAAATTTGAGCCATTATGGCATGGCCCCTATATTGTTAAAAGAGTTCTTGCTAAGGGTGCCTATGAGTTGGTGGATTACGATGGAATTCCATTGGCGCAACCAAAAAATGGGTTGTATCTGAAACGTTACTATGCTTAATCATGAGCGTAGTGATTTTTTGTATTATATTGTATATATATGCTATTGATTTGCATTCACTGTCTTAGTTTGTTTTTAGAGTTTTCTTGACGTTAGTAATACGCTTTACATTTTGTCGCAGATGTATGAATATTTGGAACCATTTTTGGATATGCTGATGGTGCTGGTCATAGTACGCATAATATATCCTCTGCAGCATGGACCATTTTTGCTTTGAACGGCAAGTTAGTGAGTTTTCAAGGGATTTATATTGGTAGATCGACAAACAATATTGCTGATTATAGCGTGTTGATCAAACTTCTCTCTGATGCCATTTCATTTGGTATTAACCATATCATTATAAGGTTAGACTCACAACTTGTGGTATTACAAATTACTAGTGTTTATACTGTTAGAAATCCAACACTGCATTGTTTGTTCCTAAGAGTTCGACTTTTGGAAAGACACTTTGATTTTATTCAATATCAACACATTTCCAGAAATTTGAACACATTGACTGATTATTTAGCTAATCATATTTTAGATAGACATTTGCAACACATGTAAATATACATTCACATAATTGAATAGGATTACACAATAAACATAAGAAAACACTGAAATCAAATAGATAGATAGTTATAGGTTTTTACAAAAAATTGTGCCCAAGACACATTGGTCATCTAACCTCAAAATGTATGCAACATGTCGAAATTAAACTAGTGATGCTCATGGTAACATGCTATAGATCTAGCTATCCTATGTAAGAACCACATCCAGCGGTTAGGAACGTCTATAGTGTGGCGTTGCAGTCACATGGGTAACTCTTCGATCCAGAATTCTGGAATCTTGAAGGTAAAACCTTCTATGTGCTGCCTAAGCTCAGTCAGAGTCTCAACCATGTCTAAATCCTAAAGGACTGCTCTCCCGACAACTGTCTCTGTTGGCTCATTTGGTCCATGCTCTAGTTCCTCCACCGGTTGAACTCGACCAACATCTGCATTACATCAAAACTTTAGTTTAGTCTTGGGAAAACATCAAAAAATACAAAAACATTGTATAAACCTTAGGAAAATAAAAAGCATGGTCAAAACATTCTTACCTATTACACCCCACTGAGTGCCTTCTGGTAAGGCTAAGTCTGGATCTCCTCGAAAATCGATGCCTGCGTATGCATACTCATCAATGGCGACAACCTGTCGCTTGAACTAGGCGAAGAACACAGTCGAGAACACTATGGTCGATTTGCATGCATGCCTACCCATTAGTTATACCAATCTCTGAACCCTCAGAACTCTAGGGTTAGACACACCCAGTGTCACATACTTAGGTTGCATCAGTGGAATCTACTCTAAGGAAAATGAAATGAGGATCGAACCACAACTGAATTTTTTCTTCCTTCCCCCCTTTGCCTTGTTTAGTTGTTCCTTTATTTGGGAAAGTACAGCTTCAGAAAAATTGAATACTGTTGGCTCCATGCACTCTAGTGGATACTGCATATATGATCTATTCGCTACATGTAGTGTAACAGTGCTAGAAAGTTTTGCGATCATGAAAAGAATGGTTCTCAAAGGAAAATATTGAACGTCACAGATGTTTATTTTCCCATATTTTCTTGGCTCTTCCCTTGGATAGAAATACTCTCTCACTATCTCTCCTCCAAGAGCAGACCCTGAGAGGGAAATGGGAAAGCCTCTCCTCGAAAAACCTGTGAGAAAATATACATTCTCCACTGTAACAGGAACCACTTTATTCCTAATGTGAAATAGGAACTCCAAGAGTTCTATTTGTTGCCTCATCCCTGAAAAGCGGAAGTATTTTAACAACCCACAATCTCTTAGGGCTCTTACTGTACCCGGATCATTTAGGGAAACCATATTCTGTTCTTCATGCTCTCTTTCTCTCCATGTAATTTTCATTATAGTCCAATGAAATCCTAAAACATAACCATAAAGACTCATTAGACTCCTTTCAATGCAAAAAATTAGAGATATTTTGGGCATAGTGCAAGAATAAAAAATGGATATTGCGCCCAACGCAATCTTGAAAAAGGGATAGTGTGTTGCATATGTAGCTAGACTTCAGTTTAAGTGCTCCACAATTCACTTTTAGATGCTCAAGGGTGCATTTCCCTCTTTGGAAGCAAAATTTACCCTAAGGGGCTCAAAACCCTAAAAATTTGCAATGAAAGGAAATGAATTGATTACTGAAAGAAAGAGAGGGTTCATGGCACTAACCTGGATCAAATGACGATAAAAATCATCCATAGAATCGATTGCAATCAACATCTGAAGTTCAGGGGAAAAAATAGGTTCAGAGCTCCAAAATGCAAATGGTAACTATTGAATGGTAAAAATGAATAGTAAAACTATTTTTATTAGTCATTTGATTATTTGCAATGAATATTTATTGCTGTGACTATGGTTTTATTATTATTTTGTCATGAAACAGGTATTTTTAATCCATTTGATGTTGTTCTGAACATGTTTTACAATTGATGAACAGATTAGTCATGCAGAATTATTTCAAAGAATGATTTGACTACAAAGCATACCTTTATCCTTATTTTTCGAGCTTTGTTAGAAACGAAAAAGGACTTGAAGCACACTTTTATCTCTTTTTCAAGCTTCTATAACAACGAAAAAGGAATACTTGGAGTCTTATTATAACTCTTTTCAGACTCCGATAATGTGAAAAGATTTCCAAGCACTTGTCTTTTCAAGCTCGTAAAAGTAAATGAATTGATATCTACTCAGTATAACTTTAACCCTCTTTCGGACTGAGATAGGTTATTTATGGAAAAGGAATACCTTAGTCAAACATGACTAAAGAGGTTCTCTCAGATATTATTTTACACTTATTTGGATTTGAGTGAAAACTTTACGAAAAAGTACTTATGGAGTTTTCATTCTTCCTTTTTTTCAAACTCTCTAAATATGAAAAAGGATCGGGTTGTCACTGTCGTTAGGCTCGTTAAAACATAAAATAGCGATGATCTTGTCGATCATGGAAAGAATCGTGTTTCATTCATCACTAGACTCATTAAATTATTAAAAAAACGATACATTGTTTTCTTGAAGGGTTGAATTATAGATCAATCATATGTTATCCTCCTCAAACTTGTTAAAAAATAAAGAGGTACTGATCGACAAATGACTGGGGAAAATTTGGGAAGGTGAATAGAAATTTTTATGGTAGCAGGTCGCTCTTGAACATGACACTTCACTCCATCACCATGACTGTTTGGGTTAGGTAATATTCTTGACGGTTTATTCATATCTATGGTTCATCATACCTTCACTTCGGTTTTGGGTCAATGCTTCCAACTCATCTCAGTATCGCCGATATGTTCAAGAGAAGTCATCCATTGAATACTCATCCTTCTGAAATACTCATAAACCTTCATTCTCATGACAATCATCTGAACATTTCTATATCAAGTCATACCTTTGTCTCTGAAATTAGTAACTCTCGTTTCGCAATAAAGTGACTTCCTGTCGACGACAAATTATTTTCTAGGAAGTTCACTTAGAAACATCATATTCCAGTACCATGAGGCTTGTTACAACATCGAAAATATCCTCACTTCTGGACTTTTGACTGAAATATTTTGTTTGTCTTTCGACATCAAATCATCTATTCACACCTTAAGAAATGTACTGCAGTACCTTGAGGGCCATTGACATCAATGATGGTTCTCTCGTGTTTGTTAACATCTCACATCATTGGCTGGTAATCAAACGATATCTTGCCATGTTCGACTACAAATCATATATTCACATGGCTAGACTTGTACCCGAACAATCGAGTGAACGAGATAAGAAGACCCCAGATCTAGTTTCATTCATCCGGGCTGCGATTTCAGGATTTGAGAGTGTAAACTTCTGTGATCCATAACATATTAAAATAAATCTTTCGGGAAATCACATGAGAAATTTTTTGGACCGATGCGTTTCGAACTACTAAATGTAGTTCATCATTAGGATTG
Organism: Pinus albicaulis; assembly: GCA_034641835.2. Classification (NCBI taxonomy): domain Eukaryota; kingdom Viridiplantae; phylum Streptophyta; class Pinopsida; order Pinales; family Pinaceae; genus Pinus; species Pinus albicaulis. The sequence continues at coordinate 1,293,176,097 of CM076577.1, forward strand.
TTGTACATATCATCTGTATGGTGACCTTACATATAGATCGTCATCCAAACATGGGCCTGTATCTGTAGGCATGTATGTATTGGGCAACATTCCAATGTAGATGACTTTCTACACTATGTACATGTTATTAGATAGTTTATGTCATGAGCATGGGAATTCCTTCCCTCAACAATTTATGATCAAGAAGATATATCATGATGTAATGTATTGTAAGATTGATGCAGGTCGCCACTCTGCTTCAGCTCCAGCCCATCATAGTGTAAAGCATCTCATTCAAAAAATATTGTTATTATTATTATTCTAACTTCATGCTTTAGGGGAAAATCTGTTATAGGTCAATTTGGGCAACATTCCCAATGACCTGGTTAAACTGGACATCATCCCCAGAACCAATGAATAAGTTATATCATTCCCTCTCATTTCAGTTTCTACATGCCCTAAGACAAAGAACAAGAAAAAATCATCCATGACTTCTATTGCAAGGTTTCCAAGATTTGAAGTACATGTTATATCACCTATGAGCTCACCAACGCAATCTCTCAGGGGCTAAGTGCATTGCATATGCAGGCACCTCCACTCAAGGGTGCTATGCAAAGCACTTCCCGACACTCAAGGGTGCGTTGGTCAATTGGGAGAGAAATTCTCATTGTTTTGGAATCTCCACATGGCCAGTGCCTTCTAGAAGAGTGTATATGTGTCAAAATTTGAATCCATGTGTCCATTTGACACCTCTGATCTTGGGAACATGTTTTTCCTATTATTAGAAATTCATTCATTGTAAAACTACATTCAGCTCATATATAAATTGAGCACAGATCCTAGTGCTTGAGAAGGAAGAAATTGAGTAGAGAAATGCTGGTGGAATTTCAATTGAGGATTTGATATGAGTGATATGCTGCTGGAGAGATGTGCACTGTGATGAGGCTGGGATGATGCTGGAGATGGTGACATCAAATCAATCGCAGGTTGTAACCTCCCCTTCTATCCATTAATAAAGATTACTGCTTACTTTCCTACATATGTATATGTATAAGCTTCTATCTTTCATATTATGAATTCTTATCTGATGTATACGGTTCATGTTTCATTGATTTAACTGAATAAATTGAATAGGAATATGTATATTGCAATTTATTTGATGATTGGTGTTCATTCTTGCAGGAAATATTTTGGTGATCTAGCTTGGATTTGAAGCTACAACAAGAGCGACAGAAGGAGAAAAGGAAGCGCTTGAACCCCAAGTAGGTTTCTTGATCTATTTTGTGTGTCTATTTACTGTTAGGAAAAGTATCTACAAAGTTTTTAATCTGTTGTTCTAAATTCATAGCGCCACATTTAGGGAAGAATGTTTTATTTGTAATTCATAATTCCGCATAACAATCCCCATTGGAGCCAATGTTAGGGTTAGTAGTTTTCATTGCCGAATGTCTCTCGTGTTCTTTAATTTTTAGTTTATAAATAAGTCGAACCTATGAACACTGCCATTGTCATAAGTTCAAAAAGTCATTGTCTGACATCACCATGAGTTTAGTCCTTAAGTGGTTCATTTGAAGCATGAAACGGTATCAAGTCATTGGGAGTCATGTTTACACTTTTTTGAAGAGTCAAGTCAAGGGGTATATGTTAGTTATGTGTCTATCATAATTTTTTCATTTGAGTCCATTATAGTCAAATTTCTGATGCTCAAGGAATATGGTCTTTTAAATGTACCCTACTTCTTATTCCTTCTTCTAATCTACCCTTGTTTACCTAATTCAATAACCTAAATCTCCTATTATTAATTCATAAATTCCCTTTCTTACAACCCATTCATTAGTCACATGACTTTCATTTTCCCCCATCCCATCCTAAATCCATTTCCTCAAAATACCATAATTACATCTTATACATGACATAACCCATATCCCCCCACTATCTAAGAAATGTATCCTCCCTAGTGTTCCATCATGTCCCATGCAAAAATGATCATATAATCCTAATGGAGTGCCTCTTGAAATCATACTATAAGACAAAACATGTGCTAATTCAAATCAAATGATATGACTACCATAATTCTTCCATAGTGTCTTCATGCTAAGTTTAAGCTGGTAAACCATCAAGGTCAAAGAACAAGGATTGATCTGAAACCAAGACAATTATTGATATAAAAGTTACAACCATTACAGAGCTATTGATGCAAACCGATGATACCCAACCACCATTGCACACAATGCTACGTAGTCACTATCCAACGTTCCTCCAAAGGTACACAATCTTGATATGACTTAGTTTTCACCTTTCTGTTAATCCTGAGGTAGGAGACTTAACTCTTAGATCCTAATTTTTGTCAATGAGTCTAATTCAAATGTTAGCTAAGTCATGTTAGTCCCATGTTTACAATTCGATGTGCATGCCTTTCAAAACATGGAATTGGGGTTTAATAAATGAATTATGAGTGTTTTCATAAGTTGAGCTGGTCTAGGTAAAGGTTTGTAGGATTGTTTAATTTGCCAGCAGTGATTAAAGATGTCATTACACCCTCTTCCTCATTGCACAATGTGTCTGTAAAGAACATCCTTTTATTGTTTTTGTACCAACACAGAGATTGATTTTGTTACTGTTGCCCACGTAGCATACCACGAAAGCCCAAGAGAGTTTTCCATGTATACAAAGATAGATGGCTCCCACTGCAAGTAAAAAGGGATGGGAAATTGTATGAATAGAGCCAAAACGCCTGGACCTAGTCAACTCTAATCCAACGATTAAGGTAGCATTTGAAAACTCACGACATATCCCCTTCTATGAGAAAATTGAAGCAATAGGTCACCATGTGTAGCTAGCTAGTTTTTTTGCCTTCAATCTCAAGGAGGGTCGAGTTAAGTTAGGGAACATCGAATTGGTTATTTGGGAGATTCTTAATGTTGATGTCACATATATCCCTATAGATGGAGAGAAATGTTTTAAGGGAGATGATTTAAATGTCTCATTTTCAAAGATTTTTTAAAGCCACAGTTCAAAAATAAATTTGATACTACTTGTCCTAGTATATACCTTCAGAATCATCATAATCAACTACTCAAGGTTATTCAAATATATTTCACATGTGAGAGTAGGTTCAACAGATTTTATCAATATCACCTCAGAATTTTGGTACATTATACTTTTAAATAACCTATGAATCTACCATACTATTTGTTTAAGAGTATGGCAAAAAAAGTGCAAGCTAAGAAAGACACTCACATGTCCAACCTCTTTCCTTTCTCTTTAATAAATATTTTGGTTATGTATGAAATTGAAAAGAAGAAAATATCATGGAAAAGTTTTATGTTTGGTCTGGGTATGCTACCTCAAGCAAAAATTTCACCCATGGATGTTTGTGAGGACAGATAAGAGCCAAAAAATGAACCAGTGGCCGAGACAATAGTGAAGAAATCAGGCCAGGGTAAGAAGCCAAGCATGAAATAAAAGAAGAAGGTTCAAGAACTAGTGGTTCATGTGGCAGAAGTTCAAGAAGTAAAGGCCCGAGTAATATAGTTTCAAGCAGGGGAAAAAATTTAATATCCACAGTTCTTATTGAGACCTAGAACTAGGTCAAAGGCTAAGCAGGTTATTAAGAAGCCAAATCCTCAACCAGTTGATGTTATTCCAGAAGATAAACAAGAAGGGAAAGATACATAAGAGGCTCAAAATATCCAGATAGAAGAAGAAGGCCCTAATATTTTTAGGATGAAGGATGCTTTGGCAGAGAAATAATAGAAATCTTAAACAAACAACTGAACATGCAACCCAAACAAAAGAGGAATCAAAGGAACCCCTTAATTTTACTGCACGGGAAAAAGGTTAACAGGTTGTAGATGTTGAATGGTTGGAGAAGCCCAAGGTGGAGTCTATAAGGCCTGCAACCAGAGCATCAAAATTTCAACAGCAATGGGTACAACAAATCAAACAAACAACTGAATCACCAAACATACCTGATTTTGATCAATGGCAAGAGTATCACAGGTATTTGGAAGAGCTTGAGGAATGTTAAAAGAAGGTGCTGGAAATAACCCAAGATAATGAAGCCTTCAAGAAACATGTTAACCATTTACTTGTGAGTGCTGATAAAGAAATGATTGAAGCCTCTATGGCACTTGACATAACAAAGGTGTTCCTCAAATGGTCTTTCCCTACAAGGAGAAAATTAAGGAATCTATATGCCTTGAACTTAGTGTTGAAGAGAAGTTTTAGGTACATGAAACAAAACTTGTCAAGGGCTTGGAGGTTAGTGAGAAAATACAGACAGGAAGTTGGCATACCTCCTCCTAATAATGTACCTAGGCCAATGCCTAAATCACATCCAGAGTCACAGTCACCTTAGCCAACATTGATCAAATAAGATGATACTCCATCCAAAAGCACTAAGACCAAGGCATGTCCCAACAATCCTTCAACCAGTAAAAGGAAGAGGAGGTAATGGTTTACTAGTGAGTTTTTCAAGTTTTGATGATTGCTGGAAAATGTCAGTGTTGCGCAACATAACCCATTTAGTTTTTTGTGAAGTTGTATGTGTCACTTTTTGTCACTCTGAAACCTGTGTTAGTAGTCTGAAGTGTTGATATAATAGATGGGTCATCTTGTGATTTTTGAGGCGGGAAAGGAGGTGTGAACATGAGTTTGAAATCTTGTTTCACAGGTGTTGCACAACGTTTTACACATGTTGCGCAAAAATTCATATGTTGTTTTTAGGGATGCCACATGTCATGGGGAGAATGGAGGAGTGTGTTGTGGTGTTAGAAGTATACTCATTTCCTAGTCACCGACCAACTCTCATCTAACACGTGGAAAAACTTGCCAACAAGACAAGATGGGTTGTTGTTTCTTTCTTCATTCCTAAAAGCATGGTTTCGATGTCGGGATAATGTTTCCTAGATTATGATTGTTATCTTGATAAGATAATATGATAGAGTTAGGTTCCAAATCAATGCCCCAGGAATTTGTTTTTTTGGACCCTATAATAGGTGGGCAGACCTAACTATGGTTTTGTGCATGGGTTTGCACATGGTTTAGGGCATGACGGTTTTCTGTCCATGGTACTTTGTAGATCCGGTCAAGGGAACTACGGTTATGTTCTAATCCAAGATTAATGGATTGGGGTTTATGAATGCTTCAACATGTATATATATGTATTGTAACATTGAAAGGAATATAATGAAAAATCAATCTGCTAGTCTCGGTTTTGGGAAACTGAGATCCAGGGGAAAATATCTGTGTGTATTTGTTTTATGATGTCGCAATTGTTTATTTTATATTTTAATATTTTGTTTGCACGTAATTTATGTACAAGGTTAAAACCTATAGCATCAAAATTCCCCCCTACTGGAGGTCTCTACTTGAGTAGATGTCTTCACTCTGCCTCCTCTCTACTTCTCCATTTGTGGTTGTTCCACAAATTCTAGAGACTGCTTCTAAGGCTACATGATGAGAGGTCTAACATGCTCCATCTCAACCACCATATATCTAGTCTCTTCCTTGCTCCTCGAGGCTTTGCATGAATCTTCTACCTCAAGTGCATACAAGTTCTTGACTCGAGCATTGATCTACGTCACCTGTATCATGGCTATGTGTCCCAAGAATGCCCTTCCTTTCTTGAAGTTCACATTGCTGATTTCTGGTAGCATCGGATGTGCTCTAAGTCACAAATTTTGTAGGGAGGCTTAGGTACATGTATTCCAAAGAACCTAGAAATGATTTTGGAAAATTCCACTCAGATTATGTTTTATGGAAACAATTAATTATTTTTAATGGGACCCTAAGTCTAAATTTAGGAAATTAAATAGTTAATGGATATTAATTAAAAAAGAGTGTGAATCTTCTAGAAAAGTCAGAGATCAAGTAAAGTTAATCTTAGTCGTTGATTAGCAATTTAATCTCGACCATTGAAGACTCAACGAGAATATTATAACGACTTGATGGATCATTTGGAAAACATATCGAGAGAGAAAATCCAGAGATCAAAACTATTTAGAGAGCAATGCTCCGGAAGAAAATTGATCAAGAAGAATTTTGCAAAGAGGGGCATAGATAATTTCCAGTTGGAAGAGTTTCCTGATCTGGATGGTGCAAAGCAGAGAATTCAATAAATTCCACAAAGAGCAGCGGAGATCCATCTACGCAGAGTCTATGCACGGTTTGCGTAGAGATTCAGAGGGAGTTTGAGTTTCCAGAGGTCAGAATTAGGGCCTCGTTTCCAGTGAGCAGAGAGATCCAACATAGAGAGAGAGAGAGAGCAACTTCAGTTGTGACACAAAGACTACACAGGGCGATGCAGAGGTAGCGTAGAGAAACTCATTTCAAGCTAAAGTCAGTGTCAGATTCCCGTGGCAGAGTGAGATATTCTCACGATATTTTATTTTTCATTTTCCATTTGTATGATTTTTCAGTTTCGAAAATCATATATTTGTACTCAGAAAATTACTGCGTAATAAAAAAGCCCTTCTCTGCTGCACCGATTTTCCTGGATTGGGTTTTTCCGGGGACATTGTTCCAAAAATAATAGTGTCATGTGTCTATGATTTATTCTTGCTCAAATCTTGTTTCCGCAAATTTATTTTCTGCAATTTAATTTTGTGAAGGCTATAGTGTAGGGTTTTAGTATTTACCGTAAAACACAGTAAATAACTTGTTCAAGTAATTAACAAGTAAAGGCCACAGAGAGCAGCACAGAGCCAGCCACATAGGGACTGCGCAGAGCTTCGGAGGGAGTTCGATTTTATGTTGAGGAAGCAATCGGGGTTCAGAGCCAATCACTGGAGCAAGTTTCCGAAGGTCAGAAGGGCCTCGTTTCCAATCAACAGAGATATCCAACACAGAGAGAGATGACAACTTCAGTTGTGACGAAGAGACTGCGCAAGGTCATGCACTCACTACATAGAGGCAACATAGAGCATCTCATCTCAAGCTAAGGTCAGTGTCAGATTCCTGTGGCAGAGTGAGATATTCTCACGATATTTTATTTTTCAGATTTCCTTTGTATGATTTGTTAGTTTCGACAATCATATATTTGTACTTAGAAAATTATTGCATAATAAACATACACTCAATTGTTGCACATGTTTTCCCGCATTTTGATTTTTCCAAGGACATTGGTCCAAAAATAACGGTGTCATGTGTCTATGATTCATTCTTGCTGAGATCTTGTTTCCGCACAATTATTTTCCACATTTTAATATTGTAAAGGTTGTAGTGTATGGGTTTCAGTATTTACCGTCGAACACAGTAAATAAATTGTTCAAGTAATTAACAAGTAGAAGAATTATCATCAGTTGTTGCAGTAGGATTCAGGCAACCAAATTTTCACACACATCATAGCCATGGTCTTCCAACGCCGTGACGAAAACCATATTCTTCTTTAGACCTGGATCAAACATCACATCCTTGAGCCTGAGAGGGGATCGAGACTCACAAAAGGTGATTGTACCAATAACGGTCGCGCTATACCTTCCATCGTCTTCAAACTCAATAGTCATTTGGAGATATTTCTCCTCCAAGTCACTAACAAAGTATTTATTCCCTGTAATATGGAATGAGGCACTGTTATCTAGATACCACATGATTCCTATCACTGTGCTCACTATGCATTCGATGAGAGTAAAGTCAAACTCAAAATTTGAAGCCAAAGCTTCACCTGTTGTTGTTGCTACTACAGGCTCCTTCTTGCTTGCCTTCTTCTATGGACACTTCGTGGCATAATGCCTATTTTCATGACAGTGAAAGCACTTGATTTTGAATAAGTCTTTTTGACTGCCCTCTAGGATTGAATTAGCCTCACCTTGGGAATTCTTCCCCTTGTCCTTCCTTCCTTTGTTAAATAATGCAAGTCCTCTTCCTCTTCTTTGAATGAGGTCCCTTCTCTGTTGCTCTCCCTTATATCTTCCTATACTAGATCAAACCATAACCGCTCCCACTGTGGTAGTTTTTCACTACCATTTACTGAATCTTGATAACTGTGCCATAACTGGGGAAGGCCCAAGAGTGCTAAAACTACCAAGTCTTCTTCAGGGAGAGTAACACCGACCCCACCATGTTCATCATGACATGCCTAACTCACTGAACCTTTCCAATACTTAGTCAATTTTCAAGCCCCTATTATTTATGAAATTACTCAATCTAGATTGTGCAATTCCTTTAGGTCCTTCTCTAACTGCATGCACCATATGTACACATTGGAATATGCTACAACTGATAGTACATTTCAACTTGGTAATTCAAATTATTTGCATGCATGATCTAATTTAGGTTGATTTATCAGTTAACTGGTTAAACAATAAAGTTACACCCACTGCTAGGCCTTCCACTAGTTCCTCTAACAGTTGAAACTAGTTTAACTGAGCATAACTCAATTTAACTGAATTTAATTACTACAACTGAAATGAAATCAACCTAGGCTCCTAAAATTTAGGAACTAACTGTAGAAAATTGAACTTCATGCCCCTAACTCGAATTAAATGAGTTAGTCTCCTATTTTTTAGGGATCAACACAAGTGAAATGAACCTCAACTCATTAACTCAAAGTGAGTGTTATAAACTGAGTGAAAAGTACCATGTCACCTCAGTTAACCCCTTCAAGTTGTCTGTTGATGTGGAATTTCAAATTTCCTTAATTTTTATTAAGGAAAAAATCAAATTTCGAACTTTCTTGCTGCATTTTCAACAATGGTATAAACCACCGCAAGGTAAGATGGACGCTTCCATAAATATATCGTTCTCCATAATATTTTCCAAAATCAAGAATCTATCTATCCTAGACATGATATGTGAGAACCTCCTCTTCTATTGTTCAAGACAAAGTTACCATTGATAGTATCCAAATCTATGAACTGATTGGATACTGTTAACTTTTTAAAGAGACTAGCCTCCACTTCCTATTTTCTAACGCCACCTTTATTTTCAAAAGAATATTTGATAATATTGAAGTATCCCCTAATATTCACAAATAATTTTCTACCAAGGGTTGTAGCTCACTAATAAAGTTCATGATAATTACCTTATATTTTTCCGTCGTGAGCGCATATGTGTTGGATAAGAAACATGTTTCAATTGAAGCAATAAGCTGAAACTTAATTATTAAGATTCCATAAGTCACACACATGTCCAAGATAATGACATCCTATGAGTTTTAGAACTATCATTAAAGAAGTGGGTTTGCACTCCAAGATTAGGGCTCTTTTCTATTTAAAATTTTACTTGATGCTCTAGAGTGTAATTAAGGCACATACCTTTCTAGGATTTTTCTTTTCTTGGGAATCGAGTGCATAAAGATCCATGTCTTTCGCTTTTTCATTTTCATGCTCGCTCTCCAATTCATCTATAATAATTCCTTGGATGTGTAACGTACACCTCCCCTCACATCTACCCAAGTAACCAGAAAACTGGGGTAAACAGGAGCTGAGGGAAGTTAGGAGCATACTCAACCTCCTTGGGGACTTTAAGAAAGTGGAATTGACGTAGAAAACAATAACAAAGACTCCATGCACCTGTTATAGGACCCCTAGAGGCTATCCCAGTCATCAAGATGAATTTTCCCTAGGTCCCACTGACTTTTACTAAAGAAACCACCAGAAACTCCATCGATATGGGCAAGAGTGTGTTTGGGAGGCTTTGGATGCACCCACAACATGGGCATGTGTGCATCTAGGGACTCAATTTCCTAGACCCGTGCCTGCGTCCGTGGGTTTTATGGAAATTTTTAAGCCCAAAATACTGGACACTACCCAGAACTTCCTATAGCTTTCAGAAATCATTAAACACATGACGAAAATGACAAATAACCAAAAAATGACTCTGGGACTAGGCCTGACCATCCCCAACCGGGAATGAAATTATGTCAAACACTTGGCATGAATGAAATCTATAGGTCTAGGACACAAGAAAGAGCATGAATGATCGAAAACTCTTGTGAAACGTTACAAGAAGCATCACCACTCTCTTCCTTGAACATATATGATAACAATTATGTCTTTCATCCATTATTTTAACAATTACAAGTAAATACATGAAATAACCATGACATGAACCAGTAATTTAAACATGGCTATAACTAGCATAAAACCATGGAAATAGCATTGAGATAACAACCATTAAATCCACACTTTAATAAGTAAAAAATAAATAGAACTTAGCTTCCATTAAACATAGGAAATAATTGACCAGGTTCGAGACTTCCACGTACCACTCGACCAATATAGACATGGTTGAGCCAAATATCTCTTTAGCTAGTCACCCCCATGCCATATTTCAAGCATGAATATGAGATATTATGGATAAACCAATCCAAAAAACAACCAAAGGAATCCAGAGGTTAAACCACTTCCACCCTCACCATACCATGATCACTCCAAAACCAGTGCTTTGATCATAAAACCGAACTCAAATAAGAATTCCATCCGGAATCCATCACCATCCTTGAGGAATTTTCCATCTCCTCGTCTCTCAGGCTTTACTGTAATCCAATCCTAGATCACTACGTCCTAAACCGAGACACCTCCCTTAGGCTTTACCATGTATCCTACCAAAATCGGTCAAGGGATTCCTAGTTCTTTGGGGATGAACCTGAGACCATCTCCGCCTAGGATTCTGAAATCCATCCGGAAATTCCAAAGCTCAAAACCAAGTTCAAAATCCCAACAGACGATGGCATTTAAAAAAAGGCTCCTTTCTTTGTCCTTCCTTGCTTGCTTTCCTCCTTGGCTCAATGCTAGTTTGTTCCAAGACTCCAAGAATCCAAGAGTATGAGAGATAGAGAGAGAATAATGAGAGAGTCCAAAAAATGAACCCACAAAATTTTAACTGTCAAAAGGCATGAACTGATGCTTAGAAGCCATTTTATTAATGAGGCCTCTATTTCCTTCATTTTCCTTCATTTTCCTTCATTTTCCTCTTCACATGAAACCTATGACCTTTTACCTTCATTTTCTCTTAATTTCCTTTATTTTCATAAATAAATGTGCCAAAAATACCTTTTTCCTCTTTAATGCCTTAGCCATAAACACATCGAGTGATTCCCACTAGGAAATATTTAACCAACATTCATCTTGGAATCAACTCGTTCAAACCCTCCAAGGTCTTATTTCCTTGCCTTGTTCCTCAAGGAATTAGCCCCTATTATTTAAGAAATTCCTCAATCCGGATTATGCAATTCCTTTAGGTCCTTCATTAACTTCATACACCACGTGTACACATTGAATTACGTTATAACTGATAGTACGATTCCCTTGAAATCCAATATCAACTAGGTAATTTGAGTTCTCTACATGCATTAGCATTAGCTAATTTAGGTTGACTGATCATGTTGACACCTAATCCTATGGGATGGGTGTGCACATTTAATATTGTATATTATTTAATATTAGGAAATAAGAAAGGCCAAGAGTCATTGGGAGATGAATCCCAATAGCCTCACCTCCATGTATAAATCCATATGCATTCTTCAGCTAATACACGTTCTGATTTTGAGTAGTTACCTCCTGGTTTGACATGGTATTAGAGCTAGCTCCACTATTGGCATTTCTGCTTGTGGTGTAACTCCCTCTCCTTTGCTCAGTCAATTTTTATTAATAGTTTTTGCTGCTCGTCGCCTGGTAATACTGAAATTTTTTTCCCTAGAAAGCAGCATTTCGCTCTGATAAATGATGAGCCTAAATAATCCACCAGTCCGTCATTCCGGCGGTCTGCCAACTCATCTTCACAGATTCAGGACTCAAATTTTGCTATAGCCCTTTTGGGCCCTCCTCATTCTCCCTTTCCCCACTCACCTATCGACTTCCATTGGCCATTCAGCACCACCTCGCTGCCCCATCTCCCTCACTCTGCATACACTTCCCTCTCCCTCACTACACTGCGCCCTCTCCCTCATTACCCATTCCCCACTCCCTGCTCGACCTATCCATCTCTTCCATCGTTCCCTAGAGCACTTCGCCCTCACCTCGCCAGCGCTATCACAGTTGGTATGTTATTGTAATATACATTACCGCCTCCATCAACACTGTCTACGCTCCTTTATCTCCATACAACTGCGCTCCTTGCACGCTGTCAAAGCTTCCATATAAACGCTGTCTACGCTCCTTGCACGCTGTCAAAGCTTCCATATAAACGCTGTTATACGTTCAGCCCTTTCCACTGATATATAAACACTGTCAACGTTGCATTCACAATACAAGCTGCCCGTTCCACGCATAGTCAATACCGCTGTGTCATTACGTTTCAAATTTAAAAACGCTGGTTTGATAGTATATACAACGCTGTTGTTTATTAATCATATGGTATACGCTGTATTGACATGCGTTATATTATAAAACACAATGTGTTATATTTAAACGCTGTCCACTGTTTGTTAATACAGTGCACCCTTCTCATTTGTTAATACATATGCAGTCACTTATATAATACATTGCGCCCCTCATATTGTATCACTGCCCATATTAAACGCTGTGATTTATTATATTTAAAACGTTGTCATAGCCTCTATTTGTTATATGCGCCCCCTTCTATAATCCACAACGCCCCTCCTTTATAATATTACCCATTTTCTAATACACCCCTCCCAATCACCATTTCACAAATTTCGCCCCTCATATTGTATCACTGCCCATACGCCCCATTCACCATTCCATATCATCTTTTTATATACATTTTTTCCCCAAACAAAAAAAAAAATACATTTTTTTTTATGCAGAATCAGTTTATAGCAAAGAGTCTTTGTTTAAAATTCAGTCTCCAGCAAAGTTTTCTGAGCAGATTTAGTTTCCAGAAAGAGTTTTTAAACTCAGAAAATTTTTTCCAGCAAGAGTTTTTGCCCCTTTATTTGAAATATTTCAAGAGTTAGAAGTTTTTATAGCAGAATTTGTTTCCTCTTCAGAAGATTTTTTCAGGCAGTCTAATGCATTCTCTCATCTCCATTGTTGGGATAGTTCTCTCCGGCAAAGAGAACTATCTTGAATGGTCGCGGAAGATTAAACACACACTCATTTTTAATGAGCTGTGGAAAGGAATCTGTGAAGGACAAGCAGAAAATCCACCAGAGAAGCCCACTTCAGACAAAGAGCTTGCCATTTGGGAAAACAAGAACTCCAAGGCTTATGCCTTGATTGCAGCCTCAGTAAGTGAAGAGGTGAGTCGCCATATTTCATCATTCTCAAATGCCTATGAAGCTTTGAAGAAACTAAAAGAACTCTATGACTCACATTCAGAATTAGAAAATGTTCAATTGATGGTTAAGCTGTTCAGTCTTGAAATGAAGAATGATGATCCCCTTGCTTTAGCTTCAGAAGTAAGATCTATAATGCATGACATTGAAAACACTGGTGTAAAAATGGACATACCTCTCATAGCACATGTTAAGGCATTATATCCGACTTACTCACATTATCTTGAGTCTTTGCAAGCAAGTGGAAACCTTGAGCATATCACCTTTGATAAACTTGAGAAAAAGTTTGCAGAAAGAGAGAAAGCTTTTGGGAAGATGACAGTCCCTTCATCTTCCGAAGAGGCTGCATACTTGGCACATAGATAAAAGAGTCATACTCCAGATTCATCCAGAGGAAGAGGTGGCAGAAGAGGAAGAGGAAGAAGGAACTTCACAGAAAGGGGGGGCAGACAAGCTGACAAATCCAATCTTCATTGCACACGGTGCAATAGAGATGGACATGATGCATCCAAATGCAGAACACCATGGAACAAAATTGAGCAGCACAGAAATCAAGACAAAGGTAAAACAAATGACAAAGACAAAGGTAAAGCACCTGAATCCGCTCACTATGTTCTAGCACATTGTAACAATGGAGTAACTGAAAACCTCTTTGATGTTTCATTTACTTCATGGAGAGATGATTGGTTGCTAGATTCGGGAGCAACATGTCACATGACATTTAGAAAAGATTTTTTTGAAGAATTCACTGACAAAGTTGATGGAGCAGTATATTTCGCAGATAAATCCAAACTCAAGCCATCAGGGCTTGGCACAGTCAGGCTTAAACTGCCTGGTCTTCCTGATCATATCCTACATGAGGTTCTATACCTCTCGGAGTTGAAGAGAAACTTGCTGTCCCTGATCGAAATCCGGCAGCAAGGACACTCGGTTCACTTGTTTGATGGCAAGGCAGAGGTCAGATCAGCATCAGATCACTCACTTGTCATGGAGGGAATAGAAGAAGGGAGACTCTTGAAGCTGAAAGGTTCATCTTCCCATGCTCAAAACTTTGCATTCAGTTCATATCATGATGAAGGTACATTTCCATCAAGTCTTTTATGGCATGCTAGATTTGGACACTTAAATTATGACAGCCTTCGTTTATTGAAGAAAAATGGTGTTGATGGACTGCCTACAATTCCTAGAAAACCTAAGGAATGTGATGCTTGTATTCTAGGAAAGCATAGCAAACAACCATTTCATGATTCACACTCAAGAGCACATAGGAAACTTGAACTTGTTCATTCAGATTTATGTGGCCCTATACCTATTGCTTCTGCAAATGGAAACAAATACATGATGACATTTATTGATGACTACACCAGAATGTGTTGGATTTACTTACTGAAGAATAAGTCTGATGCTTTTCAAAATTTCAAGAATTTTCATGCATGGATTGAAAATGATGCACAAACACATATTGGCTCTCTACGTACTGATAATGGAAAAGAATACACTTCAAACGAATTTGAAAATTATCTTCGTCAACATGGAATCAAACATCAAACAAATGTGCCATATAATCCACAACAGAACGGTGTAGCTGAAAGAATGAACAGAACCATTTTAAATATGGTCAGCTCCATGTTATTTTTCAAGAATGTAAAATTGATGTTTTGGGCTGATGCAGTTCTATGTGCTGTTTACATAAAGAATAGGTGTCCTTCAAGTTCAATTAGAAACAAAACTCCTTTTGAAATGTTGCATGGCCACATTCCTTCGGTAAAGCATTTCAGGGTCTTTGGGTCCACTGTTATGCCTTGATACCCAAGGGTCAAAGGAACAAACTTGGTGCTAGAAGTTGCAAATGTATCTTCTTGGGGTACTCCAATACCTCCAAAGGATATCGTCTCTATGATGAAGCAAATAAGAAGTTTGTGATAGCAAGAGATGTCATATTTCTTGAATCATCCAAGAGTGACAAGGTTGTTGATCGGCAACTTGATCGCCTGGATAGATTCACACATGCAAAGTCTTTCAAAGAATTTGATAATGTGATTCCACACCTTGAAGGGGGGATTCCGATATTGAATCAAACTGTGGAATCATTTCCTGAACCACACTCTCCCCCACATGAAGAAACAACCATGGATGACACATTGGATGATGTGATTGACAGAATTGGGAGATTGAATCTTGAATCAATCCCAACTCAGTCAAGTGACCAGCCGGGGCCATCTCAGAAAGGTCCTCCCAAATGGCTGACAAAGACACTGGAGAATGTTCATCCTGATGAGGTTGGAAAAACAGGAACAAGAAGTTCCACTCAACAAATCGAAGGTGATGTAGATAATTCTGATTCTCCTGTTGATATGGATATTGCTTATAGCTGTGAATTGAGTTTGTCTACAGATCATGAACCAACTTCCTTCAAAGAAGCCGCTTCTCATGATGAATGGAAAGAAGCGATGCAGAAGGAGTATGATGCCTTGATAAAGAATGGCACTTGGAAACTGGTTGATCCGCCTTTGGGAACGAAACCAATTGGCTGTAAGTGGGTCTACAAGAACAAGTACAAAGCAGACGGCTCACTTGACAAGCACAAGGCCAGGCTTGTGGCAAAAGGATTCGCACAAAAGGAAGGAATTGATTATGAAGAAACGTTTGCTCCCACAGCAAAATGGACCACCATCCGGACTCTCTTTGCCTTAGCAGCTCAGAGTGGATGGAAAGTTCATCAGATGGATGTAAAAACAGCCTTCTTGAATGGAGATCTAAAGGAGAAAGTTTATATGTCCCAGCCAGAAGGATTTGTGATAAAGGGTCAAGAACACAAAGTTTGCAAACTTGTGAAATCCTTGTATGGCACAAAACTTGATTTCAAACACTTTGATCTTGATGATGCAACCTTGTTTGTTAAGAAAGTTGGAAAAACAGTTGTATATCTTGTGGTATATGTAGATGATGTTTTGATAACAGGAAACAATGAGAGCTATATTGGATCCATGAAGAAAGAGTTGAAGAAAGGTTTTGAAATGACTGATTTGGGTCATGTTCATTACTATTTGGGTATTGAAATAATTCAACATCCTAAATTCATCTTTCTTTCTCAGAAGAAGTACATTGGAGATCTCTTGAACAAATTTGGCATGGATGATTGTAAACCCTTAGGCACTCCAATGGAACAAAACTTGAAGCTCACATCTGTTGAAGGGAAGGAATTTGAGGATGCAACTAAGTATAGACAACTTGTAGGAAGTCTTATCTATCTGACCACCACCAGACCTGACATTTCATTTGCTGTTGGAATCCTCTCAAGGTTCATGCAAAAACCTTGTGAAGGACATTGGTCTGCTGCAAAAAGAGTGTTAAGGTACTTGAAGGGGACTCGAGACTTTGGACTCAAATATACACAGGTAGGCGACTTCAGCTTGATCGGATACTCTGATTCAGACTTTGATGGCGACAAAGAAACAGGGGTGTCTACTACAAGTTACACCATGAGTCTTGGATCAGGAGCTGTCTCATGGAGATCACGCAAATAGTCAGTTCCAGCAGATTCCACGACCGAGGCAGAATATGTGGCAGCAGCTGAAGCAACAAAGGAAATTGTGTGGCTCCGGAAAATCCTGGAAGATTTGCGGATGAAACAGATGTATTCCACTCCACTCATGATCGACAACACTTCTGCAATAAAGTTGGCCAAGAACCCAAAGTTCCATGATCGAACAAAGCACATCAATACAAAGTACCATCTCATTCGACATCATGTTCAGGCCAAAACCATCCATCTACATCATTGTTCCACAAATGAACAAACTGCTGACATCTTCACCAAAGCACTTGGAAGAGAAAAGTTTGAAAAGTTCAGATCAATGCTTGGACTCACCAACATCCCTTCGGATTAAAGGGGGGAATGTTGACACCTAATCCTATGGATGGGTGTGCATATGTATTTTTGTATATTATTTATTATTAGGAAATAAGGAAGGCCAAGAGTCATTGGGAGCTGAATCCCAATAGCCTCACCTCCATCTATATAAGCATGTACATTCTTCAGCTAATACACAATTCTAGTTTTGAGGAGTTACCTCCTGGTTTGACAGATCAGTTAATTGGTTAAACACTAAAGTTACACCCCACTGCTAGACCTTCCAGTAGTTCCTCCAACAGTTATAACTAGTTTAATCGGCCATAACTCAATTTAACAGAATTAAATTACTACAACTAAAATTAACTCAACCTACGCTCCTAAAATTTAGAAACTAATTCCACACAATTGAACTTCATGCCCCTAACTCGAATTAA
The DNA here is from genome assembly GCA_034641835.2 of Pinus albicaulis. Lineage (NCBI taxonomy): Eukaryota > Viridiplantae > Streptophyta > Pinopsida > Pinales > Pinaceae > Pinus > Pinus albicaulis. The sequence continues at coordinate 1,293,193,549 of CM076577.1, forward strand.
ATGAGCTAGACCCCTATTTTTTAGGAATCAACATAGGTAAACTGAAACTCAACTCATTAACTCAAATTTAGTGTTCTTTACTAAGTGACAAGTACCATGTCACCTCAATTAACTCCTTCAAGTTGTCTACTGATGTGGAATTTCAAATTTCTTCAATTTTAATCAAGGAAAAATCCACCGTTAAGTAAGATGGATACTTCCATAAATATGTCTTTCTTCATAATATTCTCTAAAATAAAGAATTTATCTATCTTAGACATGATCTATGAGAACCTCCTCTTCTAGTGTTCTAGAATACGTTACCATTGATTGTATCCAAATCTATTAACTAGTTGGATATCGTTAACGTTTCAAAAAGACTAGCCTCCACTTCCAATATTCTAATGCTACCTTTCTTTGATGAGGGAGATTGATAAATGGGGCCATGAGAGGAAAATTTATATATAGATGTCCATATTCATGAAATTTTCTGCATCTAAATGAAATATGCTCATAATCAAGGGTCTATTTCTAGTGTATCATGATAACAAATGCCCATTAATTCAAGAAATGGTTCTACATTATGCTAATCCATATAGGAGCAACTTTGAAATCCTTCAAAACTCACTTGGTAAGGAGTACCTTCGAATCCATATAGGGGCATCTTTGAAATCCTCCTTGTCCAAAATAAATCAATCCGTTCATAGTCTTATATTCAAAGTGGGGATCATTTTCAAAGATGTGCATATTGTCCTACACACTAGCAAAAATAATAGTGAATAAAGCACTTGTTAAACTAAATTGAATGTTTGTCTCTTTACTCCAGCATTGCCCATCGGTACCATGCTCAAAAGTGTTACAATGACACAAGAAATGATAATATATGTCAAGATTAAACAACAACAATTCAAAAATTGATGCAATATCTTAAACTTTCCCTGTTCTAGGGTTCCATGCTGTCCTATGATATTTTGAATTTCTAATTTCGCATTTGAACAATTAAAAATACAACAGTGAAAATAGACAAAATGTGACTAATTTAAGAAAAAAAAATTTAAAGTTCCACAAAATTTAATTTACTACATAAGTGATATATAAAATCTTTTCCAAAAAAAAAAAAAAAAAACTTACCACTCCTGAGAGTGTCTTCGTAACCCTACAATCACTTTTTGAACCCGCATCCAAGTTACAGAGTTCTCCAAAGTTCTTATGATCCCTATTATATCTTCCAACACACTCTTGTTCCTCCCCTTTGCTTTGAGTGGGTTTCTTCACTATCTTACTCATGGACACTTTTGAATGGACTGAACTTCTTGATCTTTAAACCCTTGTTCGTTCATATACAGTGCTACTTTGATGCCTATGTTATCAATGGCAATGCTTAGATAGTAGACACTAGGAATTTCAAAGAACCATGAAAAAACAACTTCCAAGAATTCTACCAATTTCTTAAAAATAATATTGTTTCACACCACAGTTCTACTCTAGTTGTCACGGCTACTCAGATAGGGTAAAAGCAAGCTAAAGCTGGACAACACTACGTTGAGGGACTCTTATTTCTGGGAAATTTTCAAGACCAATGAGGAAATCAAATACCAATAAGAAAAAAAACAAATTTTGCTATTACCTCCACTCCCAGTATCAGGGAGCCTTCCAGGTGTACGTCCAGATAGACACCCTGCGAGTAACAGAGATAAATAATTATTACATTAGAAACTAAAGAAATGTTTAAGGGTCGACAAATGTTGTGAATGTTTCAGAATCTGTACTTTTTGTCCACATCCATTGCCCAAATGGCAAGCAAATTTGGGCAGAGGCCAGGTTTGAGTATCTTTGAAATTCTTGGGTTCAGTAACTAATTTTAGATGTTCCAAACGCCAAGGTCTTCAAGGTCTTCAGATCGTCGCTTATCCTCACGTTTACCCTCATTTTTCTCAATCTTCAACTTGGTATCTGCAAAAAAAAATTTCAACTTTTCTTGATTCAGGTTTCTCTTTAACGGCTTCTCTTTTACAACCTGCAGCGTGGTGACTGCCCTTTTTGTAGTCCAAAACTCTATAGAGGTCCCAGTAACCTCAACCTACAATGTCTTTAAAAATTCCGGATAAGAACTCCCAACACATTTTGATGTTGAAGCCAGCCAATCTTCTGATTTTGCAAGGCCACTGATCTTTCGATACTGCTGGTCTTTCAGGAAATCTTGCTAAGTGGCAAGGATTAATTTTTCCTGACCCAGTTTTCAATTCACCTCGATTCGGTTTTACCCCTAACGCTTTCTGTTCTTCAGAGTCATCACTATCCACCGGGAAATCACGAAATGCTTTTGTCAAATTCTTGACCGAAAACGTCTTACCCAAGTGCTTCTCTTCATCTGAATCATCATTCAAATCTGATACAAAAGTTAAATGCTTAGATTCATCCTCGTTTGTCTCTCTGGGGCTGGCCAATCGAAGGCTGTGAGATGATTGTTTCACTTTGGCCTCAGGCAACACCCCTACAATCCTTGGCTTTTTGGTGGCTGAAGAGCAGAGACTGTCATTTGAAGGCCTCTTTTTGGGATTTAATATCCAGGACTTTTCTGCTGCAGAGGAGCAAAGATTGTCATTTGAAGGCCTCTTTTCGGAATTTAATATCCTGCGCTTTTTTGTGACAGAAGAGCTTAGACTGTCATTTGATAGCCTCTTTTTGGAATCTAATATCCTGGAATTTTCTGCATTAGAAGAGCAAAGATTGTCATCTGAAGGCCTCTTTTCGAAATTTAATATCCTGCACTTTTTTGTGATAGAAGAGCTTAGACTGTCATTTGAAAGCTTCTTTTTGGACTTTTCTGCGATAGAAGAGCTTTTACTATCATTTGGAGGCCTCTTTTCGGAATTTAAAATCTTGCGTTTTTTGGTGGCAGAGGAGCAAAGATTGACATTTGAAGGCCTCTTTTTAGAATTTAATATCCTGGGCTTTTTGGTGGCAGAAGAACTTAAATTGTCATCTGAAGGCCTCTTTTTAGAATTGAATACCCTGGGCTTTTTGGCGGTTGAAGAGCTTAGACTGTCATTTGAGGGCCTCTTGTTGGAACTGTCATTTAATATCCTCGGCTTTTGAAGAGCGGTTGAAGAGCTTAGACTGTCATTTAATATACTCGGCTTTTTTGTGGCCAAAGTGCTGAGATTGTCATTTGAAGCCCTCTTTTTCGAATTTATTATTTTGGGCATTTTTGTGGCAGAGGAGCTTAGAGTGTCATCTGAAGGCCTCTTTTTGGAACTGTCATTTAATATCCTCGGCTTTTGAGGGCGGTTGAAGAGCTTAGACTGTCATTTAATATCCTCGGCTTTTTTGTGGCCAAAGTGCTGAGATTGTCATTTCAAGCCCTCTTTTTCGAATTTATTATTTTGGGCATTTTTGTGGCAGAGGAGCTTAGAGTGTCATCTGAAGGCCTCTTTTTGGAATTCGTCCCAATTTTTACCTCTGAAGCTTTCTGCTCTTCAGAGTCATTAGTATTCACTGGAAAAAGCTCGATCTTCACTGAGTGATTTTGTCAAATTCACTGAGGGAACTAACTTTGTATGCACAGAATCTCTTGAAGCAGAAGCAGTTGAGGCAACCCTCTGAGATATAACAGATGATGATGGCCTAGTTTGGAAAGTGTTTGATTGCATTGCTTGGAGTGACTGTACCATCTTTCGCCCACAATCAAGCAGCCAAATCTATTAATAATGACGCTGTCAAAACAACTATTTCTATAGCTCTGGAGAAAATTTGAACAGGTGGTTAGAATAGTCGACGGTTTTTTCTGCAGCGTGATACAAAAAATTAACTTATCTGTCTCAGAACACTTGTTCTGCTATCTTCAGCTTTCGTTAAATACAATTCAAAGTATTCAAAAAAAGGCATAATATTCCACTTTTATACGAGTGAGTGCTTATCCAAATTTAGCCGACACCACATCACCATGAAGTCCGATATGATCTGTGAATCTTAAAAAATCATGGCATCACCATCTCCATAATATAATATATATATATTTTTTTTTTCAGAAAGAAAAAAACGCTGAATATATTGATAATATATACAGTACATGATCAAATAATCTCAACTGTGAGATAAGCACAGTGAGAAGTCCACCATCATTGCCCTATAGAAGACTGCTCATAACTTGAGCATAACAAATGAGTGGGCATCCGCATGTACAGGTCAAGATCCGACCCGGATACTAATACATTCAGGAATGGAAGTCAGGAGATAATAAGGATAAGATCAAAACAATTCCAGGGTCCTGATACGATTCCAATAAAACAGAACTTAAGCATCTTCAGAAATGTTTATAAGAATAGAAGAAAGATATTTCTGATACAGCGGTAAGAATAAAAGTAAGATGATGCTAGCCGGATCTAATAAGGATGAAAAATGGGCTGTCATTAGAAAAAACACGCTCGCTTGAAAGATGTATGTGCAGAAAAACAAAAGGAGCCAGCAGTGGAAATGGATTAAAGCAAAAATACGACCAGGAGAAAGGAAACAGAGAAACACTGGCTGGAAAGTTGTTCACGCTCGCCTGATGAAGATGATCCGGATCCATATAGATTAACAAACGTGTGCCATCAGATCGGTTTGGCACATCTGTAAATATAAACGCGCTCGCCTGAAAAATAATTTCACGCTCGCTTGCCGCAGATCTATACGACTTCATGTGTGAACAAAAAAGGAGGGACGCCCAAACAGAAGGGATGTTGAAAATAAAATAATAGACCCTGCAAATCCAGCCAAGACGAAAACCATCCACATGCAAAAAGATAAAAGGAGACATATGATGACGATTAAGGAAGTGGAATGTCCTGAATATTAATCTGGATGCCGTTTTGGAAGTGTGCAACCTTCAAAATACCAAAATCCTCCAGCAGACCCCTCTTGGACAGTCGGTCAGCTCTGGTGTTGTTCTCGCGATATATATGATGAAGAGGAGGGCAATCCATCCGATTCCAGAGCGCTCTGGTCCTGTCCATCCATCCTTGAAGTATCGGAGTATCCATGTGAGCCTCACTAGATAACCATCCAATCACCAGTTTTGAGTCCCCATAGATGCCCGCAACCTGTATTTGGAGATCAAAAGCAATGTATAATCCACCCCACAACGCCATGATTTCAGCCTTATTATTGGACCCTGTTCCACCATTCCAATGGATGTGAAAACGTTCCTTGTCAGAAATCTTAATCCATGCCCCACAGCCAGTTGTGTCATTTGCAGCAGCGCCATCAAAGAAAACAGCAGGGATTGATATGTCATGAGGTCTAATACGACGAGAGCCGTCTGAGACATCGATCAATTTTGTAGATGAAGCATCCATCCAGGATCTAATGGCATAGTAGATTTTATGGATCTGGATGGGAATCTGGTCAAAAATCCATCTATTTCTGGCTAGCCAAATCTCCCAGATGAAGAAAAATGGCAGCGTTCTGAAAGGGCTGTGCGATTTGTCCCATTCTAACGCTGTGGACATAAAGTCCACAGGCCTCCATGACGGATCCGGGAAGAAGAAGCTGAATAAGTTCCATATATGAATAACAAAAGGACATGTAAAAAATATGTGAGAGATTGACTCTTCTTCGGCAAAACAGAAAACACACCAACCTGGACCTTGATGACCCCTCCTCTTTAAATTGTCCCAAGTGAGGATACGACCCTTCCAGGAAAGCCATCCAAAAATCGTAATTTTAATTGGGATATTCCTTCTCCAGAAAATTCGGAAAGAGCTTGGCCTCTGCAAGACATGAACAGAAGAAATATAAGTCTGATAAGCATCCTTCACAATAAGGGATCTATTTCGCATTGGACCACCCCAGACCATTTGATCACCCCCTGTGGCATAGCAAAATCCCGCACGACGAAGAGAGTCCCGGAAGGTGTTCCATTCATCGCCCACATCACCATATAACCCAATTTGATCCGCTGTTTTGAAGATGGGAGCTGTGTGCGACCAACATAGGATAATCTGAGAATAGAAATGAAAACCCCTGAAAGCAAGAGCATGAATAAGATTCTGAGATGGGCCGCTTTCGGGGGCTAGTTGCAGGGAAGCCACGCCAATGGGAATGAGACTGCCATCCCGAAAATTCCACCTAAGACGAGGAGCAATAAGTGGAATTATCTGCCTGAAGCTACACCAGATACATGAAATGAAGTGCGGAAAAGAGAGGGAATTGCAGCTGATCATAAGCAAAGCGTTTTCCGGTAAGTACTTGGCTTTATTTATATCGTTCCATAAGCCAGGGACTGTGATGGCTCTCCAAAATGATTTAGACAACAGAGCACAATTAAATACCCTTGAGTCAAGGATACCCCATCCATCCAAATCCTTAGGAGAACATATATCTTTCATACTGCATAAATGATATTTTTTCACAAGATTGGCACCTCCCCATATAAAGTTTGAAATAATACCATTGATCCTAGAAATAATGCCTGCAGGAATGAAAAGAAGATGAGCCCAGAAAACATACATCTGAGATAGTACAGATTGGACCAGAATATACCTTCCTCCCATCGTTAGCCATCGATGATTCCATCGCTGAATCCTCTCCCTCAACCTATCAATAATCCAGATCCAATCTCTGTTTTTATAGCCACATGGCTTAATAAAGAAACCCAGATATTTAAAACCACATGATATATGACGCTTTGAGATACCCATGAAATCCGCAATGAATGAAATCTCCAGTTCATCACCGAAATCATATAGAAGGAAGGACTTCCCGCAATTGATGGATAGACCAGTAGCACTTTTAAAATGACGGAACATAATGTGTATATAGAACCAGTGGTTCCGACGCAAGTAGCCAAACAGCAATAAGTCATCCACAAATAAGGAATGAGAGGTGGATACCGAGTTCGAGAAAGCAAAACCCTTAATAAATCCTCTCTGTTCAGCAAAATGCATTAGTCTACTGAGCCCGTCCATCACCAAAATGAACAGAAGAGGAGAGAGGGCGCATCCCTGTCTCAGCCCCCTGCAAGCTTTAAAGAAACGCGATGGATAACCATTAATAATAACTGAATATCGGACATTTGAAACACAAGACAAAATCCATCGCATGATCCGAATCGGAAGGCCGACTTTGAGCAACATCAACCGGATAAAAGCCCAGTCCACCGAGTCATAAGCTTTAAACAAGTCGACCTTTATAATTAAATCTTCTTCCTTGGTTGAATGAATAGAGTGAGCAACCTCCTGTGCGATAGCAATCGCGTCATGGATGGACCTGCCACCCAAAAAACCATATTGCTCTCTTGATATGTTGGCAGATAAAACCGGCTTGATACGTTCAACAATTATTTTAGAGGAAAGCTTGTACAGCAAATTACACAAAGCAATGGGCCTAAATTTCGCAAAAGTCTGCGGATCCGAGACTTTGGGAATGAGGGCGATAAAGGACGAATTGAGATTTGCTGGCATGAAGCCCCTGCATCGAAACAGCTCAAGCATTTCAACAATCTCATCACCCATGATATCGAAAAAGTGTACAAAAAATTCTGAGGGCCAGCCATCAGGGCCCGGACACTTATCGTGTTTAAAAGACTTCAGGACCTTCAAAGCTTCTTCCCTTGAGATAACTCTATCAAGAACATCAATGTCATCATCATCAAAAAACCTGGGAAATTGATCAAGGACCCATGCTTGGTTCGATTCATCAATAGCCGGGTCAGATGAGAAGAACTTGGAAAAATAAGAAAAAGCCTCATCTTGTATATCTGACGTGGAATATGCATAATTTCCATCATCCTGCCTAATGCGCCATATAGCATTTTGATTGCGTCTGGCATTGGCGGTTTTATGAAAAAATTTAGTATTAAGATCGCCCTCCCTTAGCCAGAGCATTCTGCTTTTCAATCGCCACGAAATCTCTTCAATGCGTAGGATCTCACGTTTCCTTGAGCCAAGATCCTGTAGGAGTCGCAAAGAAGCCGCATCTGGAGGCCGAGTAGCAAAAGAAGAGAATAAATCATCCATTTTGGCAGATATTTCAGACAGCTCCTTTTTAAGGAACGATTTTTTCTGAATCTCCCATGCCTTTGAAGCATTTTTGACACACTTCATCTTATAGTGAAATCGATCCCATCCCGAAAGGCCGGTCCGATCAAAATTTTGCGACCAGATACTATGTACCAGCTTGGTATATTCCGAGTCTTCAAGCCAAACCCTATTGAATTTAAAAGGTCGGCCACATACCACAGAATCAGACTTCCATGAAAGTCTTATGGGCATATGGTCAAATACATTTGAGCTGATGACCTCGGAACGAATCTGACTCCAACGATCAATGATATTGACGTGAACCATAGCCCTATCCAGTCTTTTGGCTATGAACTGGTCACTTGCACGCTTATTAGTCCATGTCGGTAGCAGAGGGTGTGGGCGAATATAAATCAAGTTAAAACCATATAGCAAGTCACTTAAAAACGGAGAAAGAGAATCAAGCCTGGCATTTGTGCCCCAAACTTCATCTGCACACAAGGTAGAGTTAAAGTCACCCATCAAAATTAGGTTTTGCAGAGCAAGAATACCAGAGGCAGAAAATCGCTGCCAGAAGGACAGCCTGTTCCGATAGGGGGCATATAAATTTATAATGTAAACAATCTCCTTATAACCCCTAATATGACCTGCCAGCAAAATACCCCCAAAGAACTTGTAGGCACTGAAAGAGGCCATAATAGGATTCCATACAGCAATGAGACCACCCGAATGTCCAACTGCATCCACTGCCGCAGCCTTCCACCCCAATTTGAAACTGAGAAACAACTTAATGGCCTTGTCCCGAGAACATAGAGTCTCCTGAGCAAGAAAAATAATAGGATCACCCGAAAACAGAATCTCACGAAGGCAATGTGACTTGGGGGCATCGCCCAACCCCCGAATGTTCATAGAGATGATGTGATTCATCTTGACTCAGGTTCCGGGTTGCGTGCTCTAAGCGCCCGAGAGTAATTCAGTGGACCATCACTAATCGATATCGGAATCTCAGTGAGGTTGTCATCTTTACCAGTAAAAATGGAGATGGCTTTAAATTTTCCTTTGGATAGTCTACTGGTTCCTTTTGGCATGACACTATCGGAGGAATTTTTAACATCAGAAGATGGTGGCCTGTCAAAGACAGTGAGGGCTGCTATGTCAATATTAGGATCTGCCAAAATGGCATCAAGGTCTGAATCTATGGTGTTCCTGGGCGATCCATAATATAATATGACATCACCATGAAATCTTCATCCTTTGAATCTCACCAAAACAAAACCATGATGTGCGTGTCACCTATTGATTGACGTTTTACTATTTGTACAAGGAAGTTGTTTGGATATATTAATTTTGTGATTTTTTTCTTTAAAAATTTGAATGATATGAGTATTTGAATCTTGTTTTTTTTAATGGCGGAAAAAGATTAAACATCATCAAATTGGTTACTCAAAATCTTGAAGCTTGACAATTGTGTTTAGGATTTCCAAAAACATTTGTCAAATTTTATCAAGATCTTGCTAGAAACTCTGTTAAACATGTCTATTGGAATTAAAATCTAAGTGAATGAGAATCAATCATACCAAATTTTATCAAAATCTAGCCAAAAAATTTATTGTTTTATGGACCAATTTGCTTCATTTTTAAGCTACACAGTTAAACATATATGTTAGAATTAAAATCTAGATGAATGAGAATCAATTGTACTCCCAAATCACTAGTTCAACCCAAAACTTAATATTTAGTATATTTGTTATTATATAATTAGAGTTCAACTTGTAACCTTTGAGGGGTAATACAAGTGGAATCAGATTCTAATGATAAGTACTCAATATGTAATATAAGGTGAATGTCAAATTTCATTTTCATATGGATATTTTATTTAATGACATGTTTGAGGTTTTTGATAAATATAAGGTTTTGACATTAACTAATAAATATATTTAAGAAGATTTGAGTTTTATATTTTTGTTTTTTATGTTATTTTTAAAGAATGGTGAAATTATAATAGTAATGTTAATCAATATAAAAATATTAGTTTTGATTATTTTTTATGATTTAAGAATACTATTTTCATTTGAAATAATAAAGAATAGACTTTCACTTTGGTCAAATGTTTACAAATTTTTCGTTATCAATCAAATTCCTTAATTTTGAGAAAAACTCTTAGCTTATTAGACATAGTTTTAGCTCTTACTTCAAGACTAGAAGGTGGTCTCAACCTAGATAGTATATGCAAGAAAGCTAGTTTTATGTGTGACCATCATCAAAGCTACCTCTAGTAAGGTTATGTGCTTTCTAGTAACATTTATCTATAATCGCATAGCTAATTATAAGTAGTTTTAGGTCTTACTTCAGCACTCGAAGGTTATTTAAACCTAGATAATATTTGCAAAAGGACTAGTTTTCCTTGTGATAGAGGTTATGTGCTTTATGGTAAAATTAATCCAAATCTCATACATGAAAATAGATACTACCTCAAATTGCATTTTAACCTTTTTCCTAGGAAGTAACATCACCTAAAATATATTTTCACTGATCTATTATTATCCAATCAATTTAAAAATACTTTGTGGTATTTCTTATAAAAAAACTAAATTTTATGGACTTGTAAAAAAACCTTCAACAACTAAGGGTACTCTCCAATATAATGTCTCACTTAGACCTCACATTATAGGAAGCCCATTTGGATTTTGGATGAATGAATGGGCATGGGATGAATAGAGTGGAAAACTCATTATGCAATATAGATATAGTCTTATTTTTTTTTTTTATTAGACTCTTATAACACATGTATATATGCCACAAATATTTTTAAGCATTGTCTAAACATGCTAGGTATGTTTGTAATTTTGTTAATATAAACAAAACTATGATATAACAAATCAATTTATTATTTTTATTACTTTTTACTTTTTGATACTTTTTTAGTTGAGTTGACATTATATTTATTATTATTATTATTATGCTTCATTTTAAGGACACTACAACATTTCCTAAAAAATAAATGTTTAAACTCATTTACAATGATTACAACATCTCCCCTATAAAGGGTTGTAGGGTTGTAGAGAATCTCTAAGCACAATAATACATATATAATATAAGTGCACAACTTAGCCTAAAACAACATGCTTATTCACAACTCTCTATTTATCAACTCATAACAAAAATATCAAAAAAGTAATAGAATGTAAACTTATACAACTCATAGAATAATAATCTATAAAATGAAAAATATAACCTTACAACAATGAAGATTACAATACAAAACCTCAAAGTAGTTCATAGAAGTAACATCTCACATCACTAAATCACTTGTTCTTTAAAATGCCCTTTAGGGTTTCTTCTTATTAACATTTTTACTAGTTTCAAAAGTTACAAAAAAGTAAAAACCCCTACAATTAGGTGTTATAAAAAATATATAACCAATGACTTGCAACATGTGTGTGTGTGTATGTGTGTTCAAGGCTCTAGTGGATTTGTTCTAAAGTGACAACATGAATAGGAAGATGACCTTGAATAACAAGCTCAAATATATACAAATGAGAAGGTATGATAATGTTACCAATTATCTCGTGAAGATAACTAGAGAAAAGGTAGAGGAGTAGAACTGGTAAATGAGACACTGAATGGTTTCAATAAGCCATGGGAACCATTATTCAAGGGGATCCATGCTTAGAAGCACCTTCCCCGTTGAGAGAGGCTTTGGGGTGATTGTATCTATGAAGAGGCTAAGGAGGAATCTAAAACTAGCATGTAAGGAGATGGAGAGGAGATGGCCCTGGTCAGTTGAGCCAAGAAGGGTAAAGGAAAGAGTTGCAAGGGTAAAAGTGGGGTAAAAATCACAGTTGGGGAAGAAGAAATGCTTGAGCAAGCTCAAATGTTTCATTTGCCACAAAAATGGTAATTATGCATCACAATGTCCAGATATGAATAAGGGGAAGGGGAAGTCACAACAAAAAATAGCATCAATAATGACATAGCTAGACTAGTTTGCAGTGAAGTTCGAGAAATAATTCTCGTTTGTGTCATGTACTTCTACTAACACCATCACCGAAAGTGCATGGTAATTGTATAGTGGTACATCACGTCATATGAAAAAACATGGCAGTTGTATAGTAGTCTAATGGAGAAAGACTCAACGATTCATGTGCAACATAATGATGATGTAAAGTGTTAGAATTCTGTAATATTGAGGCTGAAGCAAAACTACAGAGGCAACAACAAACCAACTTTGGAATCCAGGACCTAGCCTTCCTAAATTCAGAGAGGGCTCTCTCTGCTAAATATAGCTTTGTTTATAGGGGCATTTTAGGCTAGCTATGATTGTACTTGGGTTTTGAATTTTGGGTTTGGGTTTTAGAAAATTGATTGTATTCAATTTATTAATATCTATTGGGAAATGGAGTCAAAATATAACTGGATGGTGGCATCAATTTTTAACAGAGTAAACACAGGGCAAGCTAGGAGTATTTACTGGATCTTTTTAAAATTTATAAATGGATTATGAAATAAATATGAAAAGATTCAACATAACCAAAGAGCAATTAAGAATTATTTAGTTTGGCCTTTAGTGGAAAACATTATGATTGTAAATGCAGCCAGAATAAGGTACTCAAAATTAAATCCTATTCATCACGCTTTTTGATTTACAATTGGAATTCAGATGATTACAATGAAATATATGAACAGAAGAAAAAAATCACCAGTATTTAAGCCAAAAGAATCCTGTGAATGGTCTGATTATTATTGATGCTTCGGTGCTTTGGAAAGGCTTACAGTACTCCAAAAGACAGTAATGATTATGATATCAATCAATCGACCTTTGATACTTAAAAAACTGAAGTATTTATACAAAATATTACAATAATACAGTCTCTAACAAACATGGTATTTTTAGACTTAAACTTGAAATTAAAACTATAACTGTTACCAAATTATAGCTTCGGTGCAATGCAATGTGTAACTGGAGGTGCTATGTTGGCATATGAACTGACATAGCTGGCATATATGCTAACATAGCTAGACTATTTTGCAGTGAAGTTCGAGAAATAATTCTCATTTGTGTCATGTATTTCTACTAACACCATCACCGAAAGTGCATGGTACTTGTATAGTGGTACATCACGTCATATGAAAAAACATGGCAGTTGTATAGTAGTCTAATGGAGAAAGACTCAACGACTCATGTGCAACATAATGATGATGTAAAGTGTTAGCATTCTATAATTCTGAGGCTGAAGCAAAACTATAGAGGCAACAACAAACCAACTTTGGAATCTAGGACCTAGCCTTCCTAGATTCAGAGAGGGCTCTCTCTGTTAAATATAACTTTGTTTATAGGGGCATTTTAGGCTAGCTATGATTATACTTGGGTTTTGAATTTTGGGTTTGGGTTTTGGAAAATTGATTGTATTCAATTTATTAATATCTATTGGGCAATGGAGTCAAAATATAACTGGATGGTGGCATCAATTTTTAACAGAGTAAACACAGCGCAAGCTAGGAGTATTTACTGGATCTTTTTAAAATTTATAAATGGATTATGAAATAAATATGAAAATATTCAACAGAACTAAAGAGAAATTAAGAATTATTTAGTTTGGCCTTCAGTGGAAAACATTATGATTGTAAGTGCAACCAGAATAAGGTACTCAAAATTAAATCCTATTCATCATGTTTTTTGATTTACAATTCGAATTCAGATGATTACAATGAAATATATGAACAGAAGAAGAAAATCACCAGTATTTAAGCCAAAAGAATCCTGTGAATGGTCTGATTATTATTGATGCTTCGGTGCTTTGGAAAGGCTTACAGTACTCCAAAAGACAGTAATGATTATGATATCAATCAATCGACCTTTGATACTTCAAAAACTGAAGTATTTATACAAAATATTATAATAATACAGTCTCTAATAGACATGGTATTTTTAGACTTAAACTTGAAATTAAAACTATAACTGTTACCAAATTATATCTTCGGTGCAATGCGATGTGTAACTGGAGGTGCTATGTTGGCATATGAACTGAGTGTTGAACGCCCTTTCTTCTCTTGTAGTTAGAAACAGATCAAATTTGTGCAAAGCCTTTGCCCGACTTGACCTTTCTGTCTTTTTTGCTACCTGAATCCTTACAGTCGCATTTAATCCTTTTTCAAACAAAACGTCGTAAAAACTCATTTACCCGGACCTGAAAATGTTTAGATTTCATTTATGAACTTTATCGCATCCATAGAAAATCGCACATTGCATGCTTTATAGTTTATGATATGCGAAATGGAATCGAGGATGCGATGCGAAGGGGGAGGTGACGTGGAAGAAAGGTGGGACCAAACGCATTGCAAATTGCACATTTTAAAGTTTAGCTATAAGCGGCGAAGGTAAAACCTAAATCCTATGAAGTGCAAAGTGTAGGAAGGGCGGTGTGACGTGGTAGGTAAGGTGGGGCCGACTGCATCGCAAATCACATGTTTTAAAGTTTAGTTATAAGTAGCAGAGGTAAACTGTAAAATATGCAAAGTGCGAAGTGCAGGGAGAAGGCAGTGACGTGGAGGAAAGGTGGGATCGACCACATCGCAAATCGCAAGTCTTAGGTTTTTTATGAGCATGGGGGCTAAATGATAAAACATGCGAAGTGCGATACGCGATTGGGACCAACCCACATCGCACATCTTAGAATTTAGAATTTGGGAAAATATGGTAAGCGCTAAAATCCGTGAAGTGCGATTTGCATTGATTGGAGAATGATGTGGCAAGATGGAGCCCATTGCATCAGCGAAGTTATAAAGTGACGAATGTTTTCTACGGTAAGGTAAAGTTTATGAGGTTTCATGATATATCAATGTATTTCAAATAGCTTGAAGTGGGGGTTGAAGCTACTATGGTGGGGCCAACCGCATAGCAAGTTAAACAAAATACATTGCAGGCGCTTCAAATGGTAAGTTAAAAAATGTGAGATGCGATATATCGCAAATCGACAATCGCAAGTGTTAAGGTTTTGTTGTGATGCAAAAAGTTATAATCTGCAAAATGCGATGGATGGTGGGGAAAATGGTTATGTGTTAGGGAGGATGGCCCCACTTCAATCGCAATAAGGGAAATCAAAAAGTGGAGGTAAAACAATGATATAGCGATGAAAAAAGGTAAAGTAGCAATATAAAGTGGAAAGGCAGAAAAGGGTGAAGTTTAATGTTTTTAAAAGAAATGAAATGAAAAGGAAGTGTGGCAGGTGAATGGGTCACACTCCATCATATATCGTATTTCCGAAGGTTTGTAGGAGACAATAATTTAAATGATTTTGCGATGGGCTTGATGTGCAAAGGCGAGGTGGGTCCACCAATGAAACATGGTAATGCAGAGTTCCAAGGATTTTTAAAGTAATTCCCTTTGAGCACCTTTAAATTATAATGGGTCTCTGAAACCTTGGATAAGCCATTCTTTGCCAGTTTTGTCCTTTTTGACAAAATTAAAACCTGTAGTGCCCAACCTTATTACAAATTATTTAATCACATTTAAATGATGTGATTAACTCAATCAAAACATACTTACTTATCTCCTAATGCTGCATTTGGACGTGGAAGCATATTTTTCATAAGGTTTTAACCTTTTTGGAAATAATTTACAATCTTGGAATAATATTTACAATATGAAAGATCTCAGATGAAATAATCAATCACCTTGAGATCCTATAGATTATAGGACCCTAACAGAGTGGCTTCATCCGGGGATGGCACTCTCCCTGTGAAGTGCCAAGAACACCGTAGACTAGTAGCCTGATCCATTGGGCTGATCCCAAATCTACAACTTGTTTTCTTATAAAACCTGTATGACTGAAAATCTCAAACTAAAATCATAACTTTTTGCACACTGAAATCTGAAACACACTGAACTGAAATTTGGAAAGAATGCTTGAAAATATGCTCAAAACACTGATCTTATTTGCACACTGCTACCCACCCTATACTGCTGAAACTTATGCTGAATCAGGTAATACAAAAATGCCAATGAAGCCAATCAAGTCGCTGCAGAAACAAATGGACAACTTGACTGTCTATCAGGAAAATCAGCAGTATAACTTGATTACGTGTCCTCATAACCAAATTTATAATATGAAATGGAAACTGTTGATGTATCTGACCCTTATAAAGAGTATATGTTTGAGCATTTGAGCTAAGAAGAATCTCCATATACTCTGTTATAGGATCAACAAAATCATGATGTATGATATTTGCTTCTAGGATTTCAATGACTAGTTGAGTAGTTGTGTCCTCAATATTAAACCTTGAACCTGCATCTTCAGTTTGGTACTTGAAAGCAACATCATCCTCACTATGTAAGTCAAGAGGTAGTCAATTTCCTCTTGCTTAAGGGAAGGAAGAATTTCCAAGAATTCTTTAGGATCTTGAAAGTTGTATGACTAAATTTGAGAATTTAAAAGTTCAATAACAATTTCATATCTTTCAACAACTATCTCTAGAAAACATGTTTTAGCTTCAGGACTACATTTTCTTGATTTCAAAATGCAAAAGAGAGCCTCTAGGAAATATTCATAAAGCTGAAACTTTGATAATTGATTCTTGAATGCATTTAAAGCTTCATGAGATAGAAGGTTTTCAACAAACCTTGTCATCTTGTTCAGCAAGAACTTTGGTCAACATGTTGTGGAGTCGCCATGAATGCTCAAAAGTTGGGTTCTTTGAATCATGGAGTCGCCAGGTGAATAATGCAGCCTTCTTGTGTCTGGTCACTGTCCACCATCAGTAATCAGATCTAAACTTTGATGCACTTTCTGAGGAAGATAAATTTATTCCCCGGTATGGTTGCCACTATGTTAGCGTTCTGTAATTTTGAGGCTGAATCAAAACTACAGAGGCAACATCAAACCAACTTTGGAATCCAGGACCTAGACTTCCTAGATTCAAAGAGGGCTCTCTCTATTAAATATTTCTTTGTTTACAGGGGCATTTTAGGCTAGCTATGATTGTACTTGGGTTTTGGAAAATTTATTGTATTCAATTTAATAATATCTATTTGGAAATGGATTCAAAATATAACTGGATGTTTGCATAAATTTTTAACAGAGTAAACACAGGGAAAGCTAGGAGTATTTACTAGATATTTTTAAAATTTGAAAATGCATTATAACATATATATGAAAAGATTCATCAAAACTAAAGAACAATTAAGAATTCTTTAGTTTGGCCTTCAGTGGAAAACATTATGATTGTAAATGTAGCCAGAATAAGGTACTCAAAAGTAAATCCTATTCATCACGCTTTCTACTTTACAATTGGAATTTAGATGATTACAGTGAAAGATGAAAATGAAATATAAGAACAGAAGAAAAACATCACCAGTATTTAAGCCACAAGAATCCTGTGAATGGTCTGATTATTATTGATGCTCCAGTGCTTTGAAAAAGCTTACCATACTCCAAAAGACAGTAATGATTCTAATCTCAATCAATCGACCTTTGATACTTCCAAAACTGAAGTATTTATACAAAATATTACAATAATACAGTATTTAATAGACATGGTATTTTTAGACTTAAACTTGAAATTAAAACTCTAACTATTACCAAATTATAGCTTTGGTGGAATGCACTGTGTAATTGTAGGTGTTGTGTTGGAAGATGAACTGAGTGCTGAACACCCTTTTTGCTCTTGTAGTTACAAAAGGATCAACTTTGCGCAAATCCTTTGCTTGACTTGACCTTTCAGTATTTTTTTCTACGTGAATCCTTACTTCCGTGTTTAATCCTTAAAAAAAAAAAAAGCGTAAAAACTCATTTACCTGGACCTAAAAATGTTTAGATTTCAGTTATGAAATTTATCGCATCCACAGAAAATCGTACATCGCATGCTTTACAATTTAAGATATGCAAAATGGAATCGGCGATGCGATGCAAAGAGGAAGGTAGCGTGGAGGAAAGGTGGGAACAACCACATTGCAAATTGCACATTTTAACGTTTAGCTATAAGCGACAGAGGTAAACTCTAAATCTTGCAAAGTACGAAGTACGGGGAGGGCGGAGTGACGTGGTACGTAAGGTGGGACTAACCGCATCGCAAATCACACATTTTAAAGTTTAGTTATAAGTGGCGGAGGTAAACTGTAAAATATGCGAAGTGTAAAGTGCGGGGAGAAGGCAGTGACGTGGAGGAAAGGTGGGACTGACCGCATCGCAAATCTCAAGTATTAGGTTTTGCTATGACCGCGGGGGTTAAATGATAAAAAATGTGAAGTGCGGTACGCGATTGGGACCCATCCACATTGCACATCGCAGAGTTTAGAATTTGGGAAAATATGGTAAGCGCTAAAATCCGCTAAGTGTGATTTGCGTTGATTGGAGGATGATGTGGCAAGATGGAGCCCACTACATCGACGAATTTATAAAGCGGCGAATGTTTTTGGCAGTAAGGTAAAGTTTATGAGGTTTCATGATATATAAATGTATTTAAAACGACCTGAAGTGGGGGGTGGAGCTGCTGTGGTGGGGCCAACCGCATTGCAAGTTAAACAAAATATATTGCGGGCGCTTCAAACGGTAATTTAAAAAATGTGCGATATATCGTAGATCGAATATCACAAGTGTTAAGGTTTTGTTGCGATGCGAAAAGTTATAATCTACGAAATTCGATGGATGGTGGGGGAAAGGGTTATGTGTCAGGGAGGATGGCCCCACTTCAATTGCAATCAGGGAAATGGGAAAGCAGAGGTAAAACAATGATATATCGATGAAAAAAGTTAAAGTAGCAATATAAAGCGGAAAGGCAGAAAATGGTGAAGTTTAATATTTTTAAAGGAAATGAAATAAAAAGGAAGTGTGGCAGGTGAATGGGTCCCACTCCATCACATATCGTATTTCAGAAGGTTTGTAGGAGACGGAAATTTAAAGGGTTTTGCTATAGGCTTGATGTGCAAAGGCGAGGTGGGTCCATCAATGAAACATGGAAATGCGGAGTTCCAAAGTTTTGTAAATTAATTCCCTTTGAGCACCTTTAACTTACAATGGGTCTCTGAAACCTTGGATAAGCCATTCTTTGCCAGTTTTTTCCTTTTTGACAAAATTAAAACCTGTAGTGCCCAACCTTATTACAAATTATTTAATCACATTTAAATGATGTGATTAACTCAATCAAAACATACTTACTTATCTCCTAATTCTACATTTGGATGTGCAAGCATATTTTTCCTAAGGTTTTAACCTTTTTGGAAATAATTTACAATCATGGAATATTATTTACAATATGAAAGATCTGAGATGAAATAATCAATCAGCTTGAGATCCTATAGATTATAGGACACTAACATAAACTATGTAGTGAAGGCAGAGGGAACTATCTTATCTGTACTCAAGTAAGATGGATTATTGGAAGCCAAGGACATGTTGTATGTGTCATGACTGAAGAAGGACTTGCTCGCAAACTCAATTATAGAGGACAAAGGATTTATATTCATTTTTTGGAATTTAAAAGTGCTCATTCGTCTAAAGGAACCTATCCCTAATACAATAGCAGTTATTGGAGTTAGAGAGGGCAGATCTTGGTAGATGACAATGACAACTTGTGCCAGTTATGTCATAGGAGGATGGGACACTTGCACTACATAACATTGTTGATCCTAAGGGAGATTCTCACTGGTCTCCTATATTTCATTATTGACTACTAGGGAATGTGTAAAGGGTATCTACTTGCAAAGAATGTCAAGGATGTTTTTCGAAGTAATGAGAAAAAATATAAGGGTATCTTGCATCTTATCATTTAGATCTGTGTGGATGATTTCAATATCATTAGTATAGGGAGAATTATAAAATATCAATTTAATTGATGGCTGGTTTAGGAAGATGTGGATCTACTTTATGAAGCTCAAATGTGAGGCCTTCTTCTTGAATTTCAAGGCCTAGGTGGAGAACTAGACAAAGAAGAGGATCGGGGTCTTTAGATAAGATAATGAGGGTGAGTATTCCTCAAATTACTTCAATTATTTATGTAAGGAGGGAGGGATCAGGAGGAAGTTGACAATATCATACAACCCTCAACAAAATGGTGTTATGGAGAGAAATAATTAATCTATCATTTCTTCATCCAAGGATATGATACATGACCAAGTTTTTCCTATTTTCATAAGGAAAGAGAAACATAAGATGATAGTATGTGCAAAATAGGATTCCTCATAGGATATTTGTGGACAAGACTTGTTATGAAGAATCTAGGATTGCAGAGAAAAGTGTAACGTGCACCTCCCCTCTCATCTACCCACTTTCACCGGCTTACCCGGGGTAAGCATGAGATGAGGGGAAGTTATGACCAGACTCAACTTCCTAGGTGACCTTAAGGAAATGGAGTCAAAAAACAAACCTTACTTACTTCCCATAGGTCCCACATGACCCTCTAGGAGTGACCCAACCCCTCCAGCTGTCCATCCCCTAAGCAACCATGACTTTTCCATGAGTTTTACCCCTAGTTTCTCCCTTTCCAAGGCATCAGTGCGACTAGAACCTCCCAGTCACTCCCACATGCTTGCATCAGTATGACTGTGAAATTTTTTACTCATTGTTGTGCTAGAGACTATGGATTTAAAGGCTAGATTCCATGGCTAGGGCTAGACCTCTGCCTAGAAATTCTTGTAACTTTCAAAAATCATAAATTACACAAGGACAGTGCTTGTAAACAAAAATCTGACACGAGGACTAGGCCTGACCGTCCCCAACCGGGACCAAAATTTTTTCAAACACTTGGAAATAGTCTAATCTATAGGTCGTGAATACAAGATTGAGCATAAGGGACTATAAATTCATATTAAACTTATCAAGAATGACCACCAGCTTCTCTCATCAGTTGTCTTAACATTAATTAGGTCATGCATCCATTATTCTTTTAGTTACAAGTAAAAACATGAAATAAACCATGAAATGAACCAGTCACATAACCATGCTTATAACCAACATATAACCATAGAAATAAAGTCGCATAAATACAAGTACAAAAGCAAGAGAACTTAGCTTTCATTAAATGTAGGCAAGAGAAAACCAGGTTCAGGACTTCCATGTAGCACCTGACCATAGACATGGCTGAACCAAATCTCTCTTTCAGCCAGTCACCCCCATGCCCTATTCCAAGCATGAATGTGGAATCTAATGGATAAACCAATCCAAAAAAAAATAAGGGAATCCAAAGGTTAAACCAACTCCACCTTCACCATACCATGATCTCACCTAAAACGACACCAAGATCACTAAGCCGAACCGAGCTTGGAATGCCTAATCTATATTTCATCACTATCCTTGAGGATTTTTTCATCTCCTTATCTCTACACTTTACCGTAATCCACATTGGATCACGATGCCCTTACCGAGACACCAACCTCAGGCTTTACTGTGTATCTAGGTAAAACCGCTCAAGGGATTCCTAGGTCTTTGGGAATGTTCTTGAGACCACCTTCGCCCT
This sequence comes from Pinus albicaulis, assembly GCA_034641835.2. Taxonomy (NCBI): domain Eukaryota; kingdom Viridiplantae; phylum Streptophyta; class Pinopsida; order Pinales; family Pinaceae; genus Pinus; species Pinus albicaulis. Next base: position 1,293,214,980 of record CM076577.1, read on the forward strand.
AGATTCCAAAACCATCCGACAATTCCAAAGCTCAAAACCAAGAATAATCCCATCGCACCATGGTTATCCCGAAAATGGCAAGGAAAGGCTAAAAACCCTTGTCAAATCCTGGCAAAACCATGCCACCGACAGCAAAAGAACTAAATACCAACATGCACATACCATGCATGTCAAAACTAGCTAGTAAATCATACATGCAAGTATTCATGTTAATTCTACTTCATCCTTCTCTTCCTTGCTTAATATTTTCTTTCCTTTCCTTTCCTTGTCCTTCCTTTGCTTGTTTGATCTCTTTCTCCTCTTGGTTCTCTTCTCCTCTCTGATAGTAATTCTAAAAAATGAAATGACAAAAGGCTGAACTAATAAAATATTTCCAACTAATGCTCTGGGGTATTTTTATCATTCATGCCTCTAATTTCTGTAATTTTCCATTATTTTCCTTCAATTTCCTCCTCACATGCAACTTGTGACCTTTCACCTTCCTTTTCTCCTAGTTTCCTTTATTTTCATAAAATAAATGTGTCATAATACCTTTTTTCCTTTGCAATGCCTTAGCCATTTCCTTTGCTAATTTCCCCTAAGCCATAAACACATCCATTGATTCCCACTAGGATATATTTTCCCAACATTGGGCTTGGAATAAGTGTCCCTTAACCGTGGTCTTATTTTTCCTTTATTAAATTTTATTACATCAATTTTTAGCTCAGGTCTGTTACAGAACCCTCCCCCTTGGGAAACATCATCGTTGGTGTTAAATCCCACATATACCTCAACAGAACCATTGAAAAGCAAACATATTTCCCATGGATATTTATAAGTTAGCTCGATGTAGTATTTACAATGAATAACCTGCTAAAAAGAAAAAACCATCATGACAACATGACAATATAATAACCATACTGTTGGTGTCCCGTGTTTTGATAGTTTGGCAAATCAAAAGACAAGGCAACATCAGAACCAATCTTTAGAGTTACAGGATCTAGTCCTCCTGTTCTCAGAGAGGGATCTCTCAAAATTTTGTTTGCAAAGGTTTATCTTGTGTGCTTTGAGTATTGATTTTAGACTAGTTATTAAGTGCAGGTATTTGTTTGTTTGGTTGGGTTGAATTGATATAGTAGAACATAAAAGGTCTAGGAAAGATATATAGGACAGTAAAATATCTGTTTCATTGAGCAATGGAGTCAAAAAGAGGTTGTAACATACTTATCAAAGGATATGGGATATCAAAGGGAAAATCTAACTTGGCCACAAGATCTTTTTGTTTTTGGAATGGAATGAACATTAATTATTTGGAAAGAGAGTTTTAATTCTCAATAAAAGGAATTTGAAAGCATAATTTGAAACAATAAAGAGTTCTTTGATAGACAGGGCTAACCATAAATTCTACAAATCACACCTTTAAGCAAATAATGATTTCAAAACAAATTTCAAAGTAAAATCTAAGATTCGGGGAACTCCCTATTTCCTCAAAGATTTTATTCTAAAGGACTTTAGAAAACATATAAGATTTACTGATAATCACAGTCATAGAAGAGGGAACACCTAATACATATATGATCATAACTATAACGACCTTTAAGCCAAATGTTTAAGTGAGGACAAAGGGCAAGATCAAAACAGACCTCTCTGATTCACTATAAGCAAAGAAATTCAAAGGGAGACTTCAATAACATTTTTTTAAGTGGCAACAGACAAGCAAGGAGAACCATAAATCATGCTGAAACCAACTGTCCAAACTATTAAGGAAATAAACAAGCACGAAGACTAAAGAGAAAGAGTAAAGCCTCTAAAATACTTCAGCAGAAGAAAACATAGAATAGTGAAGGATGAATAGGTCTAAGGTGCTTCCAGGAGTCATTTCTTAGCCTATTATTTTCTATCCTAGTGTAGTGAGAAATTATGGAACATAATGAAAACAGGGAAAAACATGAAACAGTTCAGAATACTTCACCAACAGCCAATCTCATGAATCCAATGATAGAGCCTTCTTAGGAACAAACATGCAACAACATCATCAAGATCTCCAAGTCTTCAATTTGTTCTTCAACTTCAAAGGACTATGTATTTATTTCAGAGAGCTTCAATATTACAGCTTGTAGTCAAAAAATAACCAACCAACCAACACTCACTCATCTTCTGAAGAAGTATATATAGAAGAATGAGGAGGTGAGATCTGATAAAAGATCTCAATTACAATTAATACATAGTTAATGTCTTCTTGGTCCTTGGGGGGACTCGATGGAGGAGTTTACAGGTGTTTCTCTGTATTAAATTTTTTACAATTAATATCAAAGCTCGATGGGAGCTTTGTTGACTTTGAATCTCTGCATAATGTGGAGTAATTCTGCAGATATTTGTTGCATTAGTTTCCTGCGGCAGAATTAACTTCTTGGCAGCGCTGGAGGTAGATATTTCTTTAAGCAATAAATTTGGCCTCTGTTTGAAAGGTTTGAGGCAACAGGTGGCATTTGTAGTAGCTGAGGAATCAATTCGCCTCAGTTGAAGCAGTGGAGGTTTTCCTGTCTAATAAAACACTTTAGGTTTTCTTTAAAGCATGTTTTGAGTCAGGGATTAGGCTTTTGATGGACATATTAGACGTAATCCCTGCAACAGTTGTCTTTAATCCTCTGTGCTGGCACATGTCTGGTCTTCTGCAACTGATACTCTTTCTCTGTGCTTCATTGATGTTTTTCAGGTTTAGCAAGGGCCTACGGCACCAAAGGCTCATGAAACCTTGATGAAAAACGTGAATCTATGCCCTGTGGAAGATTTTTCTAATGTATTCGAAGGCCGGAGGATCGTCATCCTCGGCCTACGAAATTTCTTCATCTAAGCGGCAAAAAATTAAACCCTGCAAAAAATAAACAATGTCACGAAATCCTGCGTTTATAGGTCAATCTGCATCAGAGAGTGTGCGGAGGAAGCAGGGACATTGGATGGCATCATCCAACAGTTGGGATTTAATCTCAAAATGGTCGAAAATGCATGGTGGAAGGGTGATTAAATCAGAGCCGTCGATTGCGCTGAGATTGACGGCCAGGGATGTAATGGGAAAAACCTTTATAAACAACGAAATATGACATTTTTCAAATTTACAAAGGGAAAAGGTATTTTATATGAATGGCGGGGGGTATCGTACGGTGGGCCCGGTGGGATCGATCGCAATAGTGGAAAGTGCGATGGGGAGGGAATCGCGATGGACAGATTATGCGACGGGAAAATATGCGACGGAGCGATATGCAATGGGTTGATCGCATCGAAAATATTTGCGATGGATCAATTGGATGTATAACAATAAACATACGATTTGCGATATGCGATTGGGCGGAACGATCGCATCGCAATTTTTAGCGATGAGTCGATTGACCAACCCATGGCAAATGCGACAATGCGATATTGCGATTTGCGATAAGCGGTGGGCGATATATTATATAATATAAATCTTTATAATAAAGTTATATAATAACGTATGGCGGGGTATGAAAAAGGGGAAGTGGTTAGGACTTAGCCCAAGGGGGCTTAAGTCTATAGTGACATAAAAAATTTGTTTTTTATGGAATTTTCCAAAGTTTCAAGGGAATTTGAGGGGTTTCGGTAAAGCTAAAGAATGAGTCTTCAACCTTAATAAAGTGGATTTTCATGAATGGAAGAAGGGAACTCATGAAAAATAGAGGAATTCATGAAGAAAAAGGGGAAGCAAATGAAGGTTAGTTTCGAAGTGGGGTGAGGGAAAAAGGCCTTTGCAGCAATGATTTGGTTTAGAAATCAGCAGGATTTCTAATTGTACAATGGGAACAACAGTGAAGTTTTGGACAGAGGGAAAAGGGCAGGAGGCCTTCAAGAGTCTTCAAGAGCCAACAATTTTTAGCAATGAAATTTGTTCCTTGAAGGCTCAAAACATATTTAGCCACCTTTTGGTATAATCAAATTTTACAGGTGGCTAACAGTGGCTCCACTTGGGGATGGTGCCTTCTCGAAGGCATCAAGAACTTCAGATTTGTATTCTCTGGGAGGCTGACCTGTGCCTGATCCATTGGGCTGCCCTTTCTTTGCTGGGATGATCTTCTTTGAAAACATATTAGCAGTTATGAAAATAATGGTTCTTCATCAATACACACTTTATACCTACCCAATCCTACTGATCTAGCATTTTTTCTTCGTTTGAGTGCACTTGGATTGGAAAACTCTATTCACAACATTTTATTCTTTTGAAAGCAGGAAATCTAATCTATTTCTACTCTTTATTTCTCCCAGAACTCAGATTAAACAGTTGAGTTCAGATGATTCTCTACCTAATCTACCATCTGTTGGGATTAAACTGTCCAACAGATTTTCATTCTCTAATTTCTAAAACAGAAATTCAAAAGCATTCAAGTCAGGGTTGAACAATATAACTTGATGCTAGTCTATGGCATAACAAACAAGCTGCACATAGACATTATTTTAGCAGAAAATTAAATAAAAAATGGAAAGCTTAAGATCTGAAAATTCAAAGCACTTCCTCAGCTCTGTTTTGACTTTGGTTTGAGCTGTTCTTTCTTTGTTGGACTAGTTCAGATTTTAAGCTGATTAGAACCATATTTTTACATCTCTTGACTCAGAATTTGAAGCAGATTTGAGTCATTTTCTTTTGAAACTTAGGTTCATTTTTTAGCTTGTTTGAACCTTTTATTTCTATACTAAACTATCTACTGATAAGCCAAGATTAGACAGTTTGGAAAATCAAATTCACTATCATATCAGTAGAAAAATTTAAAGCTAATTAGTCAAGATTGAACAGTTTGACTAACTAGAAGTGTGTTTTGAGGAGTGGCTTTTAAGCTTGCACACTTTCAGAATTTATTTTCCTTTTGGCATGGGGCCGTGCCTTTCTTGTTTTCACAATCTGCCCTCTTTCCCTTATGTATTTTTGATTTTTCTAACTTTGAATGCAATGGTTAGACTATGATATTTACAATGAAAAAACAAAAATGCTTTGAAACATAGGATTCTTGGCAGAAGTAATGCTTGAGCATCCTGCCATTGACAGGACCTCCATATAGATCTTCTCCATTCAATTCTTTCAAGAAAAATGTATTGTGACCTCTCTCAGCATGAATAATATAGGGCCCTTTCCACAAGTTCTCAAACTTGCCATCTTTTCCCTTCTCTTCTCTTCTTGAATCCCACTTGAGAACAACATTTCCAGATTGGAAATTGTTTGCCTTGGTTCTCTTATCGAATAGTTTCTTCATATTCTCTTGAACCAACTGTGTTCTCTCATAGACTTCCTCTCTGGTTTGCTGTAAATGGATTGTCTGGTTGATTCTTCTCTGCATATCATTTTCTTCAATCTGCACTTCTTGAAGGAGCTTCATGACTGGAACTCCCAATGAGGTGGGAAAGACTGCATCCATGCCATACACTAATTGATAGGGGGACATGTTTATTGATTTCTTTGTGGTTAACCTATCGGCCCATAAGGCATGAACCAGTTTACTGTGCCATGATTTCTGATTTTGTTCCAACAACTTTTTGATTATATTGATGAGACTCTTGTTGGAAGATTCAGCTAATCCATTCCCTAGGGGATAGTAAGCAGTGGAATGGCCCAAGGTTATATGGTATTTGTGACAAAAATCAACCATCTTCTTCGATTTAAAAGCAGCAGCATTGTCTGTTATGATTTTTCTGGGACAACCAAATCTGGATAGGATATTTGTTTCAAGGAACTTGATAATGACAGAGTCATTAGCATTCCTGGATGGTATAGCTTCTATCCATTTGGTAAAGAAGTCAGTAGCTGTGAGGATCCATTTATACTGAGCTGAGGAGGATGGGTGAATTTCCCCAATGAAGTCTAAACCCCATTGTTGAAAAGGTGCCTCAAATCTGATACGATGTAAAGGTAAGGGAAGGAGTTTTCTCTTGCCATCAAATATTTGACATTTATGGCAAGACATGACTAATTTCTGAGTGTCTGGGAAAAGGGTAGGCCAATAGTAACCAGATCTAAGAATTTTGTTTGTTGTGGCCTTCCAGTAGAGGTGTCCTCCACATTCTCCGTCATGCATTTCATGCATGATTTTTCCTGCATCATCTTCAAGTAAACATTTAAGCAAAATTCCAACAGCATTTTTCCAATATAATACTCCATCTAATATGCAAAAACTCAAAGATTTTTGTTTTAGAAATCTAGCTTTAGTTTTAGACAAAGAAGGAGGGGCATTTAGATATAAAAGCACATAAATAATGTCAACATACCAAGGAGAATTTAGAAATGTTTCTTCAATGAAAGGAGCATCAGATTCTTCCATTTCTTCCAACACATCTACCATATTCATGTCTAGTGCTTGGAAGTTAGACTCTGCCATAAGTTTTGCTAATCCTTGTCCTTTAACTAACTTGGTGGGCCTAATCTTTAAGTCATACTCGAGAATAGTTGCAATCCATTTTCCCCTTTTACCATCAGGGTCTTGACTTAGAATATCCTTGACAACAGTATGTGGAACAAAAGCAATTATGTGAGAGTGTAAAATGTAGACCCTAAAGTCCTTTAAAGCTTTCACTAATGCTAAGGCTTGCTTTTCCATGATGTTATATTTAAGAGGAGCATCTCTTAAAGCCCTGCTAAAGAAAGATATTGGTTGTTCTTGCCCCAAGTCATTATTTTGAAGTAAAACTGCAGCTATTGTATGTTCAGACGCAAAAGAAAAAATGTAAAAGTCTTTGGTAAAATCCAGACTAATCAGGACTGGTGTTTGGGTAAGAGCTTGTTTGACCAGCTCGAACGATTATTTAGCGGGTAAAGTCCATTTTACACCCACATCTTTTCTAAGCATGTTTGTAATTTTTTTTAATAGCTCGGCAAGGTTGGGGATGAATCTCCTTAGAAAATTTATCTTTCCAATGAAAGATTGTAATTCTTTGAGGCTTCTTGGATGACTGATCTGCAATATGCCATCTATCCTTGTAGGGTCTATTTTGATTCCCTCATTCGAAATTATGTGGCCAAGAAGTTTACCTTCTTGGAGACCAAAGAGTGTCTTCTTGGGATTCAGTGACAAGCCAAATTTTCTACATTTCTCAAAAAATTTTCTTAAGTGAATCAAATGTTCTTCATCAGTTTTTGAAAAGACAGTTATGTCATCAAGGTAAATAATTATGAAATATCCAATATCTTCAGAAAAGGCTATGTCCAGGGCCCTTTGGAAGGTGGCCCCTGCATTCATTAATCCGAAAGGCATTTTGACATACATAAAGGTGCCCCAAGGAGTGGTAAAAGCAGTTTTGATTTGATCACTTGGGAGCACTAACACCTGGTTGTAACCTGAGAACCCATCTAAGAGTGATATCCTTTTAGACCCAACTACCTTCTGAAGTATATGGTCCATCTTAGGCAAAGGGTAGTTGTCTTTTAGGGATGCTTTGTTTAAGTTTCTGAAGTCAATACAAAGCCTGATCTCCCCTATCTTTTTCCTAACAGAAACTAAGTTTGATACCCATTCTGAAAACCTAACAGGTACTATAATGCCAGCATCATGCATCTTTTCAATTTCAGCTTTAACTAATGGTAATAAAATTGGGTTTATTCTCCTTTTTTTTTTTTTGAAGGGCTTTTGATTTTCCTTCAGGGGAATCTTGTGCTGAATGATGCTGGTATCATAAGATCTCAGATCCGTGTATGCCCAGGAAAAAACATATTTAAACTCTTTAAACATGTCAATGTATCGAGATTTCATATGAGTTGAAAGAGTGCTGGACAATTTAATGATTTTGGGTTCTGTTAGGGAACCTATGTTGTGTTCTTCTATGTTTGTTTCTACAGGCTCCATTTTTGGTTCTTTGGCTACATCATTAAAGTCGAAAAGGTGTTCTAAAGGTGAGAGACCTCTTGGAATTGAACCGTTCTTACATTCTAAAACTTCCAGGTCTTTTTGGTCCACGTCATCAATTAACTCTGCTTCAAACGGACTCTCGTAATGATTTATATCAGCAGAGTGTGTTATTTCAGCTTCTGGGATTTCTTCGATATATAAACAGTTTTCCTTATGGCTAGTTTTTGATATTGGTATACTAAAATCATTTTCTGATTTCAAGAAATCATCTATGTGTTTGTCAGAGTCAAACACCTGCCAGTGATCTTCGTTATCAGGTACAACAGGCCCGTGTTTTACTTTCACGGTAATCTGTTCATTTATTTCAGGTGTTTGACAGTTACTGGCATTAAAAGCGAGTTCATTTGCCAAATGATTAAATGCTCTAGGAATGAAAATAAGTTCGTATTTTTCAAAGGTTTTTAATAAATCGAGGGCAGTGTTCTGATATTTCCTAAGCCTCGAATTTCTGGCTGAATATTCTCCTTTGATTTGTTTTATGATAAGTTCAGAATCTCCTAAGATTGATATCTTCTGGGCGTGTAGCTGTTTAAGTAATTTTAAGCCTAGGAGAAGTGCTTCATATTCGGCGATATTATTAGTGCATGGGAAATCCAATTTATATGAAAAACTCTGATCTGTATTTTGAATCCACACACCTGCTCCTGCACTTGTTTTATTACAAGATCCATCAAAATTTATTTTCCAAAGTATGTCATCCTTATTTTCATTTTCTTGTTGCTGTTGATTCTCAATGTTTTGAATTTGATCCAAGGGGAGATTAAATTGTTGTGGTGAACTAATTGGGTCTATGTTTTCTTTATCTTGTTGAGTAATGTTATCTTCATTATATAAGATAAAGGATTCTAAACTCGATTGAATAGAATAGATGGGAGAATTGTTTGGTCTATCCATGTTGCTCACCATGTACTTCATATGAGATTCCCTGTATAGTCTTCTATTTTGGTTAAAAATGGGAATGGTGGCATAAGACATGTCCATTTGAAGGCTTCCCTGAAGTTTGGATCCCCAAGATCTTGATAAGAGCATGCCATACTTAGGGGGAATGTCAGCTACAACTATATCCATAACTAGACTCTTAGCAGGAATTTGAGCTAAAGTAACACACAAATCTTTGATTAAACCCAAACATTTGACTCGGCTTGAGTCGAAAGAATACAAATCTTTGTATGGTTTAGTAATTTCTAAGCCTAAGCTCTCCATTACCACCTTGGGCATCATATTGTGCGAAGCTCCCGAATTTAACATGGCATTGTGTAAGATTTTCTCATGTATGTTCAAGCTAACATAGAAGGGAGGGACAACCCCTTCTTGATATTTTCCTTCAACTTCTGGACCAAAAAACAACTCAGGTTTGTCATCTATCAAGTTTAAAGTGTCTGTATCCCTTCCTAATTTCAAAGCTTTCAAAACTTGGTTTTTGTACACTTCTTGGGTTACTAGTTCAACTAGGGGGATGGTGACTTTTATCTTGGAAATCTCTCCTTCAAGGCTGAAAGGGATAATTGACTTATTTGTATTTACATCCGTCTTTTCAATTCAATTCTTTTCAGCAACTTTGATTTGCTAAACCTTATTTGGACTGGTGATGGGGATAGTTTTATTAGGACCATTAGTTGAAGTTCTAGGGGTACTCTGTTCAACATTTGGCTGGACACCTTTGTCTTTGTTTAAGTCTGGATTTTTGGCTGAAATGTTGGTTTTTTCTGCTGTCCTTTTGGGTTGGTCTTCTGAATTTTTCTTGACAGCAGTACTAGCATTCTTATCTTTTGAATTCTTTATGCTTCCCTTGCTCCTAAGATCATACTGCTTATGCACTTCCATGATTGCATTTTCGAACCCCAATCTATAGTCATCAGAATCTTCATGGGTGTTTGTACTTTGATCAGAGAAGAAACCTTGTTCTTCCTCTATGAGGAAAACATCATCCCCACTGTCTGATCCAATCAAGTTTACATGGGATTCTTCCAACCTTTCCAACTCTCTATCTTCCTCATATTAATCTACATAGTTTTGTTGGAAGGGAGGTCTAATATATTGGTCATTTTCGTTCTGTTTGTCTTGATTTTTTTCTCTTCGATAATTCTGATTTCTATTTCGAGGAGCAGCTTGGTTTTGATTTTCTTGTGCTTTCTTAATTATACTCATCTCTTTCATCATTTCTTCCAACATCCTCTCCATCTTTGAGCTTGAAGTAGAGGGAGTGGACTCTTCTTTAAAAGACAATCTCTTCTCGGTTTTCATTCTTGCTCTCTTCTCTATTAGGTTGACTTCCATAGAAAGAGCACCTCTTTGCATATCTTCAAGAGTTGCAAAATCTCTCTCTCTTAGCGAATAGGTCATGTCAGAGTCAAACCCTTCAGGAAACTTGTTTAAAGCTGAGCCTTGTGGAGGTTTTAGTTCAAGGGAAAGTGCATTATACACACTATTAAATATAGTGCAATAGGCTTGCACACTTTCCCCAGGGTTTCTATGGAGATTTTTGTAATCAGAAAGGACTTGGAGAGGATTCTTCTTTACTTCCCATTTGTTTAAGAATGTTTGATGGAAGCCTTGGAGATCATTAATACTATGGGGGGCTAGACCTTTGAACCATTTTCTTACTTCTCCCCCTAAACTCTGAGCAAATAACCTAAGCTTGACTGAATCATCATCGATTTTGTTTCTGTCAAAGTAGTCATTCATTTTATCTACATGTTGTGATGCGGTTATAGCATTGTTAGCATCATACAATGGAATTTTGGACTGATAGTCCCGTGGAAGGTTAACTAATGGTACAGGAAGGACTAGAGGAGCATACCATGCTGCCATGATAGGTGGTGGGGGTGGATTCACAAGAGGGGGAGTGGGTTGAAGTGGAGTGGTTTGGACAGTGGATGTTGGATGGACAGATGTGGATGTACCGGGGATAGAGTGTTGAGCTAACCTCGGATGAGAGACACCTAAATTTAGAAGGAAATGTAAATAAGGTGGTGTGGTTTCTCTACTGCCAGGTTTTTCACTTTGTTCTGGGTATGAAAGTGAAGACTCGGAGTCTATCTGAATTATATCATCAAGTGACCTAGTTCTAAAAGGATTCCTTAAGTCGACTTGTGATTGGTGTAGAGCTGCAAGATTTTGAGGGACTGAATTTTCTCTCAAGGGTGGTCTGAAAACAATCGAAAATTTTATCTTGGAAGATTTCCTAAGTATAATTTCAGGGTTGTCAACTTCTTCCAGTGGGTTCGGGTCAGGGTAGGCTCTAGTATGAATCTTTCTAGGAGCCACTATGCTATGTTTTGCAGACCTAGTTGAAAAAGAAAAGTTTTAACCAAATATGACAATCTTTAAGAGGCTAACTGATCTTTTCAGAAGGAGGAAAATTCTAATCTTAAAGCCTTCTAGCTGAGTTTGTATGATGCTGTTCAAGACTTAGGGTCTTCCCAGTGGAGTCTTAAGGTCTGTTTTTAGGATTTTGGAGTCGCCAGGTGGAAAATTTTTAGCTCTTTTGGAGGTAAAAGGTTTTATGGTCCACCACCAGGTTTATTATGAAGCCAAACTGAAATGTTTTGGGTTTTTCTGAGTTATTTTGGTCTTATAGGTTAAGAGAGTGTTCTAAGTCTGATTTCTCACTCAGCTAAGGTGTTCAAACAAACAAAGTTGCTCTTATGGCTTGGTAACTGGTTCCTTCAAGGTTTGATAAGGTTTAATGGGAATCCTAAGGGTTACTTAGTTTGTCACTGATTCAATGAAGTCTTATCATGATTACCATTTGTTAAGTAGTGCCTGAAGAAGGTTACTTATGTTATGGTGTCCCGTGTTTTGATAGTTTGGCAAATCAAAAGACAAGGCAACATCACATACCACTTATTGGAGTTTTGTAACTTATCTCATGGCGTTATTTACAATATAAACCATACATAAATATGTAAAAATACCAAAATCGCTTTTCCTCAACCGACAAACATTGAAGGATACATCCTCCACATCTAATCAACCATCTCGCATGTAAATTTTTTGGGCCCTAAGTGCTTCCACTACACTTTATCTTGCTTTATGGCTATGTTCCTGAGCATGAGTTGTTTTCGTTGCAATACGCACTAAGGTTCAAACTGGAATTGTCCTTCTTGCTCCACCTACAATACATACCAATCAATAACATTACCAACATCCTTTATATACCTTTTAAGTAATGAAACGTGAAAAATATCATGAACTTTCACTGTTGGAGGTAGTGCAAGTCAATAAGCCACTGGTCCAATCCTCTCAAGGATATAAAAATGCCTGCAATACCATGGTTCCAACTTGGCACATGATCCAATCCTCAAGGAGCTCTTCTTAGGCTTGATGCACAAATACACATGCTCTCTGACCTGAAACTCCTTAAATGCCCTGTGATGGTCTGGATAACTCGTATGCCTATCATGTGTTGCCTTTATATTATTCTTTATAGACTACATCTCACATTCCATTCCCACCAACATGTCTAGTCTAATAAGTACCTTGTTCACTGGATCACTTCGGCTGATGGGAGTATTACAACTCTGCCCACACAGTGCCTCGAAAGGACTCATCCTTAGTGACTCTTGATAATAGTTTTTATATCAAAACCCAACCAATGGAAGGTACTACTCCAATTTCCTATGCTAGTGCATCGCATACATCCTGATCCGCATGTCCTCTAGGATCTTGTTGACCCTTTCTACCTGTGCATCTGTCTGTGGGTGATAAGTTGTACTGAAGGCTAACTCAATCCCCAAACTTGCAAAAAGCTCCTTCCAAAACTTGGAAGTGAACATGGCATCCCTATTTGACACAATATTCTTTGGAACACCATATAATATCACAATCTCCCTGATGAATACTTGTGCCACCTCACTAGTTGACTTTGTAGTTTTCACTGGAGTGAAGTGAGCCACCTTGCTCAACCTGTCAACCACAACCATGATAGAATTATGTTGTCTCACTTTCCTCAGAATACCTATAATAAAATCCATTGAAATGACCTCCCATTTCCATTATGGAATCAAAATAGCATGTAGTAGACCACCCGTATGCTTACATTTTTCCTTCACCTGCTGAAAATCCATACATCTAGATACAAAATCTACTACATCTCTCTTCAAATTCGACCAACAATAAAATTTATTTACTATTTTCAATGTGTTCTGATATCCTGGGTGACCGGAATATGGCTTGACATGAAATTCCCTCAATATAAGATTCTTGAGCTTGTTGTGATCCGACACAAAGATTATGTCCCTAAATATCACCAATCCATCTGTCATGAGATGATAGTTTGCATCCTGATCACCTACACCTATACCTGTACTATGTTGTAACATGTGCCTGAGCTCCACATGCCTGTCATCCTGTTGTCATGCATGTAAGGTATGATCCTGTAAGTCTGTCCCATAGGAACTCATAACTACTATATGGTTCACCCTTTCCTGCTGAGAGCATCTGCAACTCTATTCTCCTTTCCCTTATTGTAACTGATCTCAAAGTCAAACTCACTAAGGGTGACCAACCATCTAGATTTCCTAGAATTCAGATTCGGTTGGCCAAACAAATATCTCAACCCAATGTGATCACTCAACAATACAAATCTCCTGCTAAAAATATAATGCCTCCACATTTTCAACATGTGAATAATATTTGCCAACTCAAGATCATGAGTCGCATAGTTATGTTCAAGCTCATTCAATTTCTTGGACTCATAGCATACCACCTATCCCTCCTGCATAAGAAATACACTAAGTCCTCTTTTACAAGCATCTTTCCTATGCAGATATGTAATGTGTGAGAATTTATTGATGAGCCTCCTGTAGTAACCTGTTAATCCTATAAATTATCTGACTTCCTCCACATTCTTAGGAGCTTCCCACTCCATGGTGACCCTTATATTTTTTTATCTATTGTTATGCCTTCATTGGAAACAACATGTCTGAAGTAGTGTACCTATGTCTAGAATAAACTGCACTTGCTAAGCATATCATATAAGTGATGCTCTCTTAGCAATCTCAACACTCCTGCTAAATACTCGACATGCTCTTCCTCATTCTTAGAATATACCAAGATGTCATCAATGAATACAATAACAAATGTGTCCAGATAAGGACAAAACACACTATTCATAAAACACATAAATGTAGCTGGGGCATTAGTCAAACCGAATGGAACTACAACACTAATAATTCCCATACCTAATCCTGAAGGTGGTATTTTAGATGTCCTTTTCTTTTATGCGTACTTGATGATATCCAGATCTCAAGTCAATATTAGAGAACACTACTTCTCCCTTTAACTGATCAAACAAGTCATCAATCCAACAATGGGTACCTATTCTTGATGGTCACTTTATTCAACTGCCTGTAATCAATCCATAACCTGAGAGTATCATTCTTATTCTTTACGAACAACACTAGTGCACCCCAAGGTGATACACTCGTCCTAATGTATCCCTTGTTAAACGTTTCCTTTGGCTGCAGATTCAACTATACTAACTTTGTCGTACTCATCCTATAAGGTGCCTTTGATGCTGGTGTTGCCCCTGGTACCAACCCAATAAATAATTTCACTTCCCTGTGAGGAGGTAACTCTGGAATCTCTGTTGGAAACACATCTTGAAACTGGTGCAATACAGGATACCTTTGTAATATTTTTCATCCTCAACATCCTTACCCTTGTCACTGGAAATGTACACTATAAACATCACACAACCTTTTATGCAACTTCACTTAGGCTGCATAGAGGTGACCATCCTCACTAATGTAGGACCCTTCTTTCCCTACAAAATTATCTTTTCTCCATTATCGTCCAGGCACTCAATGGCCTTGTCATAATATTCTAATTTGGTCCGGTGAAGGTACATCCAATCCATACCCAAAAGCATATTATACGATCCCAATGTTAGTACATTAAAATGTGATGATGTAGGCATGCCCTTTAACTTAAATGCACAAGCTCTTTCCTAATGGTGAACTCTATTTTTTGTACCTCTAGCCATTTCACCAACTACGATTATGCATGCTCTTCTTTTCTCTAGCCACACATATTCACTAGTTCAGTATTAACATAACTATCATGTTAGATCTATCTAACACCAAATATTTCATGCGCTAAGAGGGATAAAATCCCTCGAGTTGAACACCTTCTTTTTGGAGTGTATAACTTGAGGAAAGGTTTGCACCTCGAGGGATTTGATCTCTCTCGGCGCATGATAGATCTGGTGTTAGATGGATCTAAGCTGGTTCAAGTTGAGGGAAACAATGTCACATTTTTAGATTATAATTTTTATGTATATGTTTGAGATTAACTTCAAAATTCACATTATGTTTTCTTTTCTTGGCATGAGCATTTCATTCCCTTCTTTAATTTATTATGTGTTTCTTTCCTTGAATGGTTTGTAAGTTTGGGTTTGGATGCTTTGAGTGGGTTGTTTGTTTATGTGTTTGGATTTAGATGGTAATGTTTGTGAATGTTACAATTGTTGTGTTATATTTTTATATGTGTATGTAATTGTCGATTATTAATTAGTTATGAAGAACACAGACAATATTGTCACTAGTTTGCAAGAATATTGATACTTCACATTTATTTCATTTAATATTAGGTATCGCAACTTCTGACAAGTAATTATTTCTTAATAGTGTCCCTCGAGGTTTTAATTTTAGATATCACAACTTGTGACAAATAATTATTTCTTAATAGTGTCCCTCGAGGTATTACTAAATATATCTTAAAGAGTAGTTTTAACAATTTACTGCATCAAGATAACTCTTGAAATAATTTGTTTAAGTTTACAATACTTGAAATAATTTACTTCCTTAAGGAATATTTTGATGATTTTCTTTTATCTATAGTCTATTTTGCAAAGTCAAGAAATAATGAAATTAAATTTTTTTTTAACGAGTGGCCATATTTTTAAAATATTTAAATTATTTGTTTCTCCAAACAATTATCACATGTCCTTCAAAAATATTTTGATTTTTTTTTGAATTTTTATAATTATATCTTTTCCTCTTATAAATATTTTGAATACATTGTTGTATGCAATTATGTATTAGTAATTTTGAATATATTACTAATTCTCTATTAGTAATTAGTTGGTGATGAAGAAGGGAGACAATCTTGTCGAGGATTAATTTGCACTTTGCAAGAGAATTGGTTTTTCACATCTATTCCATTTTAATTCTAGGTATCACGACTTTTTGTAGCTAATTAATTCTTAATAACATCCATCTAGGTATTACTACATATATCTTGAAAAATAATTTTTTTAATAATCTGTAGCCTCAAGGTTAACGACATCTAATGCATTTAATGGAAGAAATCAAATAGGATTAGAAGAGAACATCTACACTGAAATCAATGCATCTAATGCAAGAAATCAAATGAGATTAGAAATCGAAATATACATTGAAATCAATGCATTTAATGCAAACAATCAAATAGGATTAGAAAACCACATCTACATTGAAACCAATGCATCTAGTGCAACCAATCAAATAAGATTAGAAATCAACGTCTACATTGAAATCAATGCATCTAATGCAAGCAATCAAATATAATTAGAAATCAACATCTACACTGAAATCCATGCATCTAGTGGAAGCAATAAAATGGGATTAGAAGTCATCATAAACACTGAAATCAATGCATCTAGTGCGAGAAATATTCTTCCATCTCTCCCCCCTAAATATAATCTTGAAAATTATTTTTAACAATTAGCAGCCTCAAGATTAACAATATCTAATCCATCTAATGCAAGTAATCAAATAGGATTAGAAAACAACATCTACACTGAAATATATGCATCCAATGCGAGAAATCAAATAATATTAGAAATCAACATCTACACTGAAATCAATGCAAGTAGTGCAAGTAATCAAATATAATTGAAAATAAGCATCTACACCGAAATAAATTTATCTAGTTCAAGAAATAAAATAGAATCAGAAACCACCATCTACTGTAAAATCAATACATCTAGAGAAACCAATAAAATGGAATTAGAAATCAACATCTACACTGAAATCAATGCATCTAGTGAAAGCAATCAAATATAATTACATTTATAATAAAATCAATTCATCTATAGCATGTAATCAAATAGGATTAGAAATCATCATCTACACTAGAATAAATGCATCTAGTGCAATAAATATTCTTCCCACTGCTCCCCCTCCATCTATATATATATATATATATCTCCCTCCATCTACCCTTGTTTATCTCGCTATCTGATCCCCCAAGAAACACAGGCTATCTCTCTCCATGTCTATCTATGTCTCCTTCCCTATTTCTATCTCTCTCTAATTTCCTATGTTCACCTCTCATTTATATCTCTATCTCCCTCTGACTCTCCTTTCTCTCTTAATATCACCCCAAAAACATACACACTCTTTCTCCATATTTATGTATCTCTCCCATCCCCTTCTCTCCATCTCTCCCCATTTTATCTCTCTTCCCTCCTGCTCTCCTCTCTCCCTCTCTCTATATCCCTTATCACTCTGTCTATCTCTCTCTCCGCCTTTCTCTCTCTATATGTATTTCTTCTTACCTACCTCTCTCCCCCCCTCCAACGCCATGTGTGTCTCCCTACCTCTATCCTCATCTCTCTCATTTCTTATATCTCTTCCTTCCTCTCTCTCCCTTTCTCTCCCACCTCCCTTTGTGTCCCCCCTCTCCAACTTTGTCACTATCTCCCTCCCTCTCTCCTTATCTCTTCTTCTCTCCTGCCTTCCTTTCATCTCTTCTTATTTGTCTCTCTGTCTCACCCAAAAACATACACACTCTCTCTTCATCTATCCCTTATCACTCCCTCTTTGTCTCTATTTTTCTCTCTCTATGTATTTATTCTTCACTCCCTCTCTCCCCCTCCAACTCCATATCTCTCTCCCATCCTCTCTCCTTCTCTTTCTCAAGTCCTCTCTCTGGTCCTTACCCTCTCTCCCTTTCTCTCCTACCTCCCTCTCTCTGTTGAGAGTTTGAAGGGTTGTTGGTTAATACAAACTATCTTCTTGATAATTACTTGTGACCTTACTTGTGATATTTATGTCTTCTCTTATTTTAGTTTAGTTTATCTTCCATCAAGTCAATTATCAAAAGGAAAACGACACAAAAATTAGGCTCCTAGAGCCAGGGAAAAACCTCTCCCTCTTAGAGAGGAAAACCTACAAAGAATTATTCTTATAAAGCTTCAAATGACAAGTACCATGACCCAGACTTAGACCCTTAACCTAGATGTGCTTTCAAGACCTTTAACTTCACCTTGCATATGCTTATAGATGAATTTCTTGAACAGTAGGAAGGTAAATCATAGATTTAACTTCCTCACAATTACTACCTCTTCTCCTTAACTTCTGCTAATTCTATCTTGTTATCAGATCCCTTAACAATGTATATTAGCTACTTGCCATGAAACTATCCACAAACCTTCCTGTATAGGGTTTTGTCTTATCCGTAATAGTTTTCTGAAATGGTTCTATATTTCTGCAATGATATCCGCATTTCTTACTCTTTAAATTGATCCGCGTTAGCCGCAGTGTTGTCTACAATTCTTTTGAGGTAACTTCGCACATATTCCTGAATGTAATGCTTCCTATATTAGATCCACAAATGCTTCATATATTTTATCTGCAATTTTTTCATGTATTTTGTTCAGACTTGACTGCATTTCTATTCCTTCAAATGAACCGTAGTCATGCCTTATATATAGTGAACTGATCCTAATTTTAGGCTGACCATCAACTGGAATTTAGGTTGACTTATGTAGGCCGACATGACTGTAATTTGTTCAATAATTTAGGAGGTGTTCCTTCAACAACGATGAGGGATTGTCGGTTGATGCTACCCGAATTTGCATGGGGATGGCCTGGGACGGAGCTCTGCGGTAAATCTGATGCGAAAGGTATAGGGTTTTAAGGATCGATCTTAGATCCAGAGCCAAAACGCTGGCAAGAAGCCCAGATCGCCTCCAAGATCTGCAGCAACAAGGTCTCAAACTGGCGAAAAAGGTTGGACGACCGGGGGCCCTTGGAGCCCCCACTTTCAAGCAAGTCATTATAGACAAAGGCAAGAATATGGCTGAGGGTTCGAAGATCCCAGGCTCCTCAGCAACCCGAAATCATGCCGGCCATAATGAGCTACTCTCAGGTGGCCTTACGGAAGAAACGGTGGAAGGATCAGCCAGAAAAGGGGGAATCATCTTCGATCAACCCTCGCAAGAGGTAGATCCACTAAGAAAAGCAGCAGATCTGAATGATAATGCCCACCAAGGCGCTCATCTTGGTCGATCTGGAGATTCTGGAGGAAATGGCGCACAACCAAAATTTCAAGGGCGATGCAAACCAAAGGCTCTTGATAGCCTTAGGGTCCACATCACTAACCCAGATCTGCAATAATACCGGGATCACTTGTCAATCTATGCGGTAATATGCAAATTCATGGGGTTCTGGCCCAGTGAAAAATCTCTCTGTCAATGGATTAAGAAAGTCTGGAAACCGCGAGGGGAAGTACAACTTCACCTAGGAGCCAAGGGTTTTTTCACTGTTGTTTTCACCAATCTGGACGATAAGGACCAGATCTTTGAAGGCGGCCCCTACTTTTATGCTTCTGCGGGCCTCTATATGCGGCCGTGGAAACCTAATTTCACACCCGAGCAGGAGACCTTCACTCAAGTGCCAGTCTGGATCAGACTCTTCTCCCTGCCAATTGACTACTAGAGGCCAGCAGCGCTGGAGAAAATCGGCAACACTCTGGGCACTTTTGTCCGTGCTTCTGAAGCCACTCTTCAAAAAAGGTACACAACTTATGCTCGCATCTGTGTTGAAATGGATGTCTCTGGACCTTTGCACGAAGGACTTTGGTTAGATTACAGAGATGAAACCTACTTTCAAACTATTGACTATGAGAAAATACCATTCAGATGCCGGAAATGCCATGAGCATGGGCATTTAATTAGAGAATGCCCTCAAAACAAAATGGAGGAAAACCCCAAAGGGAAATCCTCCTCGACCACGGATGGATTCATTCGACCCACTGGTAGACACAGAGCCAATCGCAGAAATCCTCCCAAAATAGCAGATCCAAACACTGGCACAACAAATCCCTTTGAAATATTGGGCGAGGATTCTCAAAAGGATAAGGTAGAACAAATTACAGCAGCAAAGCTGATTACGAAGACAAATGATCAGAATAAAGAAGCCTTCGAATCGGGGGCTCTCAACACAGCAAACTCAGAAGACAAAAACCAGGAAGGGGATGAGGACATGGTCCTCAGTGAACAGGGCACGGAAGACCTAGAATTGGATGAGATTTTGGAAAAATAAGGGCTAGATCTTAATTCAATAGTGGAACAATGGAAACAGAAAGGGCTAGACAAAATACCAGAAGATGAAATTAACAGGGTCAACCATTTGTTCTTAGCCAGACAGGATGCAGTATCAAAAGGAATGAAACGAGGTCATGGCGCTACCAAGGGCTTGGGCATCAAATCACAAACCCTACACCATACGCAAGCCAGCAGCCAGTACAAAAAGAAACGAGGAAGAAGATCAGACAAAGATGCTCTCCTCGAATTGGGTCAAATGTTGATAAACTCGGGAAAGATGAAAGCCCTTGAGGCTTTCTCCTTCTCCTCCTAAACCTCATTAACTATGAAAGTCCTCTCATGGAATGCAAGAGGACTGGGAAGCCTCAGGAAACAGAGGCTCCTGAAAAAGAAAATAACACAAGAAAAACCGGATATGGTCTTCCTCCAGGAAACCAAGTGCACAATTCAGAAACAAGGTGAGATAACTAAGCGTTTGGGCAGACATCTCGAGCATCTAGCTGTGGAAGGAACAAGCATGAGCGGAGGCTTGGCCATCCTCTGGAATCCGAATGTCTACCATCTCATTAATTCTGAGGCCTCAAAGCACTTCCTAGCCCTGCAAATGCATATTATCGGGGAAAAAGGCTCCTTCTTATTTGTCAATATCTACAGCCCTCAACATCTGGAAGATAAAATTCTGCTGCTTCGTCAATTAACCAGCCTGCATCACAGGCACAATACCTCTCAAGCCATTTATGGTGGGGACTTCAATATGATAACCTCTCTCGAGGAAAAGAAGGGGGGCACCAGGGCTCTCAGCAATGACGCCCGGGCCTTTAATGCCTTTATTCAAGAAATAAGTTTGGTAGACATAAGACCTACCAATGGTTTGTTCAATTGGACCAACAGACAAGGAGGAGACAGGCTTATAGCTTCCCGATTGGATCGTTTTCTAGTCTCTGAAAGCCTTCTCCTTGAAGGGAACATTATGAGTTCTGAAATCCTCCCTTCCGGGGGATCAGACCACTGGCCCATCTCTCTGCAAGTGTCAATTTCGGGCACCCCTAAGAACATGCCTTTCCGCTTCGAAAGATTTTGGCTCACCCATAAAGATTTTCTCAGCCATATCAAAACTTGGTGGAAGACACCTCTGCCTGTAGAGGGTACAAAAATGTTCAATTTACAAGCAAGGCTCAAGTTTATTAAAGCACAACTAAAAACTTGGAATCGAGAGGTCTTTGGAGATATATTTGCAGACAAACGCCATCTGGAGCAGCAACTGGAAGAGATCCACAATAGATGGATTCAGGGCAATACATCACAAGAATCCATCGAGATGGAAAAGCAGCTCATGAAGAAATGGAATGAAAGGTGCGAGCAAGAAGAAATATTATGGAAGCAAAAGTCGCGCAATCAATGGCTAAAGGAGGGAGAAAGGAACATTAAGTTCTTCCACAGGTCTGCTATTGACTATAGATGCAGCAATAGAATCACTAGATTACAAGGAGAGCATGGAGAGGTTCTTAGCTCACACCAGGACATCGCCAATCAACTCCGCAGACATTTTCAGTTCATTGCCACTGAACCAGATTGCGATCGAAGGGAGGCCATTGCCAAGGTAACCTCAACCATACCCAAACTCATCTCCGATGAGCAAAACATTGCCCTGGAACGACCGGTTTCTCTCCAGGAGGTGGAGGTGGCAGTCAGAGAAATGGCCAACGGGAAGGCCCAAGGACCAGATGGCTTCACTGTGGATTTCTTCAAAGCCTGCTGGGACATTGTGAAAGAAGACATTTGTGAAGTGGTAGAAGATTCAAGAATATCTTCTTCCATCTTAAATTCACTGAACTCCACTTTTATTGATTTAATCCCCAAGGAAAAAGATGCCTGCACTCCGTCCAAATTTAGGCCCATTGCCCTCTGCAATGTGGTTTATAAGATCATTTCGAAAGTCATAGCTAATAGACTAAAACCTATTTTACCTCAAATCATATCAGAGGAACAATCAGGTTACGTGGAGGGACGACAGATCATGGATAACGTTCTGTTAGCCCACGAAATGATTCACACGCTACAGACACTAAGAAAGGTAGGTATGATAATTCAATTGGACCTCTCAAAGGCATATGATAAAGTAAGTTGGACCTATCTCGAGGCTGTCCTCAAAGCTTTTGGCTTCAGCACCAGATGGATAACTTGGATCTCAGCTCTGATCAAAACGCCTAACCATTCGATTCTAATTAATGGAGCCCCCACTCAACCTTTCTACCCAACCAGGGGTATAAGGCAGGGGGACCCTATCTCCCCTTTCCTTTTTGTTATTCTTATGGAAGGGTTCAACCGTCTCATTAAATCAGCTCAGGAGAACAATCTGATAAAGGGCTTGCAGCCATTAACCAATTTTACGGCCACCACGCACCAGCAGTTCGTGGATGACACGATGCTACATGGCACGCCCACTGTAAAAGAAGCAAAAGGATTTAAGAAAATTCTCACCTTGTTCAGTCAGGCATCTGGAATGGATTTCAACTTTGACAAATCCTCGGTCTTCTTTTTTAACACCCATCTGGCGGTTCAAAGACATTTAACTGAGGTCCTCGGTTTCAAGCGAAGCACTCTTCCTTCCAAGTATTTAGGGGTTCCCCTCACAGACAAGCCATGGCATAAGTCTCATTGGGAGAAAATAATTACCAAGCTTGCTGACAAATGCAACCACTAGACCAACAGAGTCCTTAATCTGGCAGGGCGTATGGTAATGACCAAAGAAGTTCTCCAAGCTATTCCTCACTACATGCTATCGATTCTCCCAGCCCCGCAAGGGATCCTTCAGAAAATTAGAACCATCCAGGGAAACTTCCTCTGGTCGGGCAACTCTGGCAAGCAAAAATGGGCACTTGCGGCTTGGGACAAACTATGCAGGCCCAAGATCTTCGGAGGGATAGGGCTGCAGAATCCTGGAACTACCAACAAGGCCAGTGGCGCCAAGCTATGGTGGAGGTGGTTAACAGAGCCGCATACTCCGTGGGCAAAATTGTGGAAAGCTAGGTATGCAGTTCATTGGCAGCAAGAAGAGCTAATCCGAATAACCGACGTCCCGATGGGCTCCCCCATATGGAACTTGGCTCGAGCCAGTCGACATATAATTCAGGACCACTGCTTTTGGGAAATAAGAAACGGGCAGTCGGCTCTCTTCTGGGAAGACGCTTGGCAACAACTCCCGATACTGGAAGGCCCTAATCTTCATCCTTTGGAGCGATGGTATCAGGAAAAAAGGAAAATAAAAGTCCATCATTACTGGGCTCAAAGCAGTGAACCTCAGCAATGGAGGAGTTGGAATCCAACTCCCCCTCCCTCTGATGAACTACTGCAAAATCTAAACGACACACTCAATGCCACCCTCAGGAAAAGAGTCATCAGGGAAATGCATGGTCTGGACATACTCCGCTGGGGCACGCTCTCTGGAGGCTCTTTCAACCTGAAAGAAGCCAAGCACTACTTGGACAACAGAGAGGAGCGGGACAAGGTGGATTGGTATGAAAATGTTTGGGCCGGAAGTCTGTGGCCCAAAATTAAAATGTTCTTATCGCTCATAGAAAACAGGAAAGTCCTAACATGGGAAAATCTCACCAAAAGAGGGTTTACAGGGCCCTCCCGTTGCCCATTAGGTGAGCAACAGGAGGAAACCACCAACCATCTCTTCAACAGCTGTGACTGGACTAACAAGCTTTGGGAATTGCTTCAAGATATCTTCCGACAGTCAAACAGAAAACACAATTCAATCCAAGACACCATAACCAAATGGCGAACACAATACTCTAACAGCGCTATCGTAAACACACTGTGGACGAACAGTCCAGGATTCCTCATATGGAATGTATGGAAAGAAAGAAATAATCGCATTTTCCAAAAGCGCAGCATTCGGCAACTCGATGATTTAAAAATGGTCATCATGCAAGGGCTCACGGAAACAACCCGTACCTGGTGTAAAGAGGAAAAGGCTGAAACGATCTCTCCCAATGACAAAAGAATTCTGGGCATCTTTGGGCTCATCAATTCAGCGGAACAACTCCTGAAGAAAACTGCGCTCTCACCAGTTCCTCCTCCTGTTATCTGGTAGTGTCCGCCCCATGGCTTCTGCAAGTTGAACTTCGACGGCGCAGCAAAGGGAAACCCAGGCCCAGCTGGGGCAGGTGGTGTTCTACGTGATGAAATGGGCAGCATCATTCACATCCTAAGCAAAAATTTGGGTGAAACCACAAACAACGACGCTGAATTCACAGCTTTAGAACAGGGTCTCCGACTCTTAGTTCAGCTTGGCAAAGGGAAAGTTATCGTGGAAGGCGACTCTCAGGTGGCCATAACCACAGTAAAGAAAATCCAGCACGGGACGCAGCCCAACAAGGCAATCAAGCATTGGAGGTTAGCTGCGGTCACGGAGAGGATTGCACAACATTTGCCATTTCTCAGCGGGATAATCCTGCAGTCTGTGTGAAGGCAAGCAAACTCGCTTGCGGACCACCTTGCTAACTACGTGGTTGACAACCCGACTATTGCCTGGGACACGTGTTGGCATGATCTCACGAATGACCAACTTCGGGATCAATGCAACACAATCTCAAGGAAAGACTTGAATGCAGGTGATTCCGTAGGACGGACGGTAGGTCAGCCGTCATCATAAAATCAGGCTTAACGGTATGGTGATTGCGCACGTCAGGCGGCACACGCAGGAGCGGTTCACGAGAAACCATTGGGATCAGCCTTCCTTAATGAGAAGGAATTATGGTAGAGGAAAGAGCTCCACCAAGCGCATTAAGCGCAGGATGCCAGCGTGTGAAGGATTAGATAGCAGGACGGAAATCCTCGGTCACTCACCCAGCTTTGGCGGCAGTACAATTCGGCAACTTGCCTTGCATTATGGCCTTAAATGGCTTCTCCGCAACACGCTTCCACCCAACTCCAATCTCTTTATTAGTTCCTCCCTTCGACCTTTCTATCTCATTCTTGCTTTGGATAATCGACCTGCAAGCCCTTCATCTAATCTAGATTTCAGCTCACGAAAAGTGATCGTTGCAAGCACTGACCCAAGCGCCATGGCGGAACTGAATCTGTGAAGCATCAAAGCCTCACAGTCCCTCAAAAGGGCCAAGGACTGTTATGAGGCTTCAGTTTCTAAACACGGCAAGCAGAAAATCGAGGTGTTGGAGGAAGAAGTGGAACTGGCTCGAACACAGACGGATGATACTAACATCAGCGAGGAAGTTGATTGGCTCGTGGATCCTGGGACTCCATCCACACATCAAACCCAATTTCTTCAGACCCAAGTCGTCGCTTGGCAAGTGAAAACGATGCTGGCTAAAGCCATAGCCATGCAGGGGGCAGCAGTGAAGGAGACGTTTGCAGCGACCTCCATGGCGTCAGCTCGAAACACCGCCCGCCTCGACAAACTGGAGGTTTCATTCAACTCGCTGACCGAGGAACTACGCCAGCATGGCAAGGCCCTGGAAAAGTTCGTCCGCCGCTTCGAAATCTACCTCCGCCACATACTCCATGTGTCCATCGAGCTTCCTTCGGAAGATTCGCAAGCCACCGTGATCAGACGGTTCAAGCCACGGGCTCCTGCCATAGGCGGTGAGGGCGCTACTCCGGTTGAAGGGGGACACTCTGGTGCTTCCACTCCCACTATCTAACGGCTCAGCAATTCCTGTGTTTTTCTGTCAACTGGTCAATCTCTTTTTTGTTTCTTATGTCTCTCTACAGTTAATTTTCGGCTTGTAAAAGGCCACTATGGCCTTCAACAATGTTTTGGTCTAGTTTTGCAGTCATAGGGTGACCTTGCGTGGCAGCCCTGTAGTTTTGTTTAAAGGACTAAGATGGTCACAAATCTAGCTACTGTTCAGCTCTGTTAAACTCAGTCCTTTGTAAGATCGAAACGAAGCAGGCCTCTCCACTGTCAAAGCCATAAGTCTTCGAGCATCAAAGCTGTAATCTCTGTTCATATTATAATATAATGATCCGTACTTACTTAAAAAAAAAAAATGATGAGGGATTGTCTTCACTATATTATGAGATTTTCTTCAACATTGTATGATGGTTGTTGAGAGCTTATTCAAGGTCTTTGGAGAACAAATACCTAAACTAAATCCTTCATGGATATGACCCCTAATTATATTTATTCCTAGAAGACATAAACCTAATAGACATCAAGAAGAAGTCTATCTACATAATAAAATATTACTCATGAAACCCATGAAAAAAGTACACCAAAAATACATTTTATTATCTTTGACATCTTATTTTTATAAATACATAATTACATAGTCAACATGCAGACCGACCTAGTTACACTTTTCAACACTCCCTCTTAGCTAGGGAGGTATTCGTACATGTACATGGTTTCTTTCAAACTAAAGAATCTCATAAGAAGAATCAAATTGGTAATCAAATATGTATAGAATCATATCAACTAGCGTTGTCCTAGTGCAAGGCCTTGACTAACAACCCCAACTCTTAACGAGACAATGGGCTACAATGCTGGCAAGACACATGACTTATAGACACCATCGTCATTGTCTCTCCAAGGTAAATACTCCACCCGGGTGTTTCCAAAGTATGAAATTTTTGGACTATTATTCTCTTGGGTAGCTAGCCCTCAAAGAACATTGGTCCCCAACTACTCTTATCTTGAATGCCCTAATACATTCTCAAAGATTATCGAATGCCAGATGGTTACCCAATTCTCCATTTTGTCTTCCCAAGTGAAGACCAGAATGATGTGTCTATCTATCCCTTTCATCAAGGGAGGACCCATTCCACAAGGGAATGCAATCATTCCTATACAAGGAATGTACCTAAGATCATTGTTAGGAATTACCTAGTTTCTTCCAAGTAATAAACTTATCATCAGGCTCCTTCTTAACCAGGGACCTCTAGCAGCAATGGTGAGACACCCAGCTGCTCATGAAGAATTCCTATCCTCGATGTCATGGATTTAGATAATAAGGAATCTTCAAATTTTAGCTTCATAGGGCACATATCATCCATCACTTTCATCCATGAGTCACGTCAGCTATCAAAAAGTGATTCATCAGACTTCCTTATTTGGTCCACTATTATACCATGCTTCTTTCTTTGAATCATCCCCAAGGATCATACATCATTTCTTCTGATTAGCAACCCTGCACAAATTCATCTAGATAAACATATACATGTGAAATTTTAGAGCAAAAGTTACCTTAGTGATGGCATTTCACGATGACATCTTCCTATAGGCATTAGCATCCTTCATACAGATTGACATATCTCCTAATGATATGTTTTTCCAAGAGTCTTCTTCTTTATTAAACTTTCGTCAGAGTCTACATATCTTTTGAGGAGATATCCTAGTCACATCTTCTTGGCCTCTGGATGATAACTGCCTCTTGACATGGTTACATTTCATGATCTCTTCCTTTTTGCACATTCTTCATTCCCATGAGATTACAAATTTTCCAATTTCTTGTTTATGTACAACCACCTCATATTCTATGAGGATATATTATGTTGATTTCATCTCTCAGTGCATTGAGATCTCCTCCTTCATAGATCATACATCTAAATATGGAAGTCTATTACCTGCAACCATATAACATGACTTCACATCATCCAATATCATCATATATGTTTGCATACTTCATATCTATTTCCCTGAGTCATCCTATAGAAATTTCTCTAGAATGAAGAGCTTCATTCCTTTGGCATGCTTCATCAATATGTCAACATATCCCAGAATGCTGTCACCATGATGACCCTTGACCTGATGACTACTTTACTTTAGTAGATAGATTTTCCAGAAGTTTTTTCATCGAGAGCTCCTTTCATGCTTCTATTGAGATGCTTCTTAATGTACATTTATTTCTATTATACAATTTTACAATCAATCAGAGATCACTTAAGGAGAAAGATGATCTTAATCATAATAGAGATATCTCTCTTCCTCCTTCTTGGATCTTTTAGCATCAGGTTCTTCTCTTTCAATAGTGACACGGGCTTCTTCCTTTTTCCTCTTGTCCTTTCCAGATTTATGACAATATCTTTTATAATGCCTAGGTTCATTACATCCAAAGCATCGTACGTTGTCCATGTTGTGGCTCATTTGCATTTACCTTTGAAATATTTTTCAAAACACCAAAAAAACATCTATGATAGAAAATGTAAAATTTTGTGTGTCATAGAATAATTTTGATTTATATATTGGTACATTAACATTATGTGATGATATTTGAAGGTGGGTCGAGTCGTGCTCATTCACGTGCAGAACAATTCAAGAGTCAAACCGATTGGCGCGTTTAGAACATTGCACGCCAAACATTACTATAGAATTTGCTTAAACATTACACTCTGATTTTTACTGTTATACGTTTCTATGTTTTCTTCTGATATCTGGTTTAGAGAATTATTAATTTCCCTCTGATCCCGATTGACTTCTTCACCCTTCCTCATTATCCAGTTTAAGGAATTCTTAATTGCTCCTTGATCCCGATTGAAAGATCACTTCACCATTCAGCCTTGAGATTTGATATTTCTCACGTATCTTGCCTTGTAACACTTTCTTTATAATTTGATTTTGTTCTCTTTCAAAGCATATTGACTCCGTATCCCAATGGAAAGTGGAAAAACACCTATTCATCTAATTCATTAATTACACCAACCAATCAAAACCAATCCAACTAAGCATACATAACTAGCCTAATATCCCTTAAATAAAAAAATTTAAATCATATAGACAGAGCCATATATGAGTTTAGGAAGGCTATATCCTAAGCTCCAAAGGAGGTTTGTAGTTACCTCTGATATTTCTTTTTAATGCTTAAACAACCTTTGGAATTTTCGGAGTGATAAAAGTCGTGAAATGATTCAATGTTGGAGTTTTCAGGTACTATCTAAGGATCAAATGGAATAGTATAAGATGA
This sequence comes from Pinus albicaulis, assembly GCA_034641835.2. Lineage (NCBI taxonomy): Eukaryota > Viridiplantae > Streptophyta > Pinopsida > Pinales > Pinaceae > Pinus > Pinus albicaulis. The sequence continues at coordinate 1,293,244,106 of CM076577.1, forward strand.
AATAATATTGAAAGTGAAAACTATATTGGGAAATTCAAGAGGAGGGAGTGTGAAAGTTCCCATTAAGGATGAATATTTAAGAAATCCTATCCCAACATGTTGATAAGGTTTCAACTATAAGTAGAATACTCCCAGTGATTTGGTAATTAGTGGCAAAAAATGAAAGTTGTTTGATGTCTATGATGCCCCCCTTGGTTTTGGAAATAAATCATTCTAAAATAGGCCGAGACCATGGCTGCCATGGCATATACCCATGTTCAACCCAGGAAGAGGTTATAATCTAAAGGTTTGTTAATGACTTTGACCTCTATGTAGGAATTTACAGGGTAAGTTCCTTAGATCAAAAACCAAAGGTCACCGCTCACAAAAAGATCACAAATCAATACACCAGTATATTCACTGCGTAGAGGTAGCGCAGAGCAACTCATTTTGAGCTAAGGTTAGTGTCAGATTCCCATGGCAGAGTGAGATATTCTCACGATGTTTTATTTTTAAGATTTCCTCTGTATTATTAGTCATTTTTGACAATCATATATTTTTACTTAGAAAATTATTGCATAATAAACAAACCCTCAATTGTTGCACCGATTTTCCTGCATTCGATTTTTCCGAGGACATTAGTCCAAAAATAATGGTGTCATGTGTCTATGATTCATTCTTGCTCAGATCTTTTTTCTGCGTATTTATTTTCCACATTTTAATTTTGTGAAGGTTGTAGTGTATGGGTTTCAGTATTTACCATAGAACACAGTAAATAACTTGTTCAAGTAATTAAAAAGTAGAATAATTCTCATTAGTCGTTGCAGTAGGATTTAGGAAACCAAATTTTCACACACATCATAGCCATGGTCTTCCAACACCATGATGGAAACCATATTATTCTTTAGACATATATCAAACATCACATCCTTGAGCCTGAGAGGGGATCTAGACTCAGAAAAAGGTGATTGTACCAATACTAGTCGTACTATACCTTCCATCGTCTCCAAACTCAATCTTCATCTGGAGATATTTATCCTCCAAGTCACTATAAAAATATTTATTCCCCGTCATATGGAATGAGGCATCGATATCTAGATACCACATGCTTCCTATCACTGTGGTCGCCATGCATGTGATGAGAGTAAAGTCAAGCTCAAAATGTGAAGCCAAAGCTTCACCTGCTGTTGCTGCTACTACATGCTCCTTCTTGCTTACCTTCTTCTATAGACACTTTTTTGCATAATGCCTATGTTCATGATAGTGAAAGCACTTAATTTTGGATAAGTATTTTTTCTTGAACTCTAGGATGGAATTAGCCTCACCTTGGGACTTCTTCCCCTTGTCCTTCCTTCCTCTGCTAAATAATGCAAAGCCATATTCATTTTCTTTGAATGAGGTCCCATATCTGTTGCTCCACCTTATATCTTCCTACACTAGATCGAACCATAACCGCTCCCACTGTGGTGGTTTTTCTCTACCATTATCGAATCTTGATAACTATGCCATCTCTTGGGAAGGCCCAAGAGAGCTAAAACTACCAAGTCTTCTTCAGGGAGAGTAACACCGACCTTCCATGTTCATAAAGACACTGTGTAAACCTACTCAGGTACTATGCAATTGTGTACTTCTTTTGCATCTTGATGCTTAAAAGATTATCCTTGAGTGTCAACTTCCTGTGGTTGCTATTATTTTCAAACAAATCTGTCAATGTTTTTTCAAATCATGAACATAGTCTCTTTCCCATGGAGATTCAAGACAATATGATCCTGAACTCCCTCCAATATGATCCTCCTCACTTTAGCCACATCCTTCTTCCACTGAGCAATATTTTGAGCATTAGATGCTTGGGGTTTTGCTACATCAGTCTTGATGTATTCTAGCAGCCCATTTTCAGCCAATACTGTCTCCATGCGGATCTTCCATGCAACAAAGTTTGTGGTTCCTTCCAAAGCATACTCAAGCCCGAGTCCACTAAAATTTATCTTCTCAATCCTGGAGAAAACCTGTAACACCGATCTTAAAATTCGAATCTTGTGCAATGAAAACTTCAAAATCTCTTCTCTACTGTGAATCTAGCTCTAATACCTTGTAAAAATTAATGTATACATTCTAAAATGCTAATGAAATTTACTAAATCACAATACTAGAAGCTACTCTACTAATCTATGGAAGAAAATTCACGGTCAAGAACACAAATCATTAACATGCATCAATGTTCAACACACATATAAAGAAATTTACGTAGGGGAAAGCAACTACTAAAATCCCCTTCCTATATATATTGCATTAATCAAAGAATATGGACTAATACAATATGATTGCTCAATCTTTAGCACAACCTGCACCCATATCCTCTATCTTTTTCCTAACTGACTGAACCTTGCCAATACTTAGTCAATTTTCAAGCCCCTATTATTTAGGAAATTACTCAATCTAGATTGCACAATTCCTTTAGGTCCTTCTTTGACTGCATGCACCACATGTACACATTAGAATATGCTACAAATGATAGTACATTTCCCTTGAACTCCAATCTCAACTTGGTAATTCAAATTCTTTGCATGCATGAGATAATTTAGGTTGATTGATCAGTTAACTTGTTAAACACTAAAGTTACACCCCACTTCTAGGCCTTCCACTAGTTCCTCTAATAGTTGGAACTAGTTTAATTGACCATAACTCAATTTAACTGAATTAAATTACTACAACTGAAATAAACTCGACCTAGGCTCCTAAAATTTAGGAACCAAATACACACAACTAAACTTCATGCCCCTAACTTGAATTAAATGAGATAGACTACTATTTTTTAGGATTCAGTTTACTAAACCTCAACTCATTAACTCAAATTGAGTGTTCTTAACTGAGTGACAAGTACCATGTCACCTCATTTAACCCTTTAATTTGTTTGTTGATGTGGAATTTCGAATTTCCTTAATTTTAATTAAGGTAAAAATCAAATTTTGGACTTTCTTGCTTCATTTTCAACAATGATATAATCCACTGCAAGGTAAGATGGACGCTTCCATAAATATATATTTCTCCATAAGATTCTCCAAAATCAAGAATCTATCTATCCTTGACATGATATGTGAGAACCTCCTCTTCTATTGTTCAAGAAATTGTTACCATTGATAGTATCCAGATCTATGAACTTATTGGATATTGCTAACTATTCAAAGAGACATGCCTCCACTTCCAATATTCTAATGCCATCTTAATTTTCAAAAGAATATTTGATAAGATTGAAGTCTCCCCTAATATTCACAAATAATTGTCTACCAAGGGTTGTAGCTCAATAATAAATTTTAGGATAATGACCTTATATTTTTCCATCGTGGGCCCATATGTGTTGGATAAGAAACATGCTTCAATTGAACTAATGGGCTGAAACTTAATTATTAAGATTCCATAAGTCACACACCTACACCTGTATCTTAGGAAATTACTCAATCTAGACTGCGCAATTCCTTTAGGTCCTTCTCTGACTGCATGCACCACATGTACACATTGGAATATAGTACAACTAATAATAAATTTCCCTTGAACTCCAATCTCAATTAGGTAATTAAAATTATTTACATGCATGAGCTAATTTAGGTTGATTGATCAGTTAACTGGTTAAACACTAAAGTTACACCTCACTACTAGGCCTTCCACTAGGTCCTCTAACAGTTGGAGCTAGTTTAACTGACCATAAATCATATTAACTTAATTAAATTACTACAATTGAAATTAAATCAACCTTATAGGCTCCTAAAATTTAGGAACCAACTGAACAAAACTTAACTTCATTCCCCTAACTCGAATTGAATGAGATAGACTTCTAATTTTTCGGAATCAACACAAGTTAATTGAACCTCAACTCATTAACTCAAATTGAGTGTTCTTAACTGAGTGACAAGTACCATATCACCTCAGTTAACCCCTTCAAGTTGTCCGTTAATGTGAAAGTTCGAATTTCCTTAATTTTAATGAAGGAAAAAATCAAATTTTGGACGTTCTTGCTGCATTTTCAACAATGATATAATCCACCACAAGGTAAGATGGGCACTTCCATAAATATATATTTCTCCATAATAATCTCCAAAATAAAAAATCTATCTATCCTAGACATGATATGTGAGAACCTCCTCTTCTATTGTTCAAGAAAGAGTTACCATTGATAGTATCCAGATCTATGAACTGATTGGATATTGTTAACTATTCAAAGGGACTGGCCTCCACTTCCAATATTCTAATGCCACCTTTATTTTCAGAAAAATGTTTGATAAGATTGAAGTCTCCCCTAATATTCACAAATAATTGTTTACCAAGGGTTGTATCTCACTAATAAAGTTAGGATAATGACCTTATATTTTTCCATCGTGTCCACATATATGTTGGATAAGAAACATGCTTCAATTGAAGCAATGAGCTGAAACTTAAGTATTAATATTCCATAAGTCACACACATGTCCAATTAATAAATAAGAAAGAAGAAATAATAAATGATGTTGAAATCTTGTTGCACAACATTTTGCACATGCTGCGCACAATTTCATATGTTGTTTTCAGGGATGCCACATGTCATGGGGAGAATGGAGGAGCGTGTTGTTGTGTTAGAAGTATACTCATTTCCTATTCACCAACCAACTCTCATCTAGCACGTGGAAGAACTTGCCAACAAGACATGCTGGGCAACACAGATGGGTTGTTGTTTCTTGATTCATTCCTAAAAGCATGGTTTCGATGTCAGGATAATGTTTCCTAGATTAAGACTTTTATCCTTATAAGATACGATGATAGAGTTAGGGTCCAAAGCAACACCCCTGGAATTTTTTTTTTTGGACCCTATAATAGGTGGGTAGACCTAACTATGGTTTTGTGCATGAGTTTTCACATGGTTTAGGGCATGACAGTTTTCTGTCCATGGTACTTTGTAGATCTGGTCAAGGGAACTACGGTTATGTTCTGATCCAAGGTTAATGGATTGGGGTTTATGAATGCTTTAACATGTATATATATGCATTGTAACATTGAAAGGAATATAATGAAAAATCAATCTAGTAGTCTTGGTTTTGGGAAACTGAGATACAGGGGAAAATCTCAATGTGTATTTGTTTTATGATGTCGCAATTGTTTATTTTATATTTTAATAATTTTTTTGCACGTAATTTATGTATAGGTTTAAAACCCTACAGGGTCGAAATTCCCCCCTACTGGAGGTCTCTACTTGAGTAGATGTCTCCACTGTGCCTCCTCTCTGCTTCTCCATTTGTGGTTGTTCCACAACTTCCAGAGACTACTTCTGAGGCTACATGATGAGAGGTCTAACTTGCTCCATCTCAACCACCATATATCTAGTCTCTTCCTTGCTCCTCAAGGCTTTGCATGAATCTTCTACCTCAAGTGCATACAATTTCTTGACTCGAGCACTGATCTACGTCACTTGTACCATGGCTATGTGTCTCAGGAATGCCTTTCCTTTGTTGAAGTTTACATTATTGATTTCTGGTAGCATCGGATGTGCTCTAAGTCTCAAAATTTGTAGGGAGGCTTAGGTACATGTATTCCAAAGAACCTAGAAATGATTTTGGAAAATTCCACTCAGATTATGTTTTATGGAAACAATTAATTATTTTTAATGGGACCCTAAGTCTAAACTTAGGAAATTAAATAATTAATGGATATTGTTGAAGATTGCAACAAGAAACAGTGAAGGAGGCATCCTAAAACATCATTCTTGATCCTAGTTGGAAAGTGATCACCTAAACTAGGTGGGGGCCACACAGGTGATTTTTGTCGCAAAGTCTATTTTTAGACATATGGATCATATTCTATGAGTTGCGGGATGCTATTTGTGGATGGTTGGTCGCTGGAAAATAGATGGATTTCTATTGGAAGACATATTAAGATGAATCTATTTTTAGATTGCTAGTCTAAAAATAGATATGTCGAATATTATTAGCTCTTAATATTTGGACTCTAAACATTATCTTATTCTTTGAGCACTTCGGCTTAAGTGCACAGATAACATTTAAGTTCGATGTATGAATGGTACTAGTCGATCTGCTATGAGCTATTGCATGGATTTTTTGCTTAGAACTCATGTGACAGAGTTTGGTGGAGTTGATTGAGGGAGTTAGTGGAGTTGTATTCAGTTTAACTCAGTTAAACATAGTTGAGCTAGTTGTATCTAGTCTAACTGATTGATACACTAGTGAGAGTGGTGTGAATTAATTATTAATTAATTCACTAATTATTAACTCATAAATCAACTAAAGAATACATCAGTTAACTTTAGTGCATGGACAATTTCAGTGGAGACCAGTGCAAATATAGGTGAAAGGGAAAGTGTGACTATCAGTTGTGACTATAAGTGATGCATGATTTTCATCCAACGCTTAGTAGAGATGCCTATAAAGACTGCGTGAGCAAGGCTAGGGTAATAAATTCTCATCAAGAGGCATTCTTCAGCAGCGATTGCGAAGTAGAGGCAGGCTAAAGGCTGGCAAAGATCGGTACATGGGATTTGCAAGATCGGGCTTGATTAGTGTGTAACAAGTGGAGATTGTACTGAGAGCTTGTGAGGAGCTTTGTATAATGATTGTTACATGATATCTATGACATATATAATATACATATAGTTGGGGGTTTTCAGTTTTAAGCTTTCCCATTACATACCATGTTCATATGTGTGAATTTTTGTGGTTTTAATGTGTGCATGCAATTGATTTTATTTCCGCATCTAATAATCAATGGTAGAAGAGATTTTGTATTGTGCATGAAGATAAAATAGTGTGTGATCAAGAGAATCTCGGTCGATAACATATCAGTTATTCAAATTTCTACAGATATTAATTAAAAAAGAGTGTGAATCTTCTAGAAAAGTCAGAGATCAAGTAAATTTAATTTTAGTCGTTTATTAACAATTTAATCTCGATCATCGAAGACTCAACGAAAAGATTATAAGGAATTGATGGATCATTGGGAAAACACATCAAGAGAGAAAATCCAGAGATCCAAATTATTTAGAGAGCAGTGCTCTAGGGGAAAATCGATCGAGAATAATTTTGCAAAGAGGGGCAGAGATAATTTCTGGTTGGAAGAGTTTCTTGATCCGGAGAGTGAAAAGCAGAGGAGTCAGTAAGTTCCAAAGAGAGCAGTGCAGATCCATCCATGCAGAGGCAATGCGTGGATTGCACAGAGCTTCAAAGGGATTTTGAGTTTCTGGAGGTCAGAATGGCCTTGTTTCCAGTTAGCAGAGAGATCCAGCATAGAGAGAGAGGGAAAATTCAGTTGTGACACAACGACTACACAGGGCGATGCAAAGGCATCGTAGAGCAGCTCATCTCAAGCTAAGGGCAGTGTCAGATTCTTGTGGCAGAGTGGGATCTTCTCATGATATTTTATTTTTCATTTTTCATTTGTATGATTTTTCAGTTTCAAAAATCATAGATTTGTACTCAGAAAATTACTACATATTAAAAAATCCCTCAACCGCTACATCGGTTTTCCCGCATTGGGTTTTTCTGGGGACATTGTTCCAAAAATAACAGTGTCATGTGTCTATGATTTATTCTTGCTTAGATCTTGTTTCCACACATTTATTTTCCGCAATTTAATTTTGTGAAGGCTATAGTGTATGGGTTTTAGCATTTACCGTAAAACACAGTAAATAACTTGTTCAAGTAATTAACAAATAAAGGCCACAGAGAGTAGCATAGAGCCAGCCATGCAGGGACTGCATAGAGCTTCAGAGGGAGTTTGATTTTATGTTGAGGAAACAATCGAGGTTTAGAGCCAATCACTGGAGTGAGTTTCCAAAGGTCAGAAGGGCCTCGCTTCCAATCAACAGAGATATCCAACACAAAGAGAGATGGTAGCTTCAGTTGTGATGGAGAGACTACGCAAGGTGATGCATTCACTGCATAGAGGCAGCGCAGAGCAACTCATCTCGAGCTAAGGTCAATGTGAGATTCTTGTGGCAGAGTGAGATATTCTCATGATATTTTATTTTTCAGATTTCCTTTGTATGATCTGTCAGTTTCGACAATCATATATTTGTACTTAGAAAATTATTGCATAATAAACATACCCTCAACTGTTGCACTTGTTTTCCCGCATTCATGGGTTTTTCTGTGGACATTGGTCCAAAAAATAATGGTCTCATGTGTCTACGATTCATTCTTGGCGAGATCTTGTTTCCACACAATTATTTTCCACATTTTAATTTTGTGAAGGTTGCGTGTGTTATCACCAAAATAGGACCCTGATAGGCTGCTCATCAGACCACTTCAGTGTAACTATTTAAAACCAATCTTTTAGCTGAGGCTTAGCCTCCTCAACTTGAGAGGGCTCTCTCAAGGGTTAATGATTTTGGATAAAGATAGATGGCTAACTCTATAGTTTGTGGTTTTGTATGTTTGCAGGTTGAAAGATGAAGACAAGCTACCATTGGGCTATGGAGTTAGTGATAGGGATAAGATAACAAAATAGCTCTTATTATAAAATTGAGGCTTGTATATACTTCAATGAAAGGATGACACATTCAGGAAAGTCTCAATATCTTGAAGTTCAAAGGAAATCAGAGCATGTGTGCATGAATTCTAAATCATGATACATCAAGGTATTGAAAGGAGATTTTTTAATAGAGATTTATCCAAGCTTAACACTTAAAGGAATTCAAAGCATGAATGACCATGAATTCTGAGTAATAAGCATCAAACATTGAATAAAACCATCCACAGATAGGACCTAAGAACTCAATTCACCATAAATTAACACTTAAAGTAATTCAGAGCATGTTCCCATGAATTCTGAGTAATAAGCATCAAAAATATGGAAGTAAAACACATGATAGAAGATAAAGCTCACCGAAGTACACTTAGAATCTCAACTTTAGAAAAGTTAAACTCATTTCCCGTATATATCGGGCCCAAAGTATTTAAAAAAGTAGCCAATTCTCGATAACATTTTCCAACCCTATGAAATTCAAATTCTTGTCCCTTATAGAGTCATCATTCTTGGATTCTCTCCAAACACTTGAGAAAATTTTTATTTTTCTAGCCTTGACACCTATCAACCGCTAAAAAAACTTTTAATTACATCCTACGCTTAAACTATCTATTCTAGAGTCCTAATACAACTAGGATTAAAACCTTTATTATGACTTAACACCGTTATCTAAACATTAGATCTTCTATCCGACAACTTCTCCTCCATGAGGTCAAATTTGATGTTGACCATTCACTTAAAGTCACCCTACTACTGATGATAAAACTGCCCTAGAAATTAGGAAACATGTTTCCCTATTTTTAGGCTTAGGATTCTTTTGGTTTCTTGAGATGTTCTGACCACTTCTAACTGATGAATTCGAGGCTAATTGATGTTAGGAAAATTATTGAAATATGTCCCAAGTCATCCCTTCATGCGAGCTGTGTAAAATCCACTTTTGTCTTCTCAAAACAGTGAAAACATATCCGCGCTACGAAAGTAGCACAGTTTCATAACACTTTTCGTAGCGCAATGTTTTCACTCCTTTCTTCAAAATATTTCAATATTTTTCTTTCATGATATACTTTATATTTACTTGACACACTCCCACAAGAAGTTTCAAAACAAAACTCATAGAAATTCCTTCAAAATTTGCTATGAAAAATGATGAAAAGAATGCTTCAAAGAATTATTTCTCGTGAATTCCCAAAAATGTGTCTTGGGATAGAGCCTTTATCTTCTCTATCCAAGATGTATTTTGAGAAACGGAAGGAGGTTTTTGTAGTTCATTCTGTTTGGAATTAAAACCTCTCTTTTTTTTCGGAAATACTTCTCCTGCTGTCCAGAATCTGTCTTTGCAAAACATGTGTAAAACAGGAAAACTCTATTTTCTGAAAATAGGGCTTCAAAGAAAGCCTTTTATATCCCACTTCATAATGAATGTAAAGAACCTGAGAGAGGTTTTTTTATTAACGTCTGTCATAAATAAAAACCTCTTTCATTTTTCAAAATTTAATTTTCAGTTTCCCGGAAACCGCTTTTTAAATTTACTACTAAAGCTAGAAAACAAGGTTTTGCTCTTCATGGTGAAAGGCTGCTTCAGCAGTTTCGTAGCGTGCTAAGAAACTGTTGTGCAAGAAATTTTCTTGAAAATTTCTTCAAAATTAATGCCTTGGATATGTTTAAACTTCATAACAATTGATATTTATCAAAAAAACTATGTTAACATGACCTCAAGAATATGATCTTCGCCCAAAATTATCTTCTCCAGCTCATGGATAGATCATTTTCATATGTGTCATGTCCACCAATCATTTTCAAACCTTTAATGCTTCCACTGATAGCTGAAAATCCATGTCTTCAAAATTCATGATGTCTCTAACCTTGTTGTAAACCCTGTTGATCATGTCCATTATCTGTCCTGAAAACTAGGAACACGTTTCTTGCAATATAGTTGTAACCCTCACTTATGCTCCTTGAAACCATCTGCTGAAAAAATTGTGCTAAAAAACATGTGGCAATGTCTTATTGAACTCATGTGACTTAGCCCTTCTACCTATTCCTAAAAAAAACCTTTGAAGAAGTGCCAAAAAATGTTAACATTGTTGCGCTACGAAACTGTCTGCTGTTTTCGTAGCGCAGAAATTCACCATTGAAAACCTTACTTGGAATCTTTATTTTCCTTTGTTTTGCTATTGGATCTTCACTTATGGTCATTATACATTCTTTAGCAGCATCAAGGTTTAAAAAACACACCCTTTCACCCTTTGAAAACTTGCAATATTGATCAAACTACATCCTACAGCAGTTTGGTAGTGCGCTACGAAACTGTTGTGCATCACACCTACAACTATTTCGTAGCGCGATATGAACTTGCTATGTGTATCATATTTACATATTTTATTCATCATACTTAAACCTTGATAATATCTACATTCTTTAATGAGGACTTTGATAACAATATATGTCAACTTTGCCATGGTTTCCAAAAGTGATGACCTTCCCAAAACAAAATTATATCATGGATTTGTTACTTACTCTCTTAATTCTGCTATAGCTAAATTTCTTCAGATTTTTCCCATTTGATTTCAAGATCCTCAATGTGCCTCTTTAACCTCCTATTAGTAGCCCTTAAATTCGCATTTACCCTTCGCACAAACTTGGCCTCTTTGATTGCAGGGACAGTGCCTCGCTTGATTTCAGAGTAAAACTGCCTTGCTTGATGAATGAAAGAGAAGCTTTGGTTTCCACTTACCATGATCTTACCATTTGGGAAGGGTATGCATCATATGTTTATTGCATGAGACAATAAAACCAAAACTATCTCCTTTCAAATTTGAAAATGACATAAGACAAATGAGCTCAAATGAATTTTATGATGACTATGAATGGTTGCATGCGTGAGAAAGACTCATGGCTGACACCTAACCATGAATGATTAACGTAATTCTAGTGGATTTGATAACTAAAAAGACATGCTACGAATCCCCGATTTCATAGCACGCTGAATGTAATTTCAGGGTTTTGTGCTACGAAATGACCAGTGTTTTCGTAGCACAAAAGCAGTTTTTTACACTATTTGCGCTATGAAAACATGGTTTTTTGGCTTATTTGAAAAATTTTGCAAAGTGACTAAACACATGATTTCCAAAACATGAAATGGGACCCCTAAAATGTAAAACAAAGTTGTTGGACCTTATTTGATGATGGTAATTAAATTCTAACCTTATGACATAGACTCTAAAAACATGAAAATGACTTGACCCCTATTCTAAGACCATGAATTAAGAACAAATGAAAACTGTCTAAGTTTGGGAAAAAATTTATAGTGATAATAGTGGCTCCACTTGGGATAGTGTGCCCCTATGGTACACTAAGAACCCATAGCTCCAGTGCTGCTATCCATCCTTTAAAATAAAACTCTAACATTCTGCCCAATCTGCTTCAAAATTTTATGGCCTTCACCTCGGGCTCAAATTTGTTGGTCTCTGCAAGAAGGACTCAAACTGTATCTACTAAAAATTCTCAGTCAACCTACCTTGAGCTTATTTGTAAATTCCTACCTACTCTATCAGCTGCAATTTCCACTTTAGCTCAAGCAACATGATATCTCCAATAAATCCAATCAATTGTCTTTTCTGATATATGAAGCTCTTGACCGCATTCAACCTCAAAATAACTATGATAGTGAGATGACCAAAGCAACTTATAATGTATTTTATCTTCATAATGCAAATGAAAATGAAATACTGGTGTGCAAAGCTTTGCCATGTATTCATCTATAGGATCAAAGAAAACATGGTTAGTTTGATGATCATCATAACGTTCTATATCTTCGGACAACTGATTCTCAACCACACAAGATTCCTTTGATATGCTATCCAACTACTTTTCTGAATGATTCCCATAGAAAATGTAAATTTCTTCATTATTATGATCATTCTTTGAAGTAGACTGCTGCAAAGTATGACACAAATAATCAACCTTTTTCTCTACCTGAGGATTGTAGAAATTTTTTTCCAATATTTCCTCTTGTTGTTTGAACTGATTCTCATTCTCCTGATGATCAAGGGACTTGCAAGGCTGCTGCATCTCTACATCAATCTCAGAGGATGTAACAAGACTTTCATAAGTAAACTCCTGCTGATTTCCATGTTGCATATCATGGGATGTTATCCTTTCTTCTAGGTGTTGAAATGTATTGTTATGAAGAGCCTCTAAAATTTCTTCATCCATAAATTCATCATCATCATAAAAATCCTCCAAATACTGAATAAAACTCAAAGAAGGTTTACAACAATCTATGACCAGCAATAAGGAGGGATGACACTCTTTATACATCTCATAGAATTCATCATGAAAATTAGCAAGATAATATAATGAACCATTTGATAAATCTTTATACCAAGACCATGCTTTTCCTTCTAGAGTGGTCATAAACATCTTCATAAGACAGTCTTCAGGGATATGAACCTTAAGACTATGTACATGCAGATGAAAACTAACCAAATGAAGAGCAACATTGTCTTTTTTTTCATATTTTAATATTGGAATATCATCTAACCAATCAACCTCTGGCATAGGGTTTGGAAAACCAGGGATATGAGACCAATTCATAGGATCATACCTGGAATTGTTTCTTGCAATGGAACTCACCTTGAAACTTCATCTAGCAACTGATATTTTAGCAGTGGAGTCACCTTCCAATTTGTTATTTGATGTGTGGAGTCGCCAAGGTAGTTTTGCAGCCTCAAACAACTTCGATCTCCTCGTTACCTTCAGAATTTCAAATACTTGATTTCGGGAATGAATAATCTTTCAAACTCCCTAAAACGCACCAAAATTTTATCACCAAAATTTGAATAGATTCTGAGCTCCTGCTACCTTCAAGAGTTTAGCTTCATGATTTTTCGGAAGATGTGTATCTTCAGACTCTCGGCAGACGCACCAAAATGTTATCACCAAAATAGGACCCTGATAGGCTACTGATCAGACTACCTCGGTGTAACTATTTCAAACCAGACTTTTAGCTGAGGCTTAGCCTCCTCAGCCTGAGAGGGCTCTCTCAAGGGTTTATGATATTGATTAATGATGATATATATGGCTAACTCTATCTTGGTTTTGTATGTTTGTAGGTTGAAAAAATGAAGGCTTACTACCATTGGTCTATGGAGTCAACAAGTCAATAAATTCAGTGTCAAGGTTTCTTGACATGAAATTTGAGACAAATAAGGTTCTTAAAAAAAGACAGTTCACTCAATAGCATAGGTCAAAATATTCATTCCATTACTAAAGGAAGTCAGAGCATAGGGTTATGAATTATGAGTAATAGTAATGAAATCTACTGCTGATGGTTCAAAGGTGGTTTACTCAAAAGATTTAGAAAAAACACAGTAATCTCATTACTAAAGGAATTCAGAGCATAATATTATGAATTTTGAGTAATAGCAATGAGATCTACTACTAAACACAATCATTCCATTACTAAAAGAAATCAGAGCACATGGTTGTGAATTCTGAATAATAGCAATGTAATCTAGTGCTAGTGATTCAGAAAAAACACAATCATCTTATTGTTAAAGGAAGTCAGAGCATTAGATTATGAATTCTGAGTATTAACAATAAGATCTACTGCAATTAATTAAAATAACATATATATCAAGAAAGGATCAAACCCTATGTAAACTCAGTTTTGTTCAAGAAAACCTCTCTATATTACTGATTGTATTCCTTCACATAAAGCAGCAGCTAGGCCAAAAAGTCTCCAACCCATTGCTAATTCGACCTCTTGATTCATATATAGCATTGCAACATTGGATTCTATGATCCACCATCAGAGGAATTCGAATTCCTAACTCTTGACACCTTGCATAACCATAAAACATCAAATTTATGATAAACAGACACCTATCCTACTTGAAAGTCCTATTTCAACTTGGACTCAAACTCTTCATTAATATCTTTAAAAACCTTATCCTAACAAAATTATCTATTTTAAATTACATCATTGACAAATGTATCATCACATGGTCAAGTTTTAATGGTGGGCTTGAGCTGTTCATGACCACTTTCCTGACCTCCACATAAGTAGGAAACCAAACCTTGTTTTTTAGGCATATGGTCTTTTGCATTCATTGAACATTTTGGCCATCATGTACTCTTCATTTCATGTTCCTTTTATTTTTGAAGTTGAAGGAACACATGCCAAAACTCCTCCTTAGGCTCCATCTTTCCATAACCATCATCAAACTGTTCAAATGGGCTGAAAATAGATTGCGCTACAAAAACAAGACAGTTTCGTAGTGCTTTTCATAGTGCTGCCCTTTAACCTTTTTTCTTAAAAATATTGATTTCTTTCCTTCCAAATCATCTTCATTACCTTTAGATATATCCTCCATATCAATCTCAAACCTTAATTCATATTTTTACCCCCAAAAATGTGATGAAAATGGCAAGAAAAGTTGCTACAGCAAATTATTCATGTTTCTTCACTGAAAATTAGGTCTTGGGATAGAGCCTTTATATTCTCATCCATGATGTATTTTGAGAAAATTAAGGAGGTTTTTGTAGTTCATTCTGTCTGGAATAAAAACCTCTCTTGGTTTCTGAAAATACTTCTCCTGTTGTCCAGAAGTTGTCTTTGAAAAACATGTGTAAAATAGGAAAACTCTATTTTCTGAAAATAGGGCTTCAAAGAAAGCATTGTATCTCCCACTTCATAATGAATGTAAAGAAACTGAGAGATTATTTTGTATTTAGGTCTTTTAGGAAGAACAACGTCTTTCAGTTTTTAAAAATTCATTTTCAGTTGCCCGGAAACCGCCTTTTAAATTTACTTTAGCAGTTTCGTAGCGCGCTACAAAACTATTGTGCAACCAAATTTCTTGAAAATTTCTTCAAAATTAATGCCTTGGATATGTTTAAACTTCATAACAACTGATATTTATCAAAAAAACTATAGTAACATGACCTCAAGAATATGATTTTCGCCCAAAATTGTCTTCTCCAGCTCATGGATAGATCATTTTCATATGTGTGATGTCCACCAATCATTTTCAAACCTTTAATGCTTCCACTAATAGCTGAAAATCCATGTCTTCGACCTTCATGATGTCTCTAACATTGTTGTAAAACCTGTTGATCATGTCGCTTATCTGTCCTGAAAACTAGGAACATGTTTCTTGCAATATAGTTGTAACCTTCATTTATGCTCCTTGAAACCAAATGCGGACCAACTTGTGCTCAAAAACATGTGGCAATGTCTTATTGAACTCATGTGACTTCTCCCTTCTAGCCGTGACAAAACAAATCTTTGAAGAAGTGCCAAAATTGTTAACATTGTTGCGCTACGAAACTGTCTGTTGTTTTCATAGCGCAGAACTTCACCTTTGAAAACATTACTTGGAATCTTCATTTTCCTTTGTTTTGCTATTGGATCTTCACTTATGGTCATTATACATTCTTCAACAGCTTCGAGGTTTAAAAAACACACCATTTAACCCTTTGAAAACTTGCAAGATTGATCAAACTGCATCCTACAATAGTTTCTAGCACGCTACGAAACTTCTTTGTGTCTCATATTTACACAGTGTCTTCATCATATTTAAACCTTGAGAATATCTACAGTCTTTAATGAGGACTTTGATAATACTATAAGTCAACTTTTCCATGGTTTCCAAAAGTGATGACCTTCCCAAAACAAAATTATATCATGGATTTGTTACTTACTGTCTTACTTCTGATGTAGCTAACTTTCTTCACAGTTTTCCAATTTGATTTCAAGATCCTCAATGTGCCTCTTTAACCTCCTATTAGTAGCCCTTAAATTCACATTTACCCTTCTCACAAACTTGGCCTCTTTGATTGCAGGGACACTACCTCGCTTGATTTCAGAGTAAAACTACCTCGTTTGATGAATGAAAGAGAAGCTTTGGTTTCCACTTACCATGAGCTTACCATTTGGGAAGGGTATGCATCATATGTTTCTTGCATGAGACAATAAAACCAAAACTAGCTCCTTTCAAATTTGAAAATTTCATAAGACAAATGAGCTCAAACGAATTTTATGATGGCTATGAATGGTTGCATGCGTGAGAAAAGACTCATGGCTGATACCTAACCATGAATTATTAACGGAATTCTAGTGGATTTGATAACTGACAAGACATGCTACGAATCCTCAATTTCATATCATTCTAAATGTAATTTCGTGGTTTTGCGCTACGAAATGACCAACGTTTTTGTAACGCAAAAGAAGTTTTTTACACTATCTGCACTACTAAAACGTGGTTTCGTGGCTTATTTGAACAATTTGCAAAGTGACTAAACACATGATTTCCGAAACATGAAATGGGACCCCTAAATTGTAAAAAAGAGTTGTTGGACCTTATTTGATGATGGTAATGAAACTCTAACCTTATGACATAGACTCTAAAAACATGAAAATGACTTGACCCCTATTCTAAGACCATGACTTAAGAAAAAATACAAACTGTCCAAGTTTGGAAAAAAATTTATAGTGATAACACAGACCAAACGTTGAAAATGCAACAAGATGATGGAGCTTAGTGAAATGAAGTTGCCTTCACTAAGTGGGCCCGCAGGCTATTTTTGGCGCAAAGTCTATTTTTAGACTATGTCTATTTTTAGACATATGGATCATGAAAATATGTCAAGGTTGCAGGGATGCTATTTATGGTGTTTTGGTCAAGTTGGTAAAAGCATGTGGACCTCTATTTTTAGACATTGGGCGATTCTATTCGGAGGCGCATAGTTCAAAAATAGAACGAGTCAAATATTATTCTGGTAATAATATTTGAACTCACCAGTAGATCTTATCCTCTTGGAGCACTTCAGTTTGATGCTTGGATGTGGCACATGCAGCTGACAGAAGGAAATACACTTTTCCTAAGGATTAGTTGAGCTATTGCATGCTTTACTTCGGTTAGAACTCATGTGGCAGAGTTTGGTGGAGTTGATGAGACAGTTGGTGGAGTTGTGTTCTGTTTAACTTAGTTGAACTAGTTGTATTTAGTCTAACTAAAAAATACACTATTGATGAGTGGTGTGAATTAATTATTAATTAATTCACTAATTATTAATTCATAAATCAATTAAATAACACATCAGTTAACTGCAATGCATGGACAGTTCAGTGGAGACCAGTGTTAGAGGTGGGTGAAAGGGTGAGTGTGACTATCAGTTGTATTCATGTTTTGTGCATAAGTTTTTACACATTGATGAAGTTACCAATAAGTTGCGTAGTACAAGCTGTGGGATTGAACTTGGATCTCATTCTTTCTCATCTTGGATTGCGCAGTAGAGGCAGGCAAACAGTGGAGGAGATTTGAACCTGTGACTTGTTCAGATCTGAGCTAGTTTGTGTGTAACTGTTGGAGATAGTACTGAGTACTTGTGAGGAGTATTGTACTATGATTGTTACATGTTCTCTATCATTATAATATACAGATATTTGGGGTCTTTCAGCTATCAGCTTTCCCCATTACATACTGTGTTGATATGTGTACTTGATTATGTTTTAATGTGCGCATGCGACTGTTTCTATTTCCACAAATTGATGATCAATTGTAGAAGAGGTTATGTATTATGCATGAAGCTTAAATAGTGTGTAATCAGGATAATCTCGGTGAATAATTCAGAGATTATTCAAATTTCTACATGGTATCAGAGCTTGAATTGATCATCATATCTATTACAGTGATTACAATTTATTTCGGTAGACAGAGTCTGTAAGCGGGCCAGGTAGCCTCTAGATCCATCCTTTCTCTGAAAGGTGATATATCCAGTAAATGCCCCTATAGTCGATCTCTGTGCTAGAAATAATTTGTTCTCATAGATCGGAAGCAGTTGAGTTTTGAGCTGGTGGAATTCGAATTTGTAGCAGAATTTGGAATTCGAATTTGTAGCAGTTTTCTTGGTGCCGGAGTTGAAATGTCTTTCAACGGATTGCGCCTGGAATATGCCCTTGAGGGCAGTTCAAATTATGTTGCATGGAAGGACAGAATGGAGGCGGTATTAGATGATAACGGGTTGAAGGAGTTCATAGAAGCTGAGGTTCCAAAGCCTACTGATGCTGCTCAAGTTGAGGCTTGGCAAAAGAAGATGGAAAAATGTCGAAGGATTATGTTGGAGGGCGTGAAGGATCATATTGTATCCAGCATGCATGGAAAATATTCTCCATACTTGATGTGGAAAGCGTTGACAGATTTATTCCAAAGCAAGAGCGACCAGAGGAAGTTGGCGCTCAAGGATAAACTCAGACACATAAAGATGGAGAAAGGAGACAGTATGCCAAAGTACCTCACGAAGTTCATCCAATGTAGGGATGAGCTGGGAAGTGTGGGGGTGAGTGTCGATGATGAGGAATTGGTGAGCTTGGCTCTCCTTGGTCTTCTGAAGAGTTGGCATGCCTATCAGGATTCTGTCAATGGTCGGGAGAAATTGCCAGGATGGGAGCGACTTTGGTTGGATCTTGTGCAAGAGGAGATAAGGCGGAATACCAAGGACAGGTCTTCATCAAAGGCATCTGATGAAGAAAATTGCGCTTTGGCTGCCAAAGCAAAGAAGGGGAAGAGCAAGAAAGCTTCTCATTCTAGTAAAAAAGGCAAGAAGCAGGACATGTCCAAGGTGAAGTGCTTTCACTGTCACCAGCACGGACATTATGCCACAAATTGTCCACAGAAGAAGAAAAATAAGCAGGCTGTTGGATCTGCAGCGGGAGAGGCCTTAGCCTCGCATTTTGAGTAGGATTTTTCACTAATCGCATGCTTGCTCTCAAGTGTGATGGGATCATTATGGTTCTTGGACAGTGGTGCGTCTTTTCACATGACTGGAGATCGAGATTTGTTTTCAGATCTGGATGAGAAAGATCTTGGAGTGTACATCGAGATGGGCGATGATGGTAGATACTGTGCGACCGGTATCGGTACCATTTCCTTTAAGAGGGAGTCTGGTAAACCCTTCGTATTGAAGGATGTGATGCATGTTCTAGGATTGAAGAAGAATCTGATCTTTGTGGTGATGTTAGAAGACAAGGGGTAAGATGTTGTCTTCAGCGAGGGAAAGGCTTTCCTGCGCAGTAAGACAACTGGAGAAACCCAAAAGATAGGGGTTCAAGTCAAGAACCTTTATCAGTTGCAAGTAGATAGCTGCGCAGAAATGGCATGCAAGGTGGAAGGAGTGGTGAGCCGGGATGATGGCGAGCTGTGGCACCGGAGATTGGGCCACCTTCACCATGGAGCTTTGAAGATACCGCAGCAGATTTCTACTGGGCTTCCTAAGGGCACTCTTGCGCAGTCAGATCAGTGCAAGGGGTGTACCTTGGGAAAATTTGTGAAAGCCACCTTTCACGAGAAGGATAGTCGCACCATGACGATCCTTAAGAGAATTCACACAGACGTGTGTGGACCTTTCTCAGTAGCTTCGACAGCAAAGCACAAGTACTATGTGATCTTTGTTGATGATTTCTCTCGGAAGTGCTGGATCTTCTTCATGCAGAAGAAGAGCGAGACATATTCAAAGTTCTGTGAATTCAAGGCACTGGTTGAGAAGGAATCGGGAAAGCATGTGAAGGCTCTTAGGAGCGACAATGGTGGTGAATTCATCTCTCCTGAATTCAAGGACTTTTGCAGCGTAGAAGGGATTCGGAGAGAGCTCATCGCACCCCATAACCCACAGCAGAACGGGGTTGCTGAGCAGAAGAACAGAACGATCGTGGGTGTTGCACGGGCGATGTTGCATGATCAGGGCCTACCCCTTCACTTGTGGGCAGAGGCATGCAATACTGCAGTATATGTGCGGAACCGTCGTCCTCACAGAATACTTGGCATGAGTACACCCGCGGAGGCGTTTTCTAGTAAGAGGCCTGATATTTCCCATTTGAGGATTTTTGGTTCACCTGTCTACATGCATGTGACGAAGGATGCCAGGAAGAAGCTGGATCCGACCGCAGAGGTTGGGATATTTTTGGGGTACACTGATACACCCCATAACTATCGTGTGTATTTGCCAGACAGTCGCAAGAATGTTTTACGACGGGATATCAAATTTCAGGAGGAGAAAGCCATGCAGTGTTCACTTGAGAGGGATCCACACTTGCATGCAGATGAGGAGCTATTAGTTCCTAAGCATGAGCTTCAGGATGTGGATCAGCCACAAGAGGAAGTTCATGGAGTGGAAGAGACCACTCATGTAGCACCAACCATCAGAGGGCGCAAGCGCACTATAGAAGCTGAGCGACTGGCTCAAGATGCAGAGAAGGTTGTAGGACCACCTACAGCATAGCGCAGACAAAGACAGTCACCAGACCGGTACACTGGATACATGGCTCTTGTGAGAAAATGTGTTGTGATAGAGCCATCCTCTTTCGAGGAAGCTGTGGAGGACCCCGCATGGGTAGATTCCATGGTGGAAGAGTATGATTCGATTGTCAAAAACAGTGCATGGGAGATTGTCCAGCGACCGGAAGGGAAATCAGTGGTGGGTTCGAGATGGATCTACAAAGTGAAGCAGGCAGCTGACGGGAGTGTGGAGAAGTACAAGGCAAGATTTGTTGCCCGAGGCTTCTCACAGATAGAGGGGATCGATTATGAGGATACTTTTGCACCTGTCGCAAGGTACTCTTCCATACGGACGATCCTAGCTCTCTCAACGTAGATGGGGTGGCACATCCATCAGATGGATGTGAAGACTGCGTTCTTCAATGGAGTCATTGAGGAGGAGGTGTACATAGAGCAGCCCGAAGGTTTTGAGATCTTCAGCAGTGAGTCGCATGTGTGCAGAATCAAGAGAGCACTATATGGGTTGAAACAAGCACCTCGTGCTTGGTACAAACGGATAGACAGTTATTTCACCAGACTTGGATTCTCCAAGAGTGAGGCGGATCCTAACCTGTACCAGATTGTGGTGGAGGGGAATTTGCTGATCATTGTACTGTATGTAGATGATCTTATTTTGATGGGTGATGAGCTGTTGATACTTTCATGCAAGGAGGATCTTGCAAGAGAGTTTGAGATGAAGGACTTGGGCCTCCTTCATTATTTCACGGATTGGAAATTTGGCGGTAGAAGTGTTGATGGACTACATTTTGTTTCTCAGGGTAAGTATGCCCGTGAGATACTGGAGAAGTTCAACATGCATGGCTGCAAGCCTGTTGATACTCCTCTTCATGGAGGTTGGAGGAAGGAGGATGCTACTTCAGCGGAGGTAGTGGATGCCACTGTTTATCGATAGTTGGTGGGGCTGCTTATGTATCTGGTCAATACACGATATGCTATGCTGTTAACCAGCTTTTGCAAGCTATGGTTAAGCCTACCAAGCTCTTCTGGAAGGCAGGCAAGCATGTATTACGTTATCTTAGAGGCACATCGGGATATGGTTGTGGTACAGAACGGGAGGGACTAAGTTGAAGCTGTAGCTAGGATGCGGTGAGCGAGGAGCCCAACGGACGAAAGAGCACATCTAGAGGGGATATTGGTATTGGAGTGGAAGCAAAAGTTTCTGCTTGGTACCCAATAGGGAAAGCGAGAGATCCGCGGCCTACGATTCGATGAAGTGCAGGTATGTGGCAACAAAACGGGCGCGTACGAGGCCATATGGATGAGGAAGATCCTGGTCAGGTTGTTCGGGTCACACTTGGAGCCTACTGTGATTTATGGTGATAACCAGAGTTGCATTAAACTCTCGGCTAATCCAGTATTTCATGATAGATCCAAACACATTGACATCAGGTACCATCATATCAGAGATTGTGTGTAGCGGAGAATCATGTTACTTTCATACATTCCCACGGAGGATCAGGATGCTGATATCTTGACGAAGGCGCTCACCAGGAGCAAATTTGAATACCACAGAGGCAGGATAGGGGTTGCAGATAATCCATATCTTGTTGAGAGGGAGTGTTGAAAATGCAACAAGATGATGGATCTTAGTGAAATGAAGTCGCCTTCACTAAGTGGGCCCGCAGGCTATTTTTGGCGCAAAGTCTATTTTTAGACTATGTCTATTTTTAGACATATGGATCATGGTCTATGAGTTGCAGGATGCTATTTATGGATGATTGGTCAAGTTGGTAAAAATAGATGGACCTCTGTTTTTAGACATTGGGCGGTTTCTATTTTTAGACTGCCTGGCTAAAAATAGAACAGTCAAATATTATTAACCCTTAATAATATTTAGACTATAAACATTATCTTATCCTCTTGGAGCACTTCAGTTTGATGCTTGGATGTGGCACATGCAACTGAAAAAAGGAAATACGCTTTTCCTAAGGGTTAGTTGAGTTATTGCATGGTTGACTTCAGTTAGAACTCATGTGGCAGAGTTTGGTGGAGTTGATGAGACAGTTGGTGGAGTTGTGTTCTGTTTAACTTAGTTGAACTAGTTGTATTTAGTCTAACTGAAAAAATACACTAGTGATGAGTGGTGTGAATTAATTATTAATTAATTCACTAATTATTAACTCATAAATCAACTAAAGAACACATCAGTTAACTGCAATGCATGGACAGTTCAGTGGAGACCAGTGTTAGAGGTGGGTGAAAGGGTGAGTGTGACTATCAGTTGTGACTATACCTGTGCATGAGATTTACACACACATTGATGGAGATTTCCAATGAGGATTGCGCAGTACAAGCTAGGGAATTCGAACTTGGATCTCATTATTTCTCATCTTGGATTGCGCAGTAGAGGCAGGCAAACTTGTGGAGGATATTTGAACCTGTGACTTGTTCAAATCTGAGCTAGTTTTGTGTGTAACTTTTGGAGATAGTACTAAGTACTTGTGAGGAGTATTGTACTATGATTGTTACATGTTCTCTATCATTATAATATACATATAGTTGGGGTTTTTCAGCTATCAGCTTTCCCCATTACATACTGTGTTGATATGTGTACTTGATTACGTTTTAATGTGTGCATGCGACTGTTTCTATTTCCGCAAATTGATGATCAATTGTAGAAGAGGTTATGTATTATGCATGAAGCTTAAATAGTGTGTAATCAGGATAATCTCGGTGAATAATTTAGCTATTATTCAAATTTATACACCAAATTAAGAAGTATTTTGGAAATATGAAAGAGGTTTTTCTTCAGAATAGGCCCATCTACAAAAACCTCTCTCATTCTCTGTAAAACCATCACGGTTTGGATATTATACACTCATCTTTGAAGCCTATTTTTTATAATTTTCACTAACCAAATTTGTGAAAAAATTGTAAAAATTTGACTTGGAGGAGGTCCAACTGAGCATCCATGTGGCATAATGACACATCAACACTCTAGTACACTCAGAAAATTAGTTGGTTGTAGTTGATAAGGGTTATTAAATTGATTTGTTCAACTATTAATGAAAGAAGAGTCCTTTTTGTATTCAAAATCTGCAAAACAGAAATATCCCTAGGAAGTCTCCAAGTGATAGAATCATGTTTCAAATAGGTCTTTGAGGTGGGAATTAGAGGGGAGTAAGGTGGAATATCATTTGTATGAGTCCTCACTCTATAAAGGAGAGAGTTTTAGAGTTATAAAAGGTTTGAATATGTTGCTTCTGACTACTCCTATTCTAAACAGGTTCTGATCAGTAGTAAATAGTGGTTGTGGGATTTCTCCTTCATCTGAGATTCATTTGATGTTTTCATGAACATTGTCCTGTGTATATTTCTACTTTCTGTCAATATATTAATGTTTGATTACTTAGAATTCATGTTTCTCATGCTCTAACTTCCTTCAAGCATTAAACTATTGTATATCTTTCTCAATATCCTGCTTTTAATATCTTAATGTTCATTACTTAGAATTCATGTTTCTCATGCTATGATTTGCTTTCAAAATCTATCTATTGAGTAAATTCTATGTGTGTTATCCTTTCATTTAAATATATACATGCCTCAGCTTCCACAAGGATAGCCTTTGTCATTGAGATCCCTAGCACTGACTCCATAGCCCAATGGTAGCAAGCTTTCATTTTTCAACCTGCAATCACAAAAAACCAAGACACAATTCATAGAGTTAGCTATATAGTATTATTCTTATTAAAAATCATAAATCCCCTTTGAGTGAGCCCTCTCAAACTGAAGAGGCTAATCTTCCGTTAGAAGTGGTTTTAAAGAGTTACATTGAGTTGATTGATGAGCAACCAATCATATCAATTTGGTGATAACACACCCAATCAATCAAACAAACAACCCCACCACTATAGCTAGCCTAATATTAGAACTTAGAAGTATCAAGTTAAATAAAATAAAAAACAAAGAGATCCCTCTATGAGTCTATGAAGACTAGGTCCTGGACTCCAAAGTGGTTTGATGTTGTGCTTTATAGTTTAGTCTTGCCAATCTTCTAAATTATAGAGTGCTAACATAATGGTGACCATACTGGGGATGAGTTATTGAGAAAGCTTAATATTTCATTAGAACTCAGAAACCCTAGTCAAAATATTGTATGATTTGATTATTTTCCAATATTGGTACCTGGTTGTGGATGGTGGACAATGAGAAGGCACAAGAAAGTTAAAATCATCCACCTGGAAACTCCACAGTTCTCAATTGACCTAAAGACTCCACTGGTAGAAGAATCTAGATTGGTTGTGAAGATATAGTGACCCCGCTCTCTAACTGATGGAAAAGATGAATCCAAGAATACAACACAGGTATGCTCCAATGAACAGAGATCACATTCCTGGATTCCCACATAAAATGCCTCAGGTAAATTGGCAAACAAATCTTCCTATTTTTCAAGACGAGATTGTTGATGATGCTTCGTTACATCTCATTAAATTTCATATACATTCATGGAAGTTGAAGGTTGAATGACATGAGGATTGCCTCATGAGTATGTTCATGGAAACATTGGAAGGGAAAGTGAGGGAATGGTATGAAGGTCTGAACCCTGGTAGTTTGTTTTCTTTAAAGGATTTCCACAAGGTGTTTTATGAGCATTATAAAGAAAATTCTCCATCTTTATCATTAGCTGAAAATTTTTGTGATCAGTCTAAGGATATCGTACAATACCTTGTAGATATTGATGAATATTTAGGAAATTGTCATCCTAAGGATCTCTTAGAAGAAATTCATGAATTTCATTATGAAGTTAAGTATCATGATAACCAAGAGATGTTAGTTGAAAATGAAATCCATCAAGAAATGAAAGAAGATCCACAAGATCTCCTGACTGAGGGGACAAATTATAATTCATCTACTCTTTTGTGTGAGGATAAATAAGACATTCAACCTCTTGATTAGTCTTCACAAGAGAATGAAAACAAATGTTGTCCAATCCAAAGAAAACAAAGGCTGGCTCCTCCTTTAACTGAAGAGGAAATTAATCAGATTCTAAGCATGAAGCCAACCTCTCAAGTTTTATGTAATGAGGAGATTATTTATATTTGTTCGGATGCTGATTTATGTGCTGAAGTGTTTCCTCATGAAGAAACATAAGAACAGAGTGATACTGATGTTGTTCTACCTTCTCTAGAAGGCCAATTTCCAGAAATCTCCCCTATTCATAAAAAATATGGCCTTCAAACAGAACTCATCCAACTTAGTCAAGACATATCAGGTTTTATTGAGGACAACATAGTGGTATATAGTGAGGATTCCATGTCAAATGACCATGCAGAATGTCTAGATATTATCTTTGAGAAGGATCCTAAGCATGATAGAGTGGAACAAGGAGCAACCCTAAATGAAGCTTGTTATTTAAATCCTTAGGTCCAAGTATTGTTCCAAGATCCTTTTGTTGGTTTCTTAGAATCATCTAAAGAAGGAGTATGCCATGCCATGAATGGTTTTTTGCAGAGTTTAGGGAAAATTTTGAGCTCTGGTGTTCAAAGGAAAGTAAGATGGGAGTGGCCCTTTTGTTTTTTCAGCCTACTAAAAAAGGTGAACAAGAATCAATCATGTAGTCATTTACTTGATTGGTTGCATTGGAAAAAGGAGTTCACTTAGTGTATATATCATCTCCAAGTTAGATTAGGGTAGGTAGGTGTGAAAATAAGCTCATCACCCTGAGCATATTTCAAATCTTAGTTTATATTTCTTTTCATTTCCAGATCAATGTGTTTCAAACTTTATTTCAGCACAGTTCTGGTCTCACCATTCAAGTTTTCAAGGTGCAGTAGTATGTTTAGCTCGATGGATTGCAGTGGATAAGGGAAATTTTAGTTTTAGTTCAAATTTTAGTATGCTAATAAGCTAGCTGGCCTAGCCTGTGGTCTATTTTGATCATTCAAAGTCAGGAGAGACAATAAGCTAGTTTCCAGTCATTAATTTGCCTGAAAAATCAAGATAGAAGTTTTGGGATCAGGCCACTAGTCTACGGTGTTCTTGAAACCTCCTAAAGGAGTTGCCATCCGCAGTTGGAGCCACTGTTAGACTCCTGTATTTCACAGTATCACAAGGTGACTGATCAATGACTAGATTTTTCATATATAGAAAATAATATTCTATGGCCATCATTTATTTTCAGAGAAGAAAGGGAGACCCTAATTGTCAAAGAGCATCAAATGAATCAATTTTCCTTATAGTTCAGTGGAAAGGATAAAAATTGTTGCTGACAAGGTGTGATGGGGATCAAACTTCATTTCTTCCCTTTTTCCATTTCATTTCAATCACCCTCTTTTCCCTCCTCTTTCCTCCATATTATCCCATGCTCTGAATCTCATTCAAACCCCCCCAAAACCCACATATATAACCTTTTGGGGCTTATTATTTTATAGACCCACTTATATAAAAGGCTAAAAGTGTTAAATTTTATAAGCTCCACCACCCATTGAACGACTGTGTGATATAAAATATAAACCTTACCATTATATATGTTACATATCATATGGCCGCTTAAACCATTGGTGGGACCCCTTGTGCTTTATCGCATATCGCCATCACAAAAGTTTTGTTACAACAATCAAATGCTAAACCTGTAAATTGCCAGTGTAATGTGAATTGGGACCTATTCCCCACCACACTTCCATTCCATTTCATTTTCCATTGAAATATACATTAACTTACCCTTTTTTCGCCTCTTCTCTTTACCCTTCCACCTTTACCATTTCATTGCTTTTTATTTCCCTATTGCAATCAAAGTGGGGCCCTCATCGCATTTCACAGACTTTATGTATTTTGCATTGGAACTAAACTTTAAATAATGTGATTGTCGATTTGTGATATCACATTGCATTGTTTTACCTTGTGAGCACCCGCAATCTATTTTATTTAGTTTGTGATGCGGTAAGTCAACCCCACCTCAGTAGCTTCGCCCCATTGCATAGTCATCACAATACATTGAATACCATATAAAATTTGTAACACTTACCGCCTAAACCTTCACCGATTCATAAAAATTTGGGACGTAGGCAGTGGGTCCCTCCTCCCTACACTTCGCAAATTTTAAGACTTAACCCCGCAACTTATAATTAAAACTTAAGAATTGCGATGTGTGCCTGCGATCCATTCCCACTTCTTCCCTGCCACATCACTCATCTCCTCCCCCATGCATCGCACTTTGTATTTTTAAAGTTTACACTTATTCACTTATAAATAAACTCTACGAATTGCGATGTGTGTTGCAGTCTATTCCCACTTACCCTTCATGTCATTTACCCTCCGCGTTACCTCCCCATCGCATCGCATCACCGATCGTATTCTTTATAAACTAAACTGTAAGGGTTGCGAAGTGTGTGGATGTGATGCCACTTAATAACTAAAATGTACAGAATTTCAGGTATAGGTGAACTAATTTTCACTATGTTTTGTGTGTATAACAGGTCAAGTCAGTCCCACGGGGTTTATAGATCATTTCATGAATAAATATGCCCAAAGACCCAACAAGGAGAAAAGGCTTTCCACCTCATCGCACCACCATCATCTTTAAATCCAACGGCCTACATTTCATTTCGACCCCCCTTTACCATCCTAACTTTATCCTTGCAAGGGGGCTCAGAACAAATTTTTTTCAAGAAAGGGACCCCCTTATGTGTCACTCTCTCATGAATTCGTACCCCCCCTTTTCTATTACCACTTACCACTTCAGAGGGGTATAGATAACCATTTTTCTCCTTCAAAAAACAATTTTCCCCAAATAACTAGGTATCAGTTTGTAACAGAGAAAGGGGAGTAAGATTAGAGAAGTGACAGTCCCAACACTACATTAGAATTTATCATCTGGCAAAGGCAGTCTGAATAACAAAGCCAGATTTCAGAACCTCCATTGGTTGCCTCTTCAAAACCATCACAACTTCTTCCAAAGCTTACTGTTTGATCTTCTGAGGAGCCATTGAATAATTTGGATCTGCGAGGAGTTTCCCATAATTAATTCCAGAGGCGGTTGTTGTCAGTGATGTCTGAATCAAGCTTTGCATGGCCACACTTGTTTAATTCCATTTTTTTTTGTAATTAATGAAGTTTGCCAAAGTAAATTAGGCTTTGCATGGGCAACCGACTTAGTTTTTATTTAAATACAACTAGAATTCTCATTATCAAGGGTTGGATATTTTAGCACTTTCATTGTAAGAACTACTATTGAAGCACTATAATTTTGGAGCTAGACATCAATAAATCAAAGACTGTTTACAGGATTCTTGAGTTGTGTTTAAAATGGTGATGTGTTACTTCTCTGTTTAAATGTTTCCATTGTTTTTCTCTACTGTGTATCTCCTCATCTTATTGTAATTCAAAAATTTTAGATTAAGGTTTGATGTCGGAGCACCTTAATTTTGTCTGCATTTACAATCTGAATGTTTTCTGCTGAAGTGTGATTAAATAATTTTTAACTGCTCTTTATTCAGTATTGAAACTCACTGTTTCTTTGAACTCATAATTCATACAACTCTTTAAGATCTATTTTTCACAGTTAGATTTCCCTGTAATTTCTCTTGATTTTGGTGTGCCATTCCAGCCTTTGACTCCATCACCCAATGGAATAGCCTCTGAATCCCTATCTGTCAAACCACCCAATCAATCAAACAAACAACCGCATCATTGTAACTCGCCTGATATCAACACTTAGAATTATCAAGTTAAATCATAAAAAACATAGAGATCCCTCTCTAAGTCTAGGAAGGCTAGGTCCTGGACTCCAAATTGGTTTGATGTTGTGCTTTATAGTTTAGTCTTTTTAATATTCTAAATTATAGAGTGCTAACATAAAGGAAAGAAGCAGGACATGTCCAAGGTTAAGTTTTCTCACTGTCACGAAGATGGGAAATTTTCTACTAACTGTCCACAAAAATAAGAATAACAAGAAGGCTTTTAGAGCTGCAGCTAGTGAGGCCCTTGACTTACAGTTTGAGCTTGAATTCTCCTTGATTGCATGCATGTTGTCAAGTGCATTGGGATTAGTGTGGTATTTGGATAGTGGCACCTCCTTTCACATGACGGGAGATAAGGAAATTTTCAGTGACTTGGAGGAGAAAGGGCAGAGCCATCCATTAGAATTGGCAGAAAGTGCACCACGGAATCTGATAGGCTGAGACTTGATGATGTAGAGAATGTAGGAGCCCATACTTCACAGCACAGACAGAGACAGTCTCCTGACTGATTTACTGGATGCATGTCTCTTATGAGTGTGATTGAACCATCTTCCTTTCAGGAAGAAATGCAACAACCTACATGGGTTGATGCAATGGTGGAGGAGTATGACTCCATTTTCAAAAAAAGTTCTTGGGAAATTGTTCCAAGTTTGGTTGATAAATCAGTGGTAGGTTCGAGATGGATCTACAAGGTAAAGCAAGTTGTTGATGGGAGTGTGGAGAAATACAATGCCAAATTTGTGGTCCCGGGCTTCTCACAGATTGAGGGGATAGATTATGATGAGACATTTGTACCTGTCACAAGGTACTCTTCCATAAGGACCATCCTTGCAATCTGAGCACATATGGGCTGGCGCTTTCATCAGATGGATGTGAAAATTATGTTTCTCAATGGGATCATTGAGGAAGAGGTGTACATAGAGCAGCCTAAAGGTTTCGAGATCTTCAACAGTGAGTTGCATGTGTGCCGGCTCAAAAGAGTGTTGT
The DNA here is from genome assembly GCA_034641835.2 of Pinus albicaulis. Taxonomy (NCBI): domain Eukaryota; kingdom Viridiplantae; phylum Streptophyta; class Pinopsida; order Pinales; family Pinaceae; genus Pinus; species Pinus albicaulis. The sequence goes on from CM076577.1 coordinate 1,293,274,590, forward strand.
ATGGGTTGAAGCAAGCACCCTGTGCATGGTACACTCAGATAGACAACTATTTCACCAAACTGGGCTTCATCAAAAGTGAAGCAGATGAAAACCTGTACCAAATTGTGGTGGAGGGTATGCTTTTAATCATTGTTCTTTATGTTGATGATTTAATATTGATTGGTGATGAGCAACTGATACATTCATGCAAGGAGGATCTTGCAAGGGAGTTCGAAATGAAGGATATGGTCCTCCTTCATTATTTCCTTGGATTGGAAATATGGCAGCGAGATGGTGAAATTTTTGTGTCTCAAGGAAAGTATGCAAAAGAGATACTGGGTAAGTTTAACATGGAGGGATGCAAACCCATGGATATGCCTCTTCCAGGAAACTGGAGGAAATATGTTGTTACTTCTGGAGAGGTAGTGGATGCTACAATCTATCGACAGTTAGTGGGTTCACTAATGTATCTAGTGAACACGATACCAGAAATTTGCAATGCAGTTAACCAACTAAGTCAAGCTATGGTTAATACTACCAAGCTCTTTTGGAAGGCGGGGAAACATGTCCTAAGATACCTAAGGGGCACATCAGAGTATGGTTTATGGTACAGATAGATGGATGGAGTGACGTTGTGTGGCTTCACGGATGAAAATTGGGATGGAGTTCCAACAGACATAAAGAGGATATCAGGGTGGATATTTAGCATTGGATCTACAATTGTTTCTTGGTACAGCAAGAAGCAGATATATGTGGTACTCAGTTCAGAGGAAGCGGAATACATGGTAGCAAGTCAAGCTGCATGTGAGGCTATCTGGATGAGAAATATCTTGTTTAGTTTGTTTGGTTCTTATATGGATTCGACAGTGATTCATTGTGATAATTAGAGTTACATTAAACTCTCTATTAATCTTGTGTTTCATGATATATCCAATCATATAGATATCTGATACCATCATCTCAGAGATTGTGTGCAGAGGATTGTTAATATGAATCTTTCGTTGTAAAAGATCACTTTAGCTACGTATAAAAAATAGACCTAACATCAATTATGGCTGCAAAACATCTTTAAATCTACAATTAGATGATCCAAATAATGTTGCACAAATCCAGATCTAAGCATAAAAGACATTAAGCAGATAAAGTAAAATATGGCTCCATGCATCCAATAGACAAGACAAGAACATTGTATTTGAAAGAATTTTTGTATTATATTAAAAGGGGGCACCTGAGAGGAAAAAAAGAAAGGTTTTTTCTAGTTCTCCTCAATGGGATGGGTTCTTGAAAGTCCTCAGCGTTTCAGATCTAAAATTCCTCTCTCTTATTGTGGTAGAAAACCCAAACAAACATAGAACTCAATGGGAGCTCACAAGGTAAAAATGGAAAATGGTGACCAAGAGTAGATCCAGGGTGATCTAATGCAATGGAGGTGACTAATGAATGGGGAAAACCCTCCTATTTATAACAAAATATTAGGGTTATCTAGAACTTGGTGCATGAATAAAATATTATTAATCAAATTCTAGAACCACCCTTTAGGAATATTTTATTATATTTGTTGGAGGGAAAAGGTCTTTTGACTTGGGTCAATTCTTTTATTTATAAACAATAAATAAATAAATGATTTATTTGTTATTTTAGGGAGATGGTGGGAATATAATTAAATAAATAATGATTTATTTAATTAATTTCCTTGTTTTGGGTTAAATATGACCAGGAAATATAGACAAATGTTATTTCACATGGTGAAAGCAATTTTACTTAGGGTAAAATTGGTCTTACATGGTGTACTTGGATTCATCTAATGATAATAGGTTAGATGTCCAAAAAAATGGTGTAACAGATTTCCTCCCAACGTATGAGTGTTAGGAGAAAATCGTATGACTGAAGTACGTTGTAAGAACTCAATCACTAGGCATTAAGAAGGGAGTGAGAGAGAGAAATGTAAGGTAGTCTAATGTGCTAAAGGACTAGACCTTGAGGAGACGACACTTACAGGTGCAACAAGTCTCTAGTTGATGAAGTGGTACCAGTGTTAAAGGAGGTGGCAAAGGCATACCTATGCCCACCGAGACAAGAGTACAAAGAATAAGGTGCCCAGAAAACCATGGAACACAATAAGGAAGCTGTGCTAGCCTAAACATGAGCCAGATAAATAAAATGATGAATCCCACATACATGTGATGCCTGGAATAACCGTCAGGATTTATACAAGAATATTTTAGTACATGAGATACAAATACACCCAAATGCCCCCTACACACGAGGAAGGGCTCGCAAAATCTGACTGATACATGCAAATCGAAGAGGCGCTGTGAGCAGTTGAGGCCGATATCATCAAAAGAGAGGATCTGCATCAAGGGTGGAAATGAAGAAGTCATTCAGGCATGTGGGGCGCTACCTGCAGGGCCAACCCCTCATGAGGGTTGAGACATCTCACACATGCTCGAGAATCACCAATAGCTCCTGCTGCATCACTAGACCATTAGGTGTATAGATCACGATCATGCTGAGAAGAGCTTGAACCAAGGTACACTGCCCCCTAGACCTGGCTTCTGGAGTAAATGAGCTGATGTCGACAGAAGTAGGTCTGCCATAGGTGAGGCAATAAGGGAATCCCAACTAAGGCATGAGGGAAAATAGTAGAGCGACGAACAGATAGATACTAATGATGATGATGGAATGAGGGATATGGAGGAGCAGTTGGACGACTTCCCTTGTTAGAGCATAAGGGGCATGAATGGCTAGGCAGCAGCTGACACAATATCAAGGAGGATAGGTGACAATGGCACTGAAGACCATAATGTGGAAGACAAGAGAGAGACTAAACGATGAAGGATGAAGGGTTATATCGGGGTACAAAGGGACTCGAGATAGACTCCATTACGGATGAGGACTCAAATCGGATGCTCGAAACAAGGGTGACTCGATGGTGCTCCCTCATAGTAAAGGTCCAATGGGGGGCCATAAAAGCATGAGTACAATAGGGTAGCTCATGACGAAAATCAACACAAATGAAGACAAGTGACGAGGCAAAGTGGTGCCCCAAGTGCAAGTGTTGTAAGTGAAGAAATTCGATTTTGAGAAGAGGTGAATAGACCCTTCATGGACAAAATGTGTCCTGGTGAAGTATCAAAACATGAAAAACTAACAGATACCCATTTGAGTGCTCGGTGAGAGCTTTCCAACGGTGCAGATGGTGTGTCAAATGGGGTTACGGTTTGATCGCAGCAGGCGAAGGAAAAAAAATCAGGGGTTATCTTTTAATAAGGCATTTTCCCTCCAAAATCATTCATTTGCTTGTGTAGTTGTGGTGAATGTGGAAAGGAGAGAAGGCCCTAAATCTTGCAGCAATCGTAGCAGACAAACCGACCGTTGCAATCGTGATCTGTCAGTTGCAGGTAAGAGGCCTAATCCTACTCTTTTTTTTGATGGATTCAAATTTCAAATTAGGGTTTTAAATCTCAGTAACTGCCCCTACTTCATCATTACGGTCGGGTCACACTTTTTGGGGAAAAAACTGCAACCTGTGACGCAGGTTTTGGCCTGAAAAGTGCGACCTGGCCCAGGATTGCCCAAAAAGTGCGACCTGTTAGATGTGGGTGGTTTCAGTGTTGTTATGGGCTGAGATTCAGTTTTGGAGTAAGTTAATGTAGTTTTTTTTATTTGTAGACTGAAAAAAATGATGGTTTTGTGCAGATATGGCAGATATACGGATCAAGTGGAGAGAGAGAGACCTAGGTACGTTACGGAAGGAAATCCAAGTGAATCAGGGTGTCCATCGTGCACTGGCTAGGTTTGGGGTTCTGAAAGTTTTGGAGAACCCTTTGATGAGGGCTGGGGAGCCCTTGTTGGTTCGGATTATCAGTTATTGGGATCCAGATCATGAGGCGTTTATAGTGTAGGGGCACAGGATTGAGCTGACAGTCCAGGATCTGTATTTCTTGACTGGATACGTATCTAGTGTTACCACGGGGGTGTAAAATTATGGAGTTTCTTGAGCGACATTGTCAACCAGGTGTCCGAGTCAAAGGGACTCGGATATCCATTGGTGATCTAGAGAGGTTGGAGACCCGGGCAGTGGCCGCAGTAGTGTTGCGGATCTTGGGCAGCTAGGCATTCCATCACATCACTGGAGGGCAGATGATGATTGTGGAGAGTGTGCTGAGTGGGACCTACTATGGGTGGGCCCAGATGATGTTGGTATCGGTGAAACGACAGCTGTCGCTATGCAAGAGGAAAGTGAATCAGGATTGTGCCTATGGGATGGTATTGTGCTCTTTCTTCTTTGAGAAGATCCCGACCTTACGACCTCGTATATAGTTACCTGATGGAGGTCTGAGAGAGCCCCGGATGCATCGGTGGGGACGACTACTGTGTAGAGGAGGGGGAGGGGCGGTCGGACGGGTGTTCCGACCAGAGTTCTTCGCCCATTGGGATCAGATGCCATTATACATAGACGACTATCCCTATAGTGGGATGAGTTATTGGGGAGATCGAGACTTGGCACTTCTGCTTGGTCGAGTGTGGGGGCCCGATGGTAAGTGACAAGAAACTAATCTGTTATGTGCATTTTAGAGTTTGTGACTAGTATTCATGGTACTAATCCTTATATTTTTTGGAATGCAGATATAGCTCTGGTAAAACGGGCCAGATATATGGGACGACCTATAGCAGCAGGAGCTACAGGTGGATCAAGGACGACATAAAATGAGGAGATGGCCGCTCTGTTGGAGGACATCCATTGTAGATGTGAGGGACTGCTGACCAATGTGTCAGAGCGTGGTTGGTAGGATTTAGATGACCAATGTTAGTGCCTAAATCTACCTCAGGTTGAAGGAAGGCAGAGTTCAGGGTAACATCAAACCACGCTCAATCTGGTAGCTAGCCCTACCAGATCAGGAGAGGGCTCTCTCCGGGTCAATCTCAGCAAAATATAATCAATGGGGCTTGAGATGACTTGAAATGAATGCTGATTTTAGGCTAGGTATATAAGTAGGAGGGTTTGATTGAAAATTGTGGGTTGAAAAGAGCACGAGAAGGGACTATTGGGCTATGAATTTAGGGCTAGTTTCTGCCGGCAAACTTGGGAAAAAGTAAGTGCAACGTACAGCCAAATTAAAGATGTAATGAGAGAATAAAATAGGGAAAATACCGCTGCCATGTAGGCATCAATTAGGGGATGGATCTACAGTGACAACTTTAGAATAAAGAGAAGCATCGGGTTACTCAACAGAGCATCTAACAGAGGATGGATTCTGAAAGATAACCACTACATCAAACAACATAATCATTGTGAGAGGAGCATCGTGTGTGGATGGATTCCTAACACTTCCCTTAGAGAATTATGTAAACAAATTAGCAGAAAAAACCAAGCATGGAAATGAATTTACAAGAAAAACATGCTGCACATTAAACACCGTGATGAATCCCAAATTTAAAGAGCAGAAAAAAGCTTTATTAAAATAATATTCGAGGAAAACTTTACACAATCCAATAGTAGCCTCCCTCTGCTGCAAAAATCCAACCCATACACTATGAAATTCATAAAATATATACATTTTCTCATCCTTGTACTAAGGGAATTGAGCTCAACCATTTTTTTCAAAATAGAATCAGTTATATTAAACTTGGGCCAAATTTCTGAAAATAGGTGTTGAAGATGAACTCGTATCTCATAAACCATAGCACCTGTTACAAAACTGAAAGATTTTTTTGTAGATAAGTTCATTTTGGAGAAAAACCTCTCTCAAATTTGGAAAATTCTTTTCCAGTTGCTCACAATTAGTTCCACAAAATCATCTCTAAAACAAAAATCATTAAAAATTTAAATCTGTGAAAATGAGCTGTAAAGATCTAGTCACATATCCCAATTCGTGACACCTTTGAATAAAATGAAAGAGGTTTTTGTTTTATTGCTTGTTTTTAACAAAAAAATCCTTGGGTTTTGAATAATTACTTTCCATCTATTGTAAAATGGCCGTGCACTAAAATGACTAAAATAGTAAAAAATATGAAAATTTTGCTTTGTTTTAATGTAGGCTCCAAATATCACTGTATATCTCCCACATAGTAGCACCTGTGCATAAACTGAAGGAGGTTTTTGTTATTTGATATGTGATTAACAAAAAACTCTTTAACTTTTGAAAAATTCCCTACCATTATTTCAAAAACTGATTTTGTACTAAACTTGTCATTGTGTGCAGCAACTGACCTCAAAACATGCATAACCAAGAATCACTCATTCATTTTGATCATATCTTCTAATTCGGGAGCCAGTTACGAGAGTGTGATATACTGTTGGGAAGATTTTTCTGAGCTTCTTCTGATGGACACACTTGTGACATGTTTTGTGTTGAACATCATGTGCAAAACATTTGACAAAACCAAACATAGTAAGAGCTCATGTTGATCCCTGGTGACAGGCTACGAAGACTGGAACTAACATTGGCTCCAATGGGGATGGTAGCTCCTTGGAGGTGCCAAAAACTAAAAATCTCTGGGAAAGAAGGCAGTGCCTTCATCCATTGGGCTATGGATGGTCAAACAACTGCAAACCCAAAACAACTCATACCAATCCCAAAACATATACATACTGCAACCTGTACATAAACCAATACCGGAAACTGAAATGTTGCCTTTGACAGCTTATTTATTTACAAATCTACCCTAATTTTCTGTGAAACCAATAGATCAATTAACGCTGTAATGCCAGATCAACCAATCAAGTAAGTGTGACAAGGATTCTACTTGAAAGTGCTTCAACCAGGACACAAATGTAAATGCTGACAGCCATACATGCACATAACGAGTCTGGTTATGTAAAAGACAATTTGATCTATCATTCAAACTGAAAAAAATTTCCATGTACGTTGCAATAGGATCGCAAAAACCAGACTCTGTTTGTTGCCCCAACTCCGCAATACATACTTCCAGCTGCATACTGTCAATGCAAACATCCACGGGCAGCTCTATTGTTTCTTGTTTTGAAGGAGGGAGAGTTTCCAAAAACATTTTAGGATCTCTAAATTCATATGATTGGATCTGATAATTTAAATAATGAATCTCCTTCTCAAATTTTTCAACAACTAACTCAAAGAAACCAGTTTTAGCTTCAGAAGAAAACTTCGGAGATCTCAAACATTAAAGCACGACAATGAAAAATACTTCATCAATTTCAATATCCACTAGCTGATCTCTAACTTATTTTAAAACTTCACAAAGAGCAGGGTCTGCCACATACCCTACCATTTTATTTTAGTGCATGAATGGATCAGTGAGCACTGGAATCTCTGGATTGAGTTGGAGTCGCCAGGTGAATGTTTCAGCCTTCATATGCGTCTGACTGCTGTCCACCATCAACAATCAGATCTGAACTTGATACATGTACTGGGGCAATTCACAAGTCAAGTGTCACGTTCACAAGCTAGACCGGAGATTGACTGAAGCAGCGTTTATCTACTTTCGCTAATGCAAAGCAAGAGCATTTCGAAGGCTACCTAGCATAACTTCAGGCTCCGTCTGTAGCTTATGAAAAAAATAACACCAACAAGCAAACCATGTTCTCCCCAGTATGGTCGCCACTATGTTAGTGCCTAAATGTACCTCAGGCTGAAGGAAGGCAGAGTTCAGGGTAACATCAAACCACGCTCAATCTGGTAGCTAGCCCTACCAGATCAGGAGAGGGCTCTCTCCGGGTCAATCTCAGCAAAATATAATCGATGGGGCTTGAGATGACTTGAAATTAATGCTGATTTTAGGCTAGGTATATAAGTAGGAGGGTTTGATTGAAAATTGTGGGTTGAAAAGAGCAAGAGAAGGGACTATTGGGCTATGAATTTGGGGCTAGTTTCTGCCGGAAAACTTGGGGAAAAGTAGTGCAACGTACAGCCAAATTAAATATGTAATGAGAGAAGAAAATAGGGAAAATACCGCTGCCCTATAGGCATCAATCAGGGGATGTATCTACAGTGACAACTTTAGAAGAAAGAGAAGCACCGGGTTACTCAACAGAGCATCTAACAGAGGATGGATTCTGAAAAGATAACCACTACATCAAAAAACATAATCATTGTGAGAGGAGCATCATGCGTGGATGGATTCCTAACACTTCCCTTAGAGAATGATGTAAACAAATTAGCAGAAAAAACCAAGCATGGAAATGAATTTACAAGAAAAACATGCTGCACATTAAACACCGTGATGAATCCCAAATTTAAAGAGCAGAAAAAAGCTTTATTAAAATAATATTCGAGGAAAAATTTACACAATCCAATAGCAGCCTCCCTCTGCTGCAAAAATCCAACCCCTACACTATGACATTCATAAAATATATACATTTTCTCATCCTTTTACTAAGGGAATTGAGCTCAACCATTTTTTTCAAAATAGAATCAGTTACATTAAACTTGGGCCGAATTTCTGAAAATAGGTGTTGAAGATGAACTCGTATCTCCTAAACCATAGCACCTGTTACAAAACTGAAAGATGTTTTTGTAGATAAGGTCATTTTGGAGAAAAAATTCTCTCAAATTTGGAAAATTCGTTTCCAGTTGCTCGCAATCAGTTCCACAAAATCATCTCTAAAACAGAAAATCATTAAAAATTTAAATCTGTGAAAATGAGCTGTAAAGATCTAGTCAAATATCCCAATTCGTGATACCTTTGAATAAACTGAAAGAGGTTTTTGTTTTATTGATTGTTTTTAACAAAAACCTCCTTGGGTTTGGGATAATTACTTTCCATCTGTTGAAAAATTTCCGTGCACTAAAATGACTAAAACAGTAAAAAATATGAAAATTTTGCTTTGTTTTAATGTAGGCTCCAAATATCACTGTATATCTCCCACATAGTATCACTTGTGCATAAACTGAAGGAGGTTTTTGTTATTTGAGATGTGATTAACAAAAACCTCTTTCACTTTTGAAAAATTCCTTACCATTATTTCACAAACTGATTTTTTACTAAACTTGTCATTGTGTGCAGCAACTGACCTCAAAACATGCATAACCAAGAATCACTCATTCATTTTGATCATATCTTCTAATTCGGGAGCCAGTTACGGGAGTGTGATATACCGTTGGCAAGATTTTTCTAAGCTTATTTTGATGGACACACTTGTGACATGTTTTGTGCTAAACATCATGTGTAAAACATCTGATAAAACCAGACATAGTAAGAGCTCATGTTGATCCCTGGTGACAGGGTGCAAAGACTGGAACTAACAACCAGTACATAGAGTTATGTATTGGGCTACCCTTGGAATGGCAAGGTATCATGTGACGCATGGTGATGGCCGGTCAGACTGTGCATGATTTACGAGCTGTGGGAGCAGAGCCGTTGGCTCGAGATCCTCCAGAGAGTGATTAGCTGTAGGGCAGGTGGTGCCCCCCAGCGTCTATGTAGGGGCAAGTGGTGCCCCCCAATTTTTTAGTTTCTTTTTTTTGTAACATGCTATGGGAATGTCATATTTTTCAGATTATATGGACTCTAAAAACACATGTTATATGATATATATGATTTATATACATTTTTTTGATGATGTTAAATGTTATTGTCTTGTGTGTGAGAAATGCCAGTCTAGAACATGATTTGCGATTTGATCTACGTAGTGATTTTGACTTCTAGGGATATGGTTGAAAGTAATGAATCTAAATTGACGTATCAAAAGTTTCACTCGTAAATATTGTCTAAACAAGATAGGGTTATGCATACGATAGACGCCATTAAGTTGTAAGACAAGAAGCAGGGAATCTAAATGAACGTGCAGATGGAAGATGTGATGAGAGAGGGCATCGGCTAAGAGACCACGTACTGCATCATATTTGGCCTGATTATTGGTGGCATTACCAATGCAGACCCCATTTTCAAGAACCAGGTTATGCAAGGGGGTAAAGATAGCCCATGCCGCCGAAGCGAGATTCCGGGAATAGCGACTTGCCCCATCGACATAACCCAGATAATGCGTGGACGAGGGGGCCGGTGGAATAGTGTCACAAGACAAGAAATGGGAGGGATGAGAAGAAGGATGGTAGCGTGAGTAGAGGGTAGACATCCATTGACGACTATGGGAGGGAGCAGTCCAGGTAGGAAGTCTAGGACTCATAGATGAATGAGAAATATGGGATGAAGATCGGGAACTCAGGCTGCGAATAATATCATAGATACGGATGGTATGATGGTGATTATGGGAGGAAATGGAAAGGTCAAGGAAACCACATGACGCTGCAAAGCTACCTAAATCATCAGTATGGGAAGAGAGGCACAGATACGGGTCATCACGGGGAATGACAGAAGAACAGGTAAAAATATGGTCAAAGCATGTCGGAGAATGTGGCTGAAGGAGGATCAAGCAAAATATATGGAGTGGGTTCAGAGGGAATGTACTCTGAGGGTCATGCGGATGATGATAGGTATAGGAGGGGGGTAGCAGGTTCCGACATCTCAACATCAGGGAGAGGAATGTCATTGGTAGTAGGGGGATCCTCGAGTAGACCGGACGCATATTGAGCAAGGATGGGAGAGGCAGATTGATTTTGTTCAACTTCGTATTTGCGAATGACCTCTAAAGAGGCTTGGTAATGCGTGAGGTGAGGAAAATGGTGAGAATAATGGCCATGGACACCACACAGAGCACAGGGTTTGTTTGTGCGAAGAGGCTTTGGGTTCTTGGATGCGGATGAGGAAGAAACAGAGGTTTCAGGGACCGTAGATTCAGGGAATGCGACTTTAACCATGGGTTGGATACGGGGCAACTCAGGACAAGTATGGGTGGGATGCCCGATACCATCACACAAGGCATAAGGCTTGGCGGGTGGGGGAGGGGTAGGGTTGGGTGCGGTGGTCTTATCCTTGGATGCCCCTTTGCGAGTTTTTATTTTCTTGCCTGTAGCTGTCACAGCAGGAGGAGGGTCCTACGGAGGGGTTATGGGAACTATAGCGGTGGAAGGAGTGAAGGGAATTGGTTACACTGGTGTCACAGCAATGTAGGGTTCGGGGTGGCCCAGTGGGGTCTCGGCTGGAGGAGTAAGATACCATATGGGTATTCCCAAGGTTAAATTAGGGAGGGAAAGGGTGTCCATGATGGGAACCAAAAAGATGCCAGGGGGGGGACCAAGGAAAGGTATCTGACCGGTAGGGTAATGACCAGGAGGGACGGCTCCCATATGGTGGAGACCTGAGGGAACCAACTCAGGAGGGTAGGAAGATTCCTGAGTGTGAGGATGGGAAGGTCTAGGTGAAAAAGGTTCGGTCAACTGAAGTAAAGGGCTAGGAGCAGGTTGCAGTGGGTGAGATTGAGGTTGCGGACTAGCCAAAGCAGGTTGTGGAAGGCCAGCCTGAGACAATTGCATCATGCAAACGTTCGCTAAGCTGGGGTCAGAGACAGGAGGAGGGGGAGGACCAGGAAAGGTTCCAAGCAAGGAGGAATCTTTGTAGACGCCAGGGGAAACACTTGTCAAAGAATCGACAGTTGGCTTATTAGTGACAGTAGAGATGGTGGACTCAGGGGAGGTCTGAGATTTTGGTTCATGGTAAGTCAACTGGTCAATCGTGAAAATCTTGCCATTGTGAGGAAAAAACATCTTGCGGTGGACTACGGATGGGATGGCAGACATGGCATAGGTGTAACTATGCCCCAAAAGGATGTTGTAGTCAAGAGGGGCGTCGATAACTTCAACGTCGACACAAACAGTCTTACCTGCAAGGGTAATAGGATAGTTACGGAAAAGGCCGATGGGCTAGGAGGCATGGCCATCCCACGCACGAAGGGTGATTATGGAAGGGGCCAGCTCAGGAGATCCAAGTTGTTTCCAAACCGAAGCAGACATCACACAGGTAGATGCCCCCTCATCAATAATACACCGAGCTACGTTGGCATTTCGAATTTTGGCTAGGATTTGGAAAGCAACAGAAGCAGTCAGAGGGGGATGGTCTAACTGACGAGCATTGAAAAAAATCAGTTGGTCATCAGCAGGATCTACAGCACCCACGGCAGATAGTAGAGCCTTCTTTTGAGAGGGACACGACTGGAGGAGTTCCAGTGTTGAAATGGCAGCTGGAGATTGTGCCAAATCATCTACTATGTGGTATGAATGGGTAGCCCAACCAGAGGCAGCATTTCGGCGTAATGGGCCCTTAGGAGTCTTGGTATGAACCACGGCTTTGGGCAGAGGGATTTGAAAGGGACCATTGGGTGTCAACAGAGGCTCTGTAGGACCTGAAGATGGGGACTCGGAGACATACGGGACGAGAGGCGTGGAATACTGACGGGACCGAGTTTGAAGTTTGAGGTCAATGGTGAGAGGTTGGTCAGAGGCCATCATGAGGATCTGGTAATCGGAGGAACCAGAAGGGGAAGGTTGAGTGGTTACTGGGGCATGAGGTGGTTGAGTGGCCATGAATCCTTGTTGAGGGAAAGGATCGGTAAACACAATGGGTTGAGAAGTAGCCGTATGAGGAGGGACAGTAGGGGAGGAGTGATGTCCCTGCACGGTGACCTGAAACTCCCACATCTGCCACATTTTTGGTAATAAGGGACAATCGTGAGTGTAATGACCATAAACACCGCAACACGAATAGGGCTTATTGGTGCGAAGCGGCCTGTCCAGCTTGGGCTGAGAGCCCTGTGGCTGGTTGGCAGTGGTAGAGTCAAGACTTGAAGGATTGGATCCACTATTACCAGAAGTGGGTTGATTACCTTTCCTCTTCCTTTGAGAAGGAAGAAGAGTAGTTGCCCCCTGCTGCACAAATACTTGCCCTAGAGGGGGTATTAAGTGTGGTTGCGGGGGTGGAGAAGGCAAGGGAGTGGGAGGTCCAAATTTTGGAGGACCTGGGACACCAGGCTGTGGATACAAATAAGGGGTAGGATGGACAACATTGAAGTAAGCAGGAGTGTGGGAAAAAGGAGGAGGTATTCCGTATCCTAGATACATGCTACCGAGAGGGGGGAAAGTTCTGGAGGGGCTAACACCTCCTGGAGGGAAACCATAGCCTAGAAGAGGTTGAGAAGAGGTATGAGACAGGGCTCCAACGATACCGTCGGCAGAGTGGGATGCCCCCAAGGCATTAGGGCCACCGGGCTTGGGGAGGTCAAGAAGGACGGTATAAACATAACCAGATTGAGCATAGATAAGGTCATATTTCAAGGCTATTTGGAGGGCATCTTCTTCGGTTTGGGGAAAATTGGATGCGACATCTTTGCCAATGGGATGTAAGAGAGAGCGAAGGAACCAGTCCATGTAAACCCGATCTTCAAAGGGGGGAGCGCGACACAAGCTCTGTCTTCGTCGCCATTCCTGGACATGAGCGGAAAGGCAGGTCGAAGAGGATTGATGAAAAGAAGTTAAGAGTTCAGTACCAGTGTCGTATCAGAGAGGGAGCTAGAAATAAGATAAAAAGGCTTGGGCAATGGTCGGAAAGGCGGTATGGGAAGAGGTGGCTTGATCAACATACCATTTAGAAGCTTCGCCGGTAAGCGTGCGTTGGAATAATCGAAGACATATGGATTCATCGGTGATGGAATTGGAGGAACACCACATGTGGAAAGATTGAATATGGTTATAGGGATCTTCACTAGCAAGGCCTTCGAACTTGGGAATGTCGAAGGGGAGCTTGGTTGGCATAGCAGGCCAACTGACATCGTGGCGGATAGGATCATTAATCAGCTGATTGAAGTCGGGGAGACTGAGGCCGGCCATATAAGGGAGAAAAGGGGTAGTCGAGGTAGGTCCTGTAGTGGTTCCATTGGAAACAGACCCAACAGTAGAACTGGGGTTGCTGCTGGTAGTAGACCCTGAAGTAGACATGGTGAAAGTAACAGGGGGAGAACCAGGAGTAGGGGGAGAACCTGAACAATCAGAAGAAGAGTTGGAGTGCAGACTCGGGGGAGGACTTACTCGATGACGGTGGGAAGGAGGAAGTCGACCAACCGGAAACTAAGGGTGAAGGCCAAGAAGTCTCCGAGACAAATGCCTTGGGGGTGCAATGATGACGGGAAGAAGAAAAACTGACAAGGGCAGGGAGAGGAAAAATCAAGTGAGGTCAATGTCGAAACAAGGGCAGACATGTGCAGTGTCAATTGATTTTAAAGTCTTTTCCAAGCGGTGTTAACTAGGCTCTTCTTCACTTAGGTTTAGTGTGTGGCGTGCGTTAATTTTAATTATTTAAACCCAGACGTTTTGAGAGTAAAATAAAAAGTGTGTTGCATAAATGAAAATAAATTTGCAGTAATTAAAAGTGAAAGAACAGAAAATTAATAGCTAACAATGCATCAATCTAACTTAAGAAGGCGGGTCTCTCAAAACTAGTCTAAAATAGGGAAAAACTAAGCAAAGCATGTGAAAAAGAGGCCAATAGATCTAAGGGTGGGAGGGACGGGAATCTAAAGGAGAAATCTGCTGAAAAGAGGTGTAGAGAACAACAAAGAGGCAGAGGCAAGGTTGCTGCTAAAAAGGAGGAGATCAGCTAAACATAGAATGGACAATGAGGCAGTCCTAGAAATGAACCCAAACAAAAATATATGAGGTGATTTGAAAGGGATAAGAGCTGATCTAAAGGGATATGAAAATGAGGTATCAGATCTGAAAGAAATAAGGCTAAAACTATGGAAATGCAGACGTCTGAAATAGCAAAAACTCGCCCACAAAAAGTGGAGGGTACTAGAGCCCTAAGGGGAAATATTCCCACTTATTTGAGTGAAACAGATCAGAAACAGGTCTAAACAGGTAGAGACAGAGGCTGGAAAACCCTGACAGCAACTTTAGACAAACCCATAAAAAGTGCTGGAAAATTGCAGAAAAAAGTGCAGGTCGCAGGTTCTGACCTGTTTTCAGTCCAGGTCACATATTTTGGGCATAAAAGTGTGACCTCGAGGCTAGGTCGCAGTTTTTGGGCCGATAAGTGTGACCTGCAGATCCGGGTCTCTCGGCGGCAGATTTCAGAAAAATTTGTCGTCTCAGCTGTGGTTGATGTCGGTCACTTGCGCAATAAGGCCAAAAACACATTGAAGTTAAAAATTTGACTGTTTGAGGGTTTTAGAGGTGGAAAGCACCATAAAAATAGGAAAAAAAGAAAATGGAAGGGAAACCCTAGGGTCTGAAACAGTTGGATATGCAGGAATATATAAAACGACAACGGTCGCAAAAGAAAACCCGTGTGGAGTCGCCAATTGTTAGTATGAATCTTTCATTGTAAAATATCACTTTAGCTACACATAAAAAATAGCCCTAACATCAATTATGGTTGCAAAAAATCTTTAAATCTGTAATTATATGATCCAAATAATGTTGCGCAAATCCATATCTAAGCATGAAAGACATTAAGCAGATAAAGTAAAATATGGCTCCATGCATCCAATATACAAGACAAGAACAGTGTATTTGAAAGAATTTTTGTATTATATAAAAAGGGGGCACTTGAGAGGAAAACAGGAAAGGTGTTTTCCGGTTCTCCTCAATGGGATGGGTTCTTGAAAGTCCTCATCATTTCAGATCTAAAATTCCTCTCTCATATTGTGGTGGAAAACCCAAACAAACATAGAACTCAATGGGAGCTCACAAGGCAAAAATGGAAAAATGGTGACCAAGAGTAGATCCAGAGTGATCTAATGCAATGGAGGTGACTAATGAATGGGGAAAACCCTTCTATTTATAACAAAATATTAGGGTTATCTAGAACTTGGTGTATGAATAAAATATTATTAATCAAATTCTAGAACCACCCTTTAGGAATATTTTATTATATTTGTTGGAGGGAAAAGGTCTTTTGACTTGGGTCAATTCCTTTATTTATAAACAATAAATAAATAAATGATTTATTTACTATTTTAGGGAGATGGTGGGAATATAATTAAATAAATAATGATTTATTTAATTAATTAAAAATGATTTAGTCAAATTTAACTAGGAATATTATTTAAATAATGATTTAAATAACTTATTCCTAGGAAATAATTAAACAAATAATGATTTATTTAATTAATTTCCTTGTTTTGGGTTAAATATGACCAGGAAATATAGACAAATGTTATTTCACATGGTGAAAGCAATTTTACTTAGGGTAAAATTGGTCTTACATGGTGTACGTGGGTTCATCTAATGATAATAGGTTAGATGACCAAAAAAATGGTGTAACAAGGATAATTATGTTGCTTCAGTACATTCCCACGGAATATCACGATGTAGATATTCTGACGAAGGTGCTCACTAGGAGAAAATTCGAATACCAGAGATACAAGATCAGGGTGAAGGATAATCCCTTTCTTGTTGAGAGGGAGTGTTGAGATTCAACAAGAAATTTGTATCCTAATGAAAATGAAGCACCTACACTAGGGTGGGGCCCTCAGTATATTTTTTAGGTGTATGTCTATTTATAGTGCATATCTATTTATAGATGCATGTCTATTTATAGATGCATGTCTATCTTTATTATCCCTTAATTAAGATGGACATTAAAATATAATCTATTCTCAATGAGAACTTGGAAATAGTTAACTGAAGTGAAAAATCAGTTAGCTAAGTGAATTAGAGTTAAGTGGTTGGTTGGTGGGACATGCAGGTTGATTTTAGTTGTGACTGAGTGATTCAAGTTGTAACAGAGTTGTAAGTACAATGGTGCCTGAGTTGTGAAACTTGTAAATAGTTTAACTCAGTTAAGTAATTTAAACTAAGTTGTTCTAGTTGTAACTGAAGATACACAAGTGAGAGATCAAGTGAATTAATTATTGATTAATTCACAATCAGTGATCTCACATGCAACTAAAGATTTACTATTATTAGCTGCATGCATGCCAGATCCAGTGGATACCCAATTGATTTCTAGGTGAAAGGTAAGTAAACTATCAGTTGTGACATTATCCACTTGCACACAAGAAAGCACACACACATTAGATGTGCCCATGAGGATTGCGTTGTCAAGGCAGGAAAGAATGCATCAATTCAGGGATTACTTCAACAGGGATTGCGCAGTGGAGGTAGGTTGTTTGTAGACAGTAAATTGAGAACGTGATTTGCCAAGTTTTCTATGACAGTGTGAGACAATTAGATGATGTACTGAGGGCTCTTGTGATCGGAATTTTGTATGTAATTGTTTCATGATCCATGATATAAAATACAATAGAATATAGTGGGGTTTTTAGCTGTAAGCTTTCCCTAGGAAATTATCTGTGTTGTGTGTGATTGATATTTCTTCATGATATTGTAATAGGTGATTGTGTTTTTAATTCCACAAATATTTGTAGAAGCGATTCAGTATTTAACTTTAGCATATTTTTAGATCGGGTGAATCCAATATATACATGCATATTGTATAATTTCTACACATTTGATCTCTTACAAAATACAATTGTTTCAATTTGAAAGACACACTTGTCTTTCCTTCTTGTTCTAAGTTTGAAACCATTGCAAGACTATTTATCTATGCTGCCCTCTACCAACCCGTGCACAAGCTTCACTTTCACACTCTTCCTCTCATGAGCTCCACACACAAACCATGCTTCCTATTGCTTGGTATCACCAACTTGTGCTCACCAAAAAAATGATTAAGTTTGTGCCTTTTTTCCTCTTTTTAAAGACAATTCAAATGGTTAAAATAAGTGACTTTTCTAATTAAGGAATAATTTTATGATTTCTTGAGTTAGAAAGAGTTAACTGCCCATGCAATTCGCCCTATTTCAAGTCAAATACTTGAAACTCAATCACTTGTGTTTTTCCTCAATCAACTCACATAGAAAATCAAGAACTCGAGTTTCAATTTTAACACATCAATTAACTACATCCTAAAACATCCTAATTTTTAGGGATTGATTCCTAAATTATAGGAACTCATCCTAATTTATAGGGAATATCCTAATTTTTAGGAACTCGAGTCATGCACAAGAAGGAACTCATTTTGGCTCCTATGATTAAGGCACAAATCAAGGAACACTTTTCTCACTAATATTTTCAACAACAAATACATGCATAAATTAGCACAATACCATACCTCAAGTAGCTCCCCATAAAGTGTGGCTTGTGAAAATTATAAAAGATCACTAAAACAACAATACACTATAATTCCACACATAAAATTTGTTATGTATATAAATTTTAACATAGTTTTATAGAATGGTTGGTTACATGCACAGTACTATTGTAATCATGCTCTGAGGGTGACTACATATCCACACACATAGGGGACTTGGTAGCTCCATGAATGGAGTGGTAGGATCCTTTTAAATTAAAGAGTACAGTTTCAAACATAACACAAAATAAAACAATGCGGCTACTGATTAGACCATACCAACTAGTTGTTCTAGTGATAAAAATCATTTGGCTTTGTTTCAATGAACTAAGGTATTGGATGTCCCTTATTTGTTAATGTGTAGGTGGCTGAATCTGTGTTTCATATTTTTAATCATTGGGTTATCCGTCCATATACTGTTACGATGAACTTTGGATAAGTTATCCGATCGTAATCAATTTAGGATAATTCCCTATTTGGCATATGCTACAATCATGTGAAACTGAGTGTGAGAGTATGATGAGGATAAATGATTAGATTTGGATCAAGGACCTAAGTGATATCTCAAAATTAAAAGTGTTCTAAAGATTGTTGAACATGAGTGACCAAACAGATCTCCTCTTCCTAATTTTGGCGCCGCAAACGGTTCAAAAAACTGACATCGTATGAAGAAGTTATTGCGATTTGAAAAGTCCAGTAAACTGCAATTTTTGACCTTTGACCAGGTTTGACTGGGTTTTTGGAAATTAAAAGAAAAATAATATTCTAGGGAATATTACTAGAATATTCCTTAGAATATTCCCTGAGATATTCCTTCTGGACTAGTAACAGGTTGACAAGTGTCGCATTAATATTTGTCGTTGGGTGCACGTGTTTTTTTATGGGCCAATTAGAGGGTGACACGTGGCCATCCCTAAGGCTGCCACGTGTCCCTCGAAGGGCATAGAAAAATTTGGTTGGAATCTGCTGAGTTCGACCACGGAACCTCCCCGCCTGCACATGCACATATTAACCGTCTCTCTTATGGTTAGTTCTTAACTGTATAGTGTTTCGGTAATATTTATTTTTTAACGCTATGAGGTTTGGGGGAGCGGAAGGGCCAGCCCCTCCCCATAAGGTCGTAACCCACGAACCAAGGGCTAGTCCTCCACCGATAGTTACACCTGCCAACATTTTCTTCATGTCACATGCCACGGTTTGCAAACAATTTTTTGACGGTTTCTTAACACCATTCCTAACTCCAATTTAAAAGGCGATAACCCACAATCTATGCGTAGTTTTCGCCAGCGGTCATGGTTAGAAGGCCGTGGGGTTAGGGACATGTGCCCAACCCAAACAGTAAAATTTATTAATATGGTTAAATTTTGTGGACAATCTGGAGGAGTGCACTATATTTGTAAAAACGACTATTCTGACTGGAGTTAAGTGCAATTGCTCCATTTTTTGTGGAGCTGATTTAGGGGTCACTGGACAAAATTTGTTTAGGCTCTATCTTGAGCTAGGTTCGACCATTCTTGGAGTGTGAATAGTAAATTTTGACTATCTTGGACATTTCATACTTATTTGTGAGGTTTTTAGAGCCATTAGAGGAATTATTAGTGAGGTTTAGCTACAGAGAAGTTCAAGGGGCCATCAGGGCCACCATGAGCCAACAATAGTTTGAGGCCTAGACAGAGCATATAGAGGCCTTTCTCAACAAGAAAGTAGTCAATTTTGGATGTTTCAGAAATTATGGAACTAGTGGTGTGGTTTTCAGAGCCAATAGAGGACTTCTGAAGGCCAAGATTCTTCATATAAGTTCCAAGGCCACCAGGTGCCAGCAAGACAATGAGACCTATCTAGAGCAACCAGTATCCATTCTCAGCAAACCAATAGTAATTTATGACTGTAATGAGCATTATAAATTCATTGGAGGGATTTTCAGAATATTTTGAAGACTTTTTAAGGATGAGACGCTTTAGAGAAGTTTTCAGTGAACCTAGAGCTAAGGGGTGCCAATTTATGAAAATGAATAGTATATTTTGGATATTTCAGACATTCTGAATCCATTGAAGGGATTTTTAGAGTCATTTGGAGACTTCTGAAGGTCAAGGATCCACAGGGAAGTTTCGGGCAACCGAGGTCCAATAGTGGATGGAGGCCTAGATTGGGGAGCCAATTCTCATTTAGAGAAAATGATCAGTCTGTTTTGGAGGTATGATATATGATGGGGATGTTAGGTGAGGTTTTAGGGACAGAAAAGGATTTCTTAAGGTCTTAGTGCCACAGTGAAGCTCAGGAAAGCTTAAGTCATTGACAACAGAAATAAAGTCTAAGGGAACCTAGATCTTTCTTCAGAGTGATGAAAACCATTATAGGGGTATGATGATATTCTAAACCCAATGTTACATCCCAAATAACCATTTTAGTTGATTCATTAACTTGTAAAATAAATTATTCATCATAATCCCAAAGAGCCAAGTCAGTTGACAAAGGCTCAAGGAGACATAGCCCACGATGTTCGGGTGAAATCCTTTATTAAATTTGCTATTATGTGTTGATGCTTATTTTCTGCACTTTATGGTTATTTCACATGCTTAATATAAGGAAAAAAGAATGTTCTTAAAGCACTTAAACAGTTAAAAACTTACATTTGTTTTCAAGTATAAAATTCCACACAATCATGTATAAGCACGATCATTTATTTGATTAACTGAGTGGGAGGTGCTTGCGCATAAGCATTTCAAGTTATCCACCCATTTTAGATCAGGTTGGTATCATAGCACTAGGTTTCTTGATTGACAGGGCACTAGGTTGCTTTTTTGATTTGAAAGGTGTTTAACAGTTCAAATAATTTTACTGTTTGCAAATTGACTGATGCTTATAAGTTTTAGTTTGCTAGAGGTGAAGGGAAAGATATTTTTATCTAAGTCCATAAGAGGGCAAGAAGGAATAATGCAGAAGGAATTCTCCTTACCCAAAGGACCTCAAGGAAACCCTTTAAGCACAAGAGGGTGTTTGCAAAAGTGGCTACTTGAAGAAGAGCTTGACTCTACAGCCATTTTTTCAGAAGCTTTGTCAAATTGTTTTGAATATTTGGAATTATTGATTGAAGTTATTTTGTTCATTTGCATAGATATGACAACTTCATCAAGTGAGGTTTCAAAATCCTCCTCCTTCACAATATTATTTGATGAAAAGATGAAGTGAGACTTCTACATCCTGAAGGATATGGTGCAAATTCTGTATGACGATAGAAGAGAAAGCACTAGACTTCATGAGAAATTGGTTTCTATGAAGGAAGAGAAATAAGGACTTCTTCAAAGAATGCATGAGATGGAGATGTTGCTCCATTATGCCCAAGAGGCCTTAACCAAGAACATGCTTGAAGCAGAGGTAAATCACTCAAATTTGTCTTCAAATTCCTCTTCAGATAGATGTGTAGGCTCATTTGAAAATCACACTAGAGGTACAGGGTCCAAGTTTATGTTAATAATGGGCTATGAAGGAAAGAGTTTAGGAAAACATGCAGAAGGCATGGTTGAAACTATTATGGTTGAGGAACGACCTAAGAAAATTGGTCTAGGCTATGTTCAATCTTATGGCGAAAACTTTACAGCCATGAAAGCATTTGAGACAACTTCAAAAAGAAATTTTGTTCCAAGTTCTAAACCACAAACATTTCGATTTTTTTTTCAAGTTGATTTCCATTGTTTGAAGCGTATGTTGCAGCAATATGTTTGTAGACATGCATCTTATGGTGAGCATGAGAGTTCTGACAACTATCAAGACATGAAAATTGATGTTTATCTTCAAAAGAAAGCTGGAACCTCTACTAGTTCATCTCCTCAAGAAGGTATAAAATATGGACATGCAAGACAACATTTGAGGTATAATTCTTCCCATAGTCAATTTGATTATGTTTATGATAAGCATGGCAATTCTGCATGCATGAATGGAAGAAAGAGTTGTTGTGCATATTGTGGTTTGTGTAACCATGATATTTCGAGATGCTGGAAGAGATTGAAGGCATAAACAAAATAATTGAGGCAAAGGAAACTTGCAAAGAAGGTGAAAAATACTTGCACACATTTCCAAAAGAAGGGACATTTTGTTTCCCAATGTTGGACATTGCATCCAACTAATCATCCCAAGCACATGAAGCAAGAGGATAATAATACCAACGAAATTGGAACCAAAGATTCCATCATTGATGTGAGAAAAGGTGTTCCACAAGAAGAAGATTTTCACCAGTTAAAATCACCATGGAAGTGTCTTCGTAAGAAGTAGTTTGACTTCTTAACTCAGTAAAACATACATCCATTTGTACATATGAAAATTTTAGTTATGTATGCATGCATTTCTGTTGAAAATTTTGATGCAAGTTTTCACATGAATGCGGTTCAGTTGAAGGCATTTCATATTGTTTCACAATTTCACCATGGAGGTGTAAAATATGGGTATGATACTCACTTATATTACATTAATAATATTAATTTCAGCTCTTATAGTTACCCGCACATGTGTTTTGGGATTATGTACCTGTTGGTACTTGAAAGGAAGAATTGAAGGTGTACATGTGCATGAAAGTTGTATGTGTAAATAGCGAACTTGTAAATAGGTTCTGTTGACGAGAAAAATTGTCCGGCCAACAGTAGGGGATCTCCCCGGTAAAAAGTCCCAATTAGACCTTGAACCATTTGGAATAGGGATCCCATCCGGGATGTGGGTCCGGCTACCACTTAAGTCACCTTCCCTTCGGTCTCAAAAGAACTCGATCGAACCTGCGGACACACACTTATTCACATGATACAAGATACATGGTTGATGCATTAAACACGTATATAACACTATGCGTAGCGAGACAAATAATAAATCATACACGCCGAAGGAGGTGTTGTTAACAACACATCTTTGGAGTTATGCTTGTAGGCTATTCTGACCACAAAAGAAACAGTTATTTATGGCGAGATGCCCCTTTACTTCCTGAAAGATAAAACGAAATGCTAATAAACAAAGTCATTAACATCCATTAAGAAAGTGATTAAATTGAACATCATTAACACAAGTACAGGAAACCATAATGCATAAATGATGCCATTAAGAGTGTAGTTTCATTAATCAAAATATTTTTGAAACTGTTATAGAAATACGCATAGTGTTCGCACAGCAAAACACATCAGATCCAAAAGGAGTTTCAACAGGTATCTGTATTCATATGCAAAAAGAGTGTTATCTTTCAATACAATGATGTATATCTCTTGAGTCCCAAAAAAAATATCCTTCTACATTTTCCCCGGAGGGGGTTTTATAGATCAAAACTTGCCCTTTGGGCTTCCTGACTCTTCGCCTGCTCGCTTGTTGAGTTGCCTTGCGACCTGGGAGGAAAATGCGACCTGCGACCTGGCTGGTGAGTGTGACCTGTGACCTGGCTAGGCGGTGCAACCTGCGACCTGCCTCTAAGTGCTACCGGTGACCTACTTCCACTAGGTTATGAATATGAGAATGCAATTGAGAGGTCAGGGGCATCAATCTGCTTTCCTTTGAGGAAGGCTTGCCAGATCTGATACTCTGCTGCTATGGGAGAAACTAGAGGGACCTCCTCTTTTAACTGATGCATGCACTCCAAAGCATTTGGGACTAGAGTTTCTTTCTTCTGTGAGATCAGGTTTGAAAGAGAGGCGAGCTTGGTGTAAATCCATACTGGCATGACAAGAAACTAGCCTAGTTTTTCTCGTGACACTGCAAGATCGGGAGTGGCAGCAGCTTGCCTAATGGGCTGCAGAAATGATTGGATCTCTTGATCTAACTGATCCCAGGTTTTCGCCTCGTCCAATGCCCCCAGCGAAGGGATGTGGTGACGGATGTGCATCGAGTCGATGCCGCTAATCAGGTGTTCGTATGTAGCCATTACTTTGTCTAAATCCTTGGATAGCTTATCCTTGGACTGCATTTTCATCTGGATTTAGACTTTGGCATCTTGCGTATGAATCCAATCCTTCTTTGGCAAATTCTCAAGGGCCTGAGGGTACCGTTCTATCCAGTCCATCATTCGATCCAAGGCAGTCGAGGCCTCCTTCAACTACTCGTGCTTCTGCTTAGTCTCCGCTTGCGCTCTTACCAATGGGGCGACTGTTTGTTTTATGGTGAACATTTCTCCATACACTTGCCTCATGGTCGCCTCTAATGTGTCAAAATCCTTTAGAATGGCAAGCGGAACTTCATTGACAGGGGGAGCTTTGTTTTGGAGTTATTGAACCTTCTCTCTCAAGCGTCGTCCTTGTTGGTTCTAAATCCACCTTAGGCTAAAAGAAGGTAGGATTCAGGGTAACATCATACCACGCTCAGTCTGGTAGCTAGCCCTACCAGAACAGGAGAGGGCTCTCTCCGGGTCAATCTCAGGAAAAATGTATCAATAGGGCTTGAGATGACTGAAATGAGTGCTAATTTTAGGCTAGGTATATGAATCAAGGAGTTTGGAATGATTTTTAAGGGTTTTTTGTTGGAAAAAGGGAAAGACAGTTTTAGGCTTGGGGATGAGGCCAAATTCTTGTAGAGTTCAAGTTGGGGCAGGGAAAGCAATGGCTTTGATGTATTAGATTCAATGAATGGATAGAAAATACTGTTGAGGAGATGAAGAGGGCAAGAAGGTGCAAGGATCCTCTTCAAATGGAGGAAAACATATAAAACTAAACAAAAGTTTAAGGCAGAGCACCAGCAAACTAATGAATTCTACCTTAGTTACTCATTTGTTTAATTCAGAAGCAAAGAGAAAGGAAATGGCATACATATAAAATTAATGAAACTTACAGATACATGGAGAAAAACATCATCAAAACTCAGGGCCACAAGGATCCCAACAAGTGCTGCAAAACTCTGGTCTTTCCTTTGCCAAAAAGCTGAAATGAATATACAATGAGGTGCCCAACTTTTCCCAAGAGTCCAACCCTGAAAATGTCTCAGAAAATACAATATATAGACCATCCTAACCCCTTCCCATGCCTCTAGGGGTCAAGCTCATCCTTCTAGGAGCTGTTTCAACCAATTCTAAACATGGCACTGAAATCTAGGCAGCCAAACAACTTGCCTCTATATGCTAGGAAACTGATCCATTCACTTAATTTTCACTTTTTAGTGAATGAATCCTCTAGAAAAAGTAAAAACATGCCAAATTTACATCATAGCCACAAAATTACATCAAGATAGATCAATAATTACATCCAAAAGTGAAACTAGTCAAACTGGCCGAATTTCTGAGCTGAAAAGTGAAAATTGGGCAAAATTCCTCTATGCGCCGCGCCAGAAAACTCAATGCGCCACGCCACTTTGATCCTGTTTTTTAGGCACTTCCTAAAGTCCAAATTAATCTCATGATAGCTCGTTGGAAAGCCCTGGATTTCTGCTATCCAAAACAAGTGTAATTTTTCAATTTGGATGTCATTTGCCCCTCCAAAACGGCAATCTCCCAAGACTGGTTCCTGCTGGTGCAAAAAGTGGCAGAAAGGCCATTTTTGGAGTGTTTTTGACCTTTAAGACCACCCAGAACTTCATGAAATCTTTCAGCCACTCCTAAGCATGCATAATTTACCATAACAAACCCAAAAATATCAAGTTTTCCTCCATAATATGTCCCAATCATAAGCGCACGTCGAGTGGCGCGACGCGTCGGGCAGAAAAACCTGTGTTGTGACCAAAAAAATTCAAAATGACAAAATTTTCTTCAAATCCCTTGAAATTTGAACTGAAGGTCCATAATCAAGTACCATGCTCAGCCAAAGAAGCTTCGACCAATATTATGTCTTTTCACGCCTCCTCGATGCCTTCTTCATCTATGTTGCCTGAGGTGAAAATGAAGAGTTTGGTGTTTTTTATTTTTGTTTCCAAATGTGCCAAATAGTAAGGGAGTGTGGGAAAGAAGGTAGTGAGGATAATGAAGTTTTATCAAGTGAAGTATGCCTTTTGAAAACTTTCTGATTTGACAACTGTGGAAACAATGGGACAGTCACCTGATTGTTCGGGGACTTGGAGTTTTGGGAAATTTTCACAAAGGAGATGGGAAATAGGAATGATAGGGAATGAAGTGACTTAGAGGTAAGAAAATGGGACTTATAAATAAGTTGTTTTAAGGGGATAGGGAAATAGGTTTTAGTAATGAAATCATGGGAGGTGGGAAAACGAGGTAGGGAGTGGCACAAATTGTTTTAAAACATCAATTTCAAATCTTAAGAGAACAAATTTCAACATGGTGATAGAGTTTATAATTTTGGCATTACAAATTCCCATAATCCACTTCAATCAACACCTAAACATGTCAATGGAAATTTCATAACTTATTTGGAGCGAAAAATACCAAATTTATTTGAATTTTGTGAAGCAATGATAAAAAATTTGGTGTCGGCCCTATGCGCCGCGTCCCAACCCAATGCGCCGCGCACAAACCCAATGTGCCGTGCCATTTTGCAGGAGGATTTTGGAGGCCTTCCTGACGTCCAAATTGGGTGCGTGATAGCTCATTGGAAATCTATTTGAGTCTACTTTCCAACCCAAGTAAAATTTTTCAATTTGGATTTCATTTACCCTATCAAAAATCAAATCTCCCAAGACTGGTCAAAATGAGTAGAATGAGGCTGCCTCAAGGCAGAGTGCTGTTGCAGTCAACTTTTTAAGGTCTTTCGCAACTCCAAATTGATATCCTGATAGCTCATTGGAAAGCTCGTTGTGTCTAGTTATCATTTGACTCATCAAGTAAGTCATTTGGCCAACCAAACTAGGAAAAATATTGATTTTCCCAAGGTCACTTCAGAGGTGCATCAATTCTCCTGAGGCAACTGTATTTTTGAAATTTCTCCAAAACCATGAAACTTGTGTAAAAAGTGAAGGATTTTTTTCTTCCTTGGCATTGTTTGGACAAAAAACTCTCTCAATTTTCCAAAATGCATCTTTTATTTCTCTGAAACATCATTTGAGTGAAACCTATCCCGATGTGTGAAACAAGGGATTTGTCGAAATGAAGCGAAATGAAGGGGATAAGGGGATTATAAATTCTTGGGGAAATTTTGGGAAGTAGGGAGGGATGTTAGGAAGTAGGGGAAAGTGGAATCTCAGAAATTGAGTGAGGGGAAGGGGTCCAAAAGGGAAAAACACAGGCCTAGCCTAGAAAATTGCCAAGTTGTAGCAAGAAACTAGGGTTTGTGCAAAAATGAGGAATTTGCGGGATCTCAGTGATGGGAAGTGTTTAATAAGGTAAATTAAGGATAGGGGAAGGTGTATGAACATCAGGATACAAGTTTTGATGATGATTTGACCATCCAAGAGAAATTACCTCCAAAACCCTAGGAGAGGGAAATGAACCTTACCTAGGCACAACTGAAGCATGAACAAGGCGTAAAATGGCCCTTTGGAATTTGGCATGATGATGAAAATCCTATGAATGATGGTACACTCAGCTGAATGGTGACATGGACCGACATTTGGACAACTTTGAAAAGAGTGAAAACAAACCCTAGACCTAATACCTAGTGACCAAATTTTGCTTGAAGACTCACTGAAATGACAAAATTTGACCTTGACACCTTAAAATCACTTTGTAAGAGCATGTTTGATCACTAGAGGAAGGCTCATAAATAAAACTGAGTCCTTTCCTATTCCGCCCTTTTTTCCCGCTACTCTGCTTCTTGTAGTTTGTTTTGTAGAGAAATGATCTCTCTACTCATTCTGGTCACATTTTCTTCCATGGACGCAGTGAAAGCTGTGCCAGATGATGCTATCATCATGGGATTAGTCCTAGTATCAAGGACTATGTCTTTTCCAGTTGCGACTGTGGATGCGGCAGAAGGATTTTGTGCCAGGTATCTTCTCTTCTCCTGCCAAATTTTGAAAGAGAACTGATCGAATGTGAGCCTGGTGAGATTGAATACCTCCTCCTCTTGCCCCTGGTGGGAACTAACATTAGAGAGAAAGGCTCATGTACTGCCCAGAGGTACCTCAAGGGGAGATACCTCGATGTCCTCTAGCATTTCATCCTCTTCTTGTTTCTTCTTCTTTTCCTCCTCTTCCCTTTGTTGGCGTTCGGCTTCTGCCTTCTCATGTTCTTTCCTCTGCCTGAGCTCTGCTTCTGCCGCTGCTTCTAATTTGGCCTTCCTTTTCCACTCAGCTGCTGTAGCTTGCTCAGCTTCCACTTTTTCTAGCTCTTTCTCGAGTTCCTGTTCTGCTGCAGCCTCTGCCTCTTTTTTCTCTTTTTCCTTCTTAGCCTCGTCGGCCTGCTTCTTCTTCTGTTATGCCCTTAGTCTCTTCTTGCGCATATCCTCATCCTCTTTCATTTTCTTTTCTCTCTCTTGCTGGGCTTCGGCCTCTATTTCTTTCTGTTGGGTAGAGGTACTTTTCCCTGTACTGGTCCGAGGCTTCTTAGCTAGAGAGGAAGAAGCACCCCCTAATTCACGACTCCTTGCTTTCAAGGTTTGGTCATCCGAGTCTTCTTGGCTAGATTCCGCCCCCGGAGCAAGTTTTCTATCTGCATTATACCAGTTCCTTCTTTCATCCTCTCCTGGGTGTTCAGTATGCTGATAGTTCCATTTGAATTTAGCCTTCTTGCAATGTTCAGGAACTATCCTCTCTGGGTCGTATGTTCGGTATTATAAAGCCCCAAAGTGATAACTTTTCATCTCTTCTCCTTCCGCCTCTACCTCTCTGAAGTCTTTAACTGTGTATGCATTGATAGTGAGGGGTATAGCAGGCCACGGTTTCTTCTTACCTTTGGATAGTACCCTAGAAAAACCTGATGACATTTGGAAACAGACCTCCTGCATGAGCATTCTGTTTGTAAGAAAACGAGGCATAGCATGTGGTGCCCTGAACGAGCCAAAGACTCGGATGAATGTATATTCGGCGAAAGGGAACCAATGCGCCACTTTGCTTAGCATCTCCATGGCTCACCAAGACATGCAAGGAGCGTCTTGGCCGAATAATTTTCTGTATAGAGCGGGGATGAACACTTGGGAGATTGGCTCTATGTCCTGTTTATACCTGGATTCTCAAAATACCTTGTTTTTTAGATGAATGGCACGGATTTGTTTGGGATTCCAGTTATGTACCCATCCATCAAAGTGCAATCTCGAATAGACGCCATCCAATAAATAAGAGGCCATATAGAATTTGGAAGGCATTCCTTCATCAGGTACTAATGCCGAGGATAAATTTGTATGAATGGAGGTCATTAATATGCTAGCCCAGTTGAAACGGGTGCCATGCACTGTGACGTACTCCATGAACGTTGCCCATGTGTCGTTGAAGGTAGTGGCATCTGGGCGCCGGTACAGTCTGCAAAGCATGGCAGCCACTAATTTTTATACTTTCCTGAGGTATTCCTGGTCTTTCTTGACCTTAAACTTCTCGGGCTCCTCCCACCATTGCCTTATAGTGTCAACTACAGGAACTGCATGAGCAATGGCCCATTATTCTTTGAAATCTTCTTCCCACTCTGGCAAAGAGTAATAAACATGGGTGTCTGAGCCTTTTAGCGTTGCCTTCGCTATCTCTGATCACGAACTTCTTGGGATCTGTTTTCTGTATGATCCAATCCATCATCTCTGGGCATGGGAATATTGCCAGATGAGCACCTGCGAGATGGAGCTTGGACCTTTTAACCTTTAAGTATATCTCCCGATCAAGGAGGTCTTCCGGGAATTTTGTTTTGGTGAACTCTTGGTACACTTGGTACCTTTGCATGCTGCCCCCTTTGGAAAATGTGCAAAGGGTATCTCTGTATATCGGGGGTGGGGACATTGGCATGTCCATCTCCGTATCTTCCACTGCCAAGTGCTTGTCTTTCTTCTGGGACACTGGAGGTCCCATGTCACTGGAATCCGAGAGGACAGGTATACACTCCAAGTCTGCTTCAAATTCACCTGTCATATTCATGAAAGATTCCCAAGATAATAAAGACGCCATGATGAGATAAGACCAATTATATTTTATCAATTATTTCAAATGGGACACAGGCAAAACTGAATAAATGGCCTACTGGGTTGCGGGGTCGCAGGTTGTAAGAAATGTCCAAGGTGTGACCTTGTGACCTTGCGACTAGGTCGCAGGGTCGCGAGGTCACAGATTGCGACAAGACGACAAAGATGCGATCTTGCGACCTTGCGACTGGGTCGCTAGGTCCCGGGGTCGCAAATTGCAGTAAAAAATGGAAATGCGACCTTGCGACCTTGCAACTAGGTCGTGAGGGTCGCTAGGTCGCAAGTTGTGGAAAATGGAGAAGATGCGACCTTGCGACTAGGTCGTGGGGTCGCGGGGTCTCAAGTTTCGAGAAAACAGAGAGAATGCGACCTTGTGACCTGGCGACTAGGTCGCGGGGTAGCAAGTCGCACTAGGGCTTGCCGAGGTTTTGAGCGCGCGCGGTGTGGGGTTGTTTTTTTCCTTTAATTGGAAAAATACAAGGCTAAATGGGTCCAGGAAGCGTCAAGGGGTAGCTTTTGAGGCAGGGTATAAGCCATGGGAGGCCGGATAAGAAACTATGATGAGATGAGTAAGTGTGGTGAAAACTGGAAACAGAAGGAAACCCTAAGCAAGAAATGAAAACAATGGCTGAGGTAAATGTCAATTTAAAGGCTGAGGAATGCAAGGATTTGGAAAGAATAATAAAAAAGGAAACAACAGGAGGAAAAACGGCAACTTACCCAGGAAAATCGCGCTCCAGTCTACCTATCAGAGCTGTTTTTTCTATCCGCTGCATATGCAAAATGCGACCTAGCGACTTCCCATATATAAAAATGCTCGCATGTGCGGGCCATTAATTAGGTTGCAAGGTCACATGGCGAGGTGGTGTGAGGGGAGTGCGAACCCGCGACCTTGCGACCTCAAAGTCGTGGGGTCGCAAGGTCGCGAAGTCGCGGTTTTCCACAAATTTTAGATTTGCGACTCGGCAACTTAGTCTTCCTGATTTTCTACTTTAATTTTCTTTGTGCTCAAGGGGCTCCAAAAAAATTTTAAAGTGGGGTTTTTTTTTTAGGGTGTTGTAGAGGCTACAACAAATGGCGATTTGCTGGTCGAATTCAGAGTCTCTGTTGATGGTTAGCCTTGGAGGGGGGAGGGAGGGGCCTTCACTAGTTGTTCCCTTTACCTTAAGGTCAACACTGCCTTGCCTTTGCACCTTGTGGGGTTGCTTGGCTTGCTGGCTTGTTCGGGTGCTGCTTAACCGAATTTCATTCCTTCAAGTCTCCGAACCGAAAGGGTTGGAGAACTCCAGGCGACTACAGGGTCCGGTACGATTATTTTGTTCTCATCGTGTTGCTCCACTGCCAGCGAACCTCTCGGTCCTGGCGGAGTCACTGCCTAGGTGTCATGAACATTGCTCTGCTACCAGCGAGCCTGGTCAGTACCCCGGTGGAGTCGTTACATCACCTCTCTGCACAGAAATCCTTTCTCAATCCTTTACCCTTTATTAGTGTGCTATTGCACTTATTTTGAATGTGCCTGGGGCACTTATTTAGATGTGCTCGTGGCACTTATTTGAGATGGGCAAATTTTGCCTGGGCGGATGAGGGATCCCGACTTATTTTACTTGCAGAGAGGTTGCTCCTGGTCTGATATGAGGACTTTGGTTTTCCCGGATGCCCGGACGTAACATGGAGTACCTCTGTTCCCTTCCGATCTAGTTACTGCTATATCGCACTTTCTTTTGCAGACACCCTCTCAAACTTGCTAGGTGGGCTCCCCCCCGCTTGATGGCTTGAGCTAGATCATGTGCTGCCTTTAGGTGCCGATAACAAGCAAGCTTTTACCACCTTCGTGTCTATCAGTAAAAGGCCTTCCATCAGCATAGAACCTGTTGCAATGTGCCAATTGCGTGGCTCTGACAAGTCCTTCCGTTTTTTATAATAATTTTTTTTTTTTTTTTTTTTTTTTGACAAAAGGAACGAAAACGAAAACTATGGTACAAGGATAAGATGGCCCTCTAAGGGCTGCTAAGTGAAGTAATGTTTGAGGTCATGCCCGTTTAGCGGGAGGACCTCGACTCTTCCCTCAAGAGTTTGTTGTCTAAACGTGTGGGAACCTAATTTCTCCTTAACTTGGAAAGAACCTGTCCACAGTGCTCGGAACTTGGAATGTTTTCCCTTTTCTTCGTGAGATTTATCCCACTTCAGGACCAGGTCTCCTACCTCAAAGTTTTTATTCCCTACGGATTTTCTATCAAACCATCTCTTGATTCGGCTTTGGTGGATGGCGAACTTTTCCCGGGTTTTTTGTCTTTCTTCCTCCAACTTTAGTAGGGTGTCGATCCGAGTCTGCAAGGTGGGGCATGGGGTACCATGACATTCTTGGGACAGCTGAAGGGCAGGGAGAGATAAATGGGGAGGAAAAACAGCTTCTTTTCCATACACGAGAAAATACGGAGAGGTGCCTAGGGAGGACTTGGGCGTGACACGGTCGGCCCAGAGTGCGTTGTGAAGGGCGTTGTGCCAGTTGCGCTGGTGGGACAGCAGGGTCTTCTTAATGATGTGGATAAGATTTTTATTGGTTGACTCAGCTAACCCGTTTCCTTGAGGATAATAATTTGCAGAATGTTTAAGAACAATACCATTTTCCAGAGCAAAATCATACAATTTGAAAGATGAAAAGTAAGTTGCATTATCAAAAACCAAGGAAGTTGGAACGCCAAACCTGGTGATGATGGAATGAGTGACGAATTCTATTACCTCTTGATCATTGATTTGGCGTAAAGGTGCTGCTTCGACCCACCTAGTGAAATAATCGGTAGCTGTAAGAATATACCGGTGTTGCTTGGAAGAGTGAGGTATGATTTCGCCAATCACGTCCAAACCCCACTATTGAAAAGGTTCTTCCACTGCTACTGATAGGAAGGGGGCGGCTGGCTGCGCTTCCCGGTTTGCGAATTTCTGGCACTGAATGCACTTCTGGACATATGCATGCGCATCTCTGAAAAGGGTTGGCCAATAGTATCCTGCGCGCATCATCTTATGGGCGGCGGTATCGCCTGCAAAATGACCTCCAGCTGGTCCATCAAGATTTTCTGAGCTTCATGTTCCAAGCAGCGTAGCATGACTCCATTGTAATGTTTCTTGAAAAGCTTACCCTGGATCAGCTGGTAAGATGTAGCTTTGAGTCTTATTGCGTGTTTCTGCCGGGCAATTAGAGCAGGGTCCAGGACGCCCTGGGCTAAGTATCCTGAAATGTCAAAGTACCAAGAAGGGCTTCTCTGCTGAGGCACATGGTCACTCTGATACATGTCGATTTCCTGTTCCCAACACTCTTCTTCAACTCTATGTGAACTTGCAGCCTCCGCAGCCATTTTGCATAATCCTTGTCCTTTAACGGTGTGTGCTGGTTTAAACTCTAAATCATACTCTTGCAGGCACGCCACCCAGTTGCCTCGCCTCTCGCCTAGCTCTTGCTGCACAAACAGTGAGCGGACAGCTGGGTGGGGGACGAAAACCGTGACATGGTTTTTCAAGATGTAGGGCCTGAAATGCTTGACTGCTTTGTAGACCGCATAGGCTTGCTTTTCGATTTCAGGGTAGTTCAATTCAACTCCTTGTAAACCAGTACTCATGAAGGAAATAGGCCGTTCATCATTGTTGCCGTCTTTTTGCGTGAAGACAGCTGCAAGTGATGAATCTGAAGCGAAAGTATACAGGATAAAGCCTCTGCTAAAATCTGGACTTTGGAGGGATGGCGCTTCAGCTATAGCCTGCTTGATTTTGTTAAAGGTCTCCTTCTCTGGTAGATTCCATTTGAACACCGCATTCCTTTTGATCATCCCCTGCAAAGGCCTAACTATCTGGGTGAAATATGATATGAATTTATTGACAAAATTGATTTTTCCCAGGAAAGATTGCATTGCTTTCTTACTGCTAGGGGGGGGGGGGGATCTGGGCAATGGCTTTCGCCCGCTCTGGATCTACAACAATGCCTTGCTTAGTTATAATGTGGCCCAGCAAATTTCCTTCCGCCACAACGAAAACACTCTTCTTCGGGTTAAGTGAAATCCCATACTTCCTGCACCTCTCGAAGATTTGCTTGAGGTGGCGTAAATGATCGCCCCAGTGTTTTGAAAACACGGTGACATCGTCCAAATAGACTACCACGCTCTGCCCTATCAAACCACGGAAAGCTATATCCATGGCCTGTTGGAAAGTTGCACCCGCGTTTATCAATCCAAAAGGCATACGCCTGAAAGCGAACATTCCCCATTTGGTCCGAAAGGTATTTTTCAATCTGTCTGGCTCAGCTACCAGCACCTGGTTGTAACCAGAGAACCCATCCAATAGGGAGAACATCTTGGATCCAGACACAGCTTGCAATATTTGTTCCATAGGTGGCACCGGGTAATTATCTTTGTTCGAGGCCCGATTCAAATTCCGAAAGTCCACACATAAGCAGATCTCGCCAAACTTCTTCCGCACTGGGACCAAATTTGACACCCATGTGGAGTGACGAACTTTGAAGATTGTGCGTGCATCCAAAAGCTTCTTAAGTTCTTTCAGAATCATCGGTTCCAAAGTAGGATGCACTTTTCTGAGCTTCTGTTGGAACGGCTTCACGCCTTCCTTCATGGGTATCACGTGTTGAATAATCTGAGTATCGTACGTACGTAAATCATCATACGTCCAAGCAAACACGTCTCGATACTTCCGAAATAGTTGGGTGAAGACCTGCGTCTCTTCGTCAGTACAGTCTTTCCCAAGGTTAATGAACTTCGGGTTCTCATCTGATCCCAAGTTCACTTGCCTATGTGCTAAGATGGAACTTTGTACTTTGGTATTTGGGGGGCCGCGGAATCGGCTTTGCGGATCAAAGAG
Organism: Pinus albicaulis; assembly: GCA_034641835.2. Taxonomy (NCBI): domain Eukaryota; kingdom Viridiplantae; phylum Streptophyta; class Pinopsida; order Pinales; family Pinaceae; genus Pinus; species Pinus albicaulis. The sequence continues at coordinate 1,293,309,368 of CM076577.1, forward strand.
CTTTTCAAGTGACACTATCCCCTTGGGCATGGGGTTCTCCTTGCGTTTGTCATGCTCTACCTGCAACGATTGGTCGTGATCCGCCTCATCAATTGCCGCGTCTTTGAACACTTCAGTGTTGAGCATAAATTCGAATATCTGTTGATCATCATCAAAAACACGTAAATTAGTAATATTATCTGGCACAGAGGGTCTATATATAACTTCAATAGAAAATCCATCCCTCAAAGGGGTAAATCTAGCAGCAGCATTAGCCAGAGTATCAGCTGCTGCATTGTGCATTCTAAGAACAGATTTAATTCCAAACGCATCGAAAGCAGAAATAAGACGCCATACCTCTTGTTGATAAGCTTTTAAATGCGGAGACAAACAATGAATGGTATTGTGTACCTGCCGAGTAATGATCTCGGAGTCTCCAATGACTTGTAAGCACCTTACCTTTAAATCCAATGCCTTCTTGAGTCCGCAATGCCTTCTTGAGTCCGAGGATTAGAGCTTCATATTCAGCAGTGTTGTTGGTACACTGGAAAACAAGCCGACACGAAATCAAGAATTTGTTGTTTTGAGGGTCCAGCAAGATGCAACCTACACCAGCTCCATCATGGGTCTTGGAACCATCATAGTACAGGATCCACACGTCATTTTCTGGCTCTTTTGGGGTTGCAAGTTGGGGCAGGGCTTCGATTTGGTGTGAAACGGGAGTGGTTTGGTCTTCTACGACGAGTGTTAGTTCAGACTGGATCTCGGGGTCTGAGACTGAGGAGGATGATAACATTCGAAAATGGCTTCCAAGAAGCACATGCCAAGCTCCTCCTAGGCAAAACTAATGGGTTCGTTAGTAGCATCCAAATCAGTTACAGTATATTTCATATATGGTTCGCTTTCAACCCTGATTTGGTTATTTTGACCCTTGTAAGGCAGCCACAGGTGGGACCAGTCAGTGGAAAAATACCCTTGCAGCTTGCTGGACCAATCTCTGCTAAGTAATAGGCCATAAGCTTCAGGGATGTCAACAACCACAATGTCAATACATTGGTGGACTCTAGAATCGGACGAAAGGCGGATGATGACATTATTTAGCTCTCCTACAGCTGGCACCTGCGATCTGTCAAGTTGGATGATCCTCGCGTCAGTTTTCTCCGGGCAGATGTTCAGCTTCTTATAAACAGATAGGGGCATGACGTTTGTGGACGCGCCGGAATCAACTAGACAGTTATGGACGTTGAAGTTAAAAATCTCAAAAGATAATAGGAAGGGAGGAGTAGATCCCCTGGAATTTGCATTGATGGCGTTCACAATAGATTGAACACTCGGACTGGCTTGCGCGAACGTATTGCTCACAAGCTTAGTAGTTGAGGTATTGGTGAAGGCTTTAAGAATGAGTTCTCGTTGATTTGTGATGCGGGCAAGCTCGTATAGGGAGATGTTAGCTCTGGTTTTCTTCATGTCCTCTACAATGTTATAAGCGGAATCAGATTGAGGACAAGGCTCGGTAGTGGTTTTGGGGGACCCCACTGGGAGCTTGCTCTTTTGATTTGCTCGGGTGTTGTTATTCGTGGGCTTCTCAGGAACAACTTGTTGTTCATTTCCCGGGGGAAGAATTTTCCTTAAGAAAGCCCTTTTCTTCTCCTCAAAGCACTGTTCGGGGACCGGTCCTTTGCTCCTAAGGCTATAATTTCGTACAGGTTAGGCCTTAGGATTGTCTGCCATGTTGATATCAATGATGGTAAGATTGTTTTCCCCGCAGATTATGTCAAACACAAGAACAGAGGATCCCGGTTCTTCATCTGGGGGCAAATCTTCATCATGGTCAGAAGCATCATCCTCCCCCGCATCCCCTGGGGTTTGATCATCCAGACACTGATTTACCACTGCCCTCATGCTGCCAATCCATTGTGGGCATGTTTTTTCAGAGTGGGCAGCCTGGTGGAAAGAACATAAGTTATCTTTTCCTATTTCTTCCACGTTGAGAATAGTGTTCGGGTTAGACGGAGGTCAGCTGGTGTTGGGGTTGCTATTTCTGAAAAAGGGCTTAGGTGCCTTGGTGCTAGTGGTGGATTCTATACCCTTTCTCTTTAGGTCGGAGACTTCATTTGTCAATAGCTTGAGGGTCTTTGCTATACTCTCGAAGTCGAAAGCGTCCTTATCCTTATCCGCGGTTTTGTTTGTGGAGGACTGACCTTTCTTCGCGATTGGTTTGTGATCATCTCTCCCCTCGTGATCGATGGCTCCTATAGAAAGCATGTCTCTTTCTACAGCGAGGGCGGCTGCGTAGTTTGCTACAAGGGTGGGCCGAGCTTCGCGTTTTACGAAGATGACGATATCCCTGGGGAGAGCTTTTGTATAGTAGTCTATGGTAATAGAGTTGTCCAATGCCAGGTTAGGGGGAAACTTTTGCAGTATGGTGGCAAAGCGCTGGTTGAAGTCTCTAACCTTCTCTTTCTTATGGCACTTAATGGTGCTTAACTCCGTGAGGAGCATGGAAGGGGTTTTGTCCTCTGAAAATTTCTACAAGAATGCGCGACGGAACTGGTCCCATGACGTAATGGAGGCACTTGGGAGGGAGCGGTACCAGGTGGCCACTTTGTTTTCAAGAGTGTGCGGAAATAGGCGGCAAGCGACGTCATCTATTTGAACCCTCATGATTTGCAGGGAAAGAAGCTGCTTATATGATCCTCGGCCAAGATTCCTTTCTCGGGATCAAACTTGGGGAGATGCTTCTCAGGGTGCCTAGGCAGGTCGTGGAGGGGGCCCAAAAGATCTAATGGGGACTGGTCCATCCAGGCAAGTGGTTGCACTCTCCTAGCTCGCTGGTGGTGCCTGATCTCATGCTCAGATTCACTCCCCGTACCTGACACCGATGCTTCTCCCTCATGGCGAGAGTGTTCATCTTGATATCTCTCACGGTTGGCCATGTCTCTGAGATATCCCCAATTGTGGACAAGCGGCCTATTTGGGTTTGGACGGCGGTGGTTGGCACGGTGTCCTTGGCCACGGCCTCTATCTCCTCTACCTCCAGTCTCACGGGCTCTATTCCCCTCACCTTCATTCCTGCGGGCTCTATTTCCCTCGCCTTCGTTCCCTCGGCCTCTATCTCCATCACCTTCCCCAGGTGGGGGGTGTGCCTGGTTGTTGTTCTGTTGGGCTTGGTTGGGCTGAGGGTCGGGGAAAGCTTCAGTCGTACCAAATTCCTCCTCTTCGCCCGCTTGGAGCTCGGGAATCGGTTCGTCAGCTTGAACAGCGGTGGCGAGGTCTTCAACCATGAGATTCACCAACTAGGGTATGGTACTCACCAAGGCACCGTTACGATTGATGTTTTCAGCCGGGGTCCTAGTATGGGTCAAGAAACTCATGATTGGGGCATATCGCAAATCCCTGATGAGATTGCGGGCGGCTGGGCGCAAGGCTCTCAACTGATCTCTGGTAATTTCATAATATGGAACCTCCTCCGCTGGAATATCTTCCAACGGGGGAGGGGTAGTATCATCGTTTATGACCTCCCCATGGGGAGTTTGTGATGGAATGTTGGTTGAATGCTGGGAGGATACCATTCAGGCCCTCCTTCTAGCACCAATTCTGTTGACGGGAAAAATTTTCCGGCCAACAGTAGGGGATCTCCCTGGTAGAAATTCCCAATTAGACCTTGAACCGTTTGGTATAGGGATCCCGTCCGGGGTGTGGGTCCGGCTACCGCTTAAGTCACCTTCCCTTCGGTCTCAAAAGAACTCGATCGAACTTGCGGACACACACTTATTCACATGATACAAGATACATGGTTGATGCATTAAACATGTATATAACACTATGAGTAGCGAGACAAATAATAAAGCATACACACCGAAGGAGGTGTTGTTAACAACACATCTTTGGGGTTATGCTTGTAGGCTATCTTGACCACAAAAGAAATAGTTCTTTATGGCGAGATGCCCCTTTACTTCCTGAAAGATAAAATGAAATGCTAATAAACAAAGTCATTAACATCCATTAAGCAAGCAATCAAACTGAACATCATTAACACAAGTACAGGAAACCATAACGCATAAATGATGCCATTAAAAGTGCAGTTTCATTAATCAAAAGATGTTTGAAACTGTATAGAAATACTCATAGTGTTCGCAAAGCAAAACACATCAGATCCAAAAGGAGTTTCAACAGGTATCTGTATTAATATGCAAAAAGAGTGTTATCTTTCAATACAATGTTGTATAGCTCTTGAGTCCCCAAAAAAAAGATCCTTTACATTTTCCCTGGAGGGAGTTTTATAGATCAAAACTTGCCCTTGGGCTTCCTGACCCTTCGCCTGCCTGATTGTTGAGTTGCCTTGCGACCCGGAAGGAAACTGCGACCTGCGACCTGGCTGGTGAGTGCGACCTGCGACCTGGCTGGGCGGTGCGACTTGCGACCTGCCTCTAAATGATACCAGCGACCTACTGCCACTGGGTTATGAAGATGAGTGCGCAATTGTGAGGTCAAGGGCATCAATTTGTTGTCCTTTGAGGAAGTCTTGCCAGGTCTGATACTCTGATGCTATGGGAGAAACCAGAGGGACCTCTTCTTTCCACCGATGCATGCACTCCAAAGCATTTGGGACTAGAGTTTCCTTCCTCTGTGAGATCAGGTTTGAAAGAGAGGCCAGCTTGGTGTAAATCCTTACTGGCGTGACAAGAAACTGACCCAGGTTTTCTCGTGATGCTGCAAGATCGGGAGTGGTAGCAACGTGCTTAATGGGCTGCAGAAATGACTGGATCTCTTGATCTAACTGTTCCCAAGTTTTCCCCTTGTCCAATGCCCCCAGCGAAGGAATGTGGTGAAGGGTGTGCATCGAGTCGATGCTGCTGATCAGGTTTTCGTATGCAGCCATTACTTTGTCTAAATCCTTGGATAGCTTATCCTTGGACTGCATTTTCATACGGATTTGGACTTTGGCGTCTTGCGTGTGGATCCAATCCTTTTTTTGGCAAATGTTCGGGAGCCTAAGGGTACCGCAGCTGTCCGAGTCCATCATTCTGTCCAAGGCGGGTCGAGGCCTCCTTCGGCTACTCGTGCTTCTCTTAGTCTCCATTTGGGCTCTTACCAATGGGGCGACTATTTGTTTTATGGTGAACATTTCCCCATAAACTTGCTTCATGGCGGCTTCTAATATATCGAAACTCCCTTTGAAACGGTAAAGCGGAACTTCATTGACGAGGGGAGTTTTGTTTCGGAGTTGCTCAACCTCCTCTCTCAATGTTGTCCTTTCCTGTTACTTTCCCCTTTTCTCCCGCTTTGCTCGCTTCGTAGTGCTCCGTTTTTGTAGAGAAACGATCTCTCTACTCATCTCGGTCACGTTCTCTTCCGTGGCCATAGCGAAAGCTGTGCCCGCCCGATGCAATCATCACGGGATTAGTCCCGGTATTAGGGACTATGTCTTTTCCGACTTGCGACTCGTGGATGCGGCGGAAGGAATTTGCGCGAGCTTCTTCTTCTCTCCGCTGGATTTTAAAGAGAACTGATCAAACGTGAGCTTAGTGAGGGTCGAATACCTCCTCCTCTTGCCCTTGGGAGAACTGACATCGAGAGAGCGTGGCTCGTGTGCCGACTAGGGGCACCTCAAGGGGGAGATACTTCAATGTTCTCCAGCATTTCATCCTCTTCTTTTTCTTCTTCTTTTCTTCCTCCTCTCTTTGTAGGCATTCGGCCTCTCGCCTTTTCAAGTTCTTTCTTCCGCTCGAGCTCTGCTTCTTCCGTTGCTTCCGGTTCGGCTTTTCTTTTACGCTCGGCTACTGTGCGCTTGCTCTAGCTTTCTTTTGGCGTTCGACTTCCGCTTTATCTAACTCTTTCTTGAGTTCTTGTTCATTGCTGACCTCCGCCTCTTTTTTTCTCCTTTTCTCTTCGGCTTCCTCGGCTTGCTTTTTTCTTCTGTTTATTCGATCTTAGGCTCTTCTTGTGTTTATCCTCATCCTCTTTCATCTTCTTCTCTTTCTCTTGCTGGGCCTTGGCCTCTATTTCTTTCTGTTGGGTAGAGGTACTCTACCCTGTACCGGTTCGAGGCTTTTTTAGCCGAGAGGAAGAAGCACCTCCTATCTCTTCGCCCGGAGTCCGCCCCCGCGCCAGTGTCGGTACGCATTGTGCAGTTCCTTCTTTCATCTTCTCCCGAGCATTCCGTGTCGTTGATAAGTCCATTTGAACTTAGTCTTCTTGCAATGTTCGGGAACTATCCTCTCTCGGGTCATATGTTCGGTATTCTAAAGCCTCAAGGTGGTAGCTTTTCATTTCTTCTCCCTCTTCGCTCTACCTCTCCGAAGTCTTTAACTCGTGTATGCGCCAATAGTGAGGGTGTAGCGTAGGCCACGGCTTCTTCTTACCCCCTAGACGAGACCCCCGGAGAAACCCGAAAGACATTTGGAAATAGACCTCTTGCATGAGCATTTTGTCCGTGACATACCGGGGCATAGCATGTGGGGCCTTGAACGAGCCGAAGACTCGGATGAGTGTATATTCAGCAAAAAGGAAACCAATTTTCCACATTGCGTAGTGTTTCCATGGCTCGCCAAGACATGCAAGGAGCGTCTTGGCTGAAAAATTTCCGTACATAGCGGGGATGAATACTTGAGATATCGACTCTATGTCTTGCTTGTACCCGGATTCCCAAAAATACCTTGAGTTGTAAATGGATTGCACGAGTCTGCTTTGAATCCCGATTATGTGCCCATCCCTCAAAGTGCAATCTTGAGCAAACGGCGTCCAACGGGTAAGAAGCCATATAGAATTCGAGAGGGCATTCCTTCATCGGGCGCCAATGCCGAGGATAAGTTTGTCTGCATGGAGGTCACCAATATGTCGGCCCCGAGCTTGAAACGAGTGTCGTACGTTGTAACATATTCCATGATAGTTTCCCATGTGCCACCGAAGGTGGTGGCGTCGTGGCGCCCGTACACTGCGCAAAGCATGGCGACCACTAGTCTATATACTTTCCTAAGGCTCGCCACTGGATATTCCTGGTCCTTTTTTACCTTAAATTTCTCAGGGCACCTCCCACCATTGCTTTATAGTGTCGACTATAGGAGCTGCATTGGCGATAGCCCATTCTTCGTGAAATCTATTTCTCGCTCGGGCAAAGAGTAATAGACATGTGCATCGGAGCCTTTAAGTGATGCGAACGCCTTGCCTTCGCTGTCCCCTGATTAGGAATTTCTTAGGATCGTTTTTCTGTATAATCCGATCCATCATCTGCAGGCACGGGAATATGGCCGGAGTGAGCTCTGCCGCGATGCGAGCTTAGACCTTTTGACGTGTAAGTATATCTCCCGATCGAGGGGAGGTCCTTTCGAGAATTCTATTTGGGCAAGCTCATGGTATACTTGGTACCATCGCATGCTGTCCCCTTTGGAAAATGTGCGGAGGGTATCTCCGTATATCGGGGGCGGGGATACCGGCATGTCCGTCTCTTCTTCCTCCACTGCTTGGGGCTCTTGTCCTTTTTTCCAAGATGCTTGGGGGTCCCATGTCACTAGAATCTAAGGGGGACGAAAGTATACAATCTAGATACTGCTTTCGAACTCACCCTGTCATATTCATGAAATAATCCCAAGATAAGAAAGAAAGTGATGATGATGCAAGACTAATTACAATTTATCAATTATTTCAAGCGGGACACGAAAGCGGAGCTGAATAGGTGACCCTACTAGGTCGCGGGGTTGCAAGTTGTAAGACAATGCCGAGGTGCGACCTTGCGACCTTGCAGCGGGTCGCGGGGTCGCGGGGTCGCAACTCGCGAAAAAACTTAGAAAATGCGACCTTGCGGCGCGTCGCGGGGTAGCGAGGTCGCAAATTGCGAAAAAACCAAGGAAGTGTGACCTTTGACATTGCGACTAGGTCGCGGGGGTCGCGATTTGCGAAAAACCAAAGAAATGCGACCTTGCGACCTTGCGACTAGGGTCGCGAGGGTCGCGGGCTTGCAATTTGCGAAAAAACCGAAGAAATGTGACCTGCGACCTTGCGACTAGGTCGCGGGGTTGCGGGGTCGCAATTTGCGAGAAAACCCGAAGAAATGAGACTCGACCTTGCGACTAGGTCGCGGGGTCGCGGGGTCGCAATTTGTGAAAATCGAGAGAATGCGACCTTGCAACCTTGCGACCGGGTCGCGGGGGTCGCAAGTCGCGCTAGGGCTTGACGGGGGGTTTTGGGCGCGCGCGCGTAAAGGTGTTTTTTTCCCTTTAACCGAAAAAACACAAGGCTAAATGGGTCCAGAACAGAGACAAGGGGTAGCTTTAGGAGCGAGGCACAAAGCCACGAGAGGATGGATGAGAAACCGTGAGGAGTTTGGCAAGTGGGTTGAAAAGCGGAATCGGAGGAAAATCCTAAGCAATGAAATAAAACAATGGCTGAGGTAAAGGGGAAATTTAAAGGTCGAGAAATGTAGGGATTAGGCAAGAATAATCAAAAAGAGGAAACAACAGGAGGAAAACGGCAACTTACCCAGGGAAAATCGCACTCCGGTCGACTGTCGAGGCGTTTTTTTCTATCCGTCGCATATGCGAAATGCGACCTAGCGACCTCCCATATATAAAAAGGGTCACACGTGTGGGCATTTAATGAGGTCACTGGGTCGCAAGTCGGATGATCGTGGAGGTATGCGACCTCAAGGTCTCGTAGGTCGCAAGGTCGCGAGGTCGCGATTTTCCAAAAATTTGCAATTTGCAACTTTGCGACCTAGCCTTGTGGACTCTTTACTTAGTTTTCCTTTATGCTCAAGGGGGCTCCAAAAAATTTTTGAAGTGTGGTTTTTGGAGGGTGTTGTAGAGGCTACAACAAGGTCACTGGTTGAGAGGGAGCATGGTGATAAGTTTATTGCTTGGAAAGAAACATTAAGTGTGTCCTTCTTGAGTTAAAAGGGGGTGATGTATATGATTCTGTAATACATGTGTTATGCACTAGACCGAGGACAAACGGTCGCAATTCTCAATGTAAGCCATGTGGAAAGAATGGATAGACACGTCATTCTAGTCTTCACTTGGGAAGACAGAATGGAGGATTGAGTAATCATTTGTCATTTTATACTCTTTGAGAATGTGATAGGGAATTTAAGATAAGAGTAGTCGAGGACCGATATTGTTTTAGGGCTAGCTACCCAAGAGAAGAATAGTCCAAGAAGGTCATACATTGGGAACACCTGGATGGAGTATGCACCTTGGAGAAACAATGACTATGGTGTCTATAAGTCATGTGTCTCGCCGCGAATTGTAGCCCATTGTCTCGTTGAGAGATGGGGACGTTAGTCGAGGCCTTACAGCTAGGAAAATGTTGGTTGATATGATGTTATACAGATTTGATTACCAATACGATTCTTCTTATGAGATTATTCCGTTTGAAATTTACCATGTACTTTGTATGAATACCTCCCTAGTTAAGAGGGAGTGTTGAAAATACGTAGCTAGGATACTGTCTTCATATTGACTATGTAATTATGTATTTATGTAAAGAAGAAGACAAATATAATAAAAATGTGTTTTTTTTGTACTTTCTCCATGGGTTACATGAGACAATAGACTTCTTCTTGATGTCTACTAGGGTTTGTCTTTTGGTTACATGTGTAATTAAGAGTCATGTACATGAAGAGTCTAGTCAACGAAATATGCTCCAAGATCTTGTCATGATACCATGAAGAAATGGCTCCTAAATGACGCTCAAATATAACCTCGTTAACGTTGGAAAATGTGCTCTTAAAGTCGGCCTATATGCAGTGATGAAGTTGGCCTACAAGTTTCTATATGGTCAGCCTAAAACAGAAAATATGGCACTATATAAATACAAAGATCCGCGGTTCATTAGTGACACACACTTCGGGACAAGTATAGGGGTTCGAGTGCGGATAGTTATGAGATTTTATAGTGTGTCAAATTCTCGTATATATGCGAGTTTAATACAGCTGAATGTGGATGCTGTTTTGGGTGCTTTGTGTTAACACGATAAATGCATATCGGTGAGAAGAAATCACGAAACAAAGTGTGCTCCATCCTATGATGTATAAACCTACAATCAAAGCGGAATAATGTATGTGCTCTATGCGTTGTAAATATTCAAATGATATTCTACTTAAGGTTTGATGATCAACCTAAGTTTTATGATAAGTAACCTCTGAATAAGTGCGAGAAAGGAAGGAAGGTAAATCTATTTATTTACCTTCCTTATCACAATTCATAAAAGAAAGAAATATATCTCCAAAATTTCATGGATGTGAAAAGTAAATTATAAGGTCTCAAGTAACATTGTCTCCAATATACGAATAAACAAAGAAGAGGTTGGGTAACCAAGAATGAATCAAGAAAAGATAGAGACCGAGTTCTCTAGCGTCGGTGCAAGTCGAGTGCAGGTTGGTGTAGAAAGGAAGGATCAAACATTGAAGGACAACAAATAAGTAGTGACAAGGTCTTGGATGCATACACGGGTCAAGGGTCGAGTCTTTGTCATGGTACTTATCATTTGAAAGTCTATAAGAAGAAGTTTTCATGGATTTTCCTCTCCAAGAGGGAGAGGTTTTTCCCTCGGATCGAAGAGCCTAAATTTGTGTCTCTTGTATTTTTTGGTAATTGACTTGATGAAATACTAAATAAGCTAAGAATGGAATACATAAGTAAATCAAGTAAGCTCACAAGTAATTATCAAGAAGATAATTTGAATTTATCTCCGACACTCCAAATTCTCAACGAGTGGGGACATTGTTTTCTAAAATACACCACATGAAAAGCCCTGGATTTTTTCATATATTTTAATCACCATAGATATTTCCACCGAGCCAACCTAATCCCTATTTAAGAGTGCAATGACCATCCATTGTATGATGCCAAACTAATTTGTAATTTGTCTCATTTAGGAAAATGTGGCACTCGAGATAATTATTTAATGTAAACGTCCCAATGATCTCTATATACATATGGAATAGCAAGTTGTTTTGACGAGAGATACAATTATGGACACGAAGTTTACTACGATCCCGGACCTATAGTCACGATGTCATCTTGTATATGTTGGAATATGGAATTATTAAGAGAGGGTGAATCGGTAATAGTGAGGCTCTTAAAACTTTTTAATAATAAGTCTTTAGTTATTTCCTCTACGATTAGTTACTTATGAGAGAATTCATACACAAAACAAATTAATAGCAAGATAAGGCATTCACATATACATAAAATCCATCACATGAGCATCATACACATATTGACACGTGTATTTTTACGTGGAAACCCAAAGGAGAAAACCACCAAACTGTTTTTGTTATGATGTAAATTAACACTACTTAATTACACCAATTTGTTTGTGAGCACCCACTCACCGGAGGCACGACCCCATTAAAATAGAAAACACCTACTTTCCAAGAGGCACCAACCTCTTATGAATGCGAGGCCACTACCCGCTCTAGCCACTATTCTACCTTTCATACAATTTTCAAATTGAAAGTAGGGGAAAATACATATACAAATAAATACCAATATGGTTCACTCTACGAGTATCATACTTTTCTCTCAATCCTCTACTGTTCTAGAGGCTCTCTCGGCCTCACCCGAGTAGCACCCTATCCTCTCGCTCACTCTAGAGCATCACATTGTACTCATCATTATGCTCTCAATAGCATATACTCGGCTATCGATCTTTTATTCCACGAGGGCTCTTTGTAGCACTCTGCCTCAATTCAAAATTTGGGCAATTTGCTCCACTTTCGCACACTTTGCACCACTCTCTTTAGCACACACACAACAAAATTTTATTCCCCACTTTTATCAATTTTGGTCCTTTGTTTTGTTCCTCTCTCGCATTGGGAATGATGCTCTCTCTATTAACCATTATCCTTCCATTCACGTTGCACGAGTGTGTACTGCGTGAATGGCATGCCATACTACTGTAGCTTCTAATACATAAGCATTGCATCCTCATTAAACATTGGGAATGGATTCTCGAACCTTTATCCATGCGAGAAATAAATGAGTCAGTCCACCTCCACGATCTCTGAGGCTCTCCATGCTTATTCATGGCTCATAGAGCTTGACAGTACTTTGGCATGGCTTCTCTATTCTTCATTTAATTCTATAAGGTGTGCACTAGAGATCTAAGATGGATTTCTTTCAACACCGAGACAAGCCCAATGAGTCCTCTGCGACAATCGTGGTCCTCGTCACCTTGACCCGACAATCTCTGCATTCACCATTACTCCTACGACACCAACTCTTATGCATGCATTTACTTAGCTAATTACGAACCCATTAATTCTTTAACACTTTGCATTGCAATACGGGATCCCAATTATTTCGTAAATTTTACACCAAGTGAAAATTCAAAGCCCAAACACTTCATAACTTTTTTAATAAAATATTATGATATCACGAAATCCTCATTGGCCTTTAGCCCCTTCTTGTTTGTCCTCCATGGGACTAGGTGTTGTGACCTGAAACATAGAATTTAGGTGTTATGGCCTTCGAGGCTCCTATCGGGGGCCTATCTCCCTATGTTATCGCTCTCTACCCTTGGTTCTTTTAGGTTTATCAACCAAACACAAACACATAAGAGATCCTTGATATCGTAACTTTCTTCAAAATTAATTTAAATCAAAGTTATGAAATCTTTGACTTGTGATATTCTCCATAGCACTTAGGTGCTAACCCTTACTCTCACTAGTACATTTGGTGGAAATTCCAACACTTGGTTTCGACACTTTTGACCAAATGTCGGAAATTTCCCCCAAATTTTTTTCAACTTTTTTCAAATCTCACTTTGAAACCGTCGCTATACCAACATTTTGAGGAAAGTGTAGCAAGACCGACACTTAAAGGCAAGTGGCGGTCTTGCAACGTTTGCAAAATAGCATCGCTCTTGTGACAAATTTCTAAAAGTATGTCATTATTGCGACGTTAAAAAGACAATGTGTTGCAATTGCGACGTTTGGAGGAAGCTGACGCTATTGCGACGTTTAGAAGAATGTGTTGCTCTTGCGACGGATTTCGAAGTATGTCATTATTGCGACGTTACGAGACAATGTGTCGCTATTGCGACGTTTGGAGGAAAAGTTTGTCACTATTGCGACGTTTAGAAGAATGCGTCGCTATTGCGACATTTGGTGGCAAAGTGTCCCTTTTGCGATGGTTGGTGGCGATGTGTCGCTCTTGTGACGGTTAGGCGATGTGTCGCTCTTTCGACGGTTGGTGGAAAAAGTGTCGCTCTTTACAACGGTTGATTATGATTCGAACTTTTGATTCGAATATGCTTGGTACCCGGACTATTTCAGCCAAGCCTCGGGATACAATTTAGTAATTAGAACCCCAGAGACGCATAGCGGGACGAGGAACGAGTAATTCATTAGGGAGGTGCGACGACAATCATCTATTTGGCTAAATCAATTGATTGCTACTAAAGCCTACAGAGAGAGCAAGGCATTCCTCCCGGCTATCCAGCAGTTGCAAGAAAGCTATTTTAGTACAAAGCAAGTCTGAAGAAGGCAACCATTGAGTTATGATTCGAACTTTTGATCGTGAATTGTCCCATAATTGAAATGTGGACCGGATATTAATTTATGTTGGCACTGGCATTTAAATTAATGCCGTGGAGGTTCCACGTAATGTTTGCTGATATACAGTGGTAAGTTCATGCGAGTGTAAATTAAAAGAGAAACCTTGGGTACATGATCTATTTGGGCTTTAATAGAAGAGCGAGTTATAGGTGTAAATGAGTTATGTTATGGTTTGAACCATATATGTAAAGCTCCGCATCGAGAATTGAAATTCTGGGTTGGTTGGTGTTATAACCGTAAATAAAAGAGAAAGGGCTTCCAAAGGGAGTATTGAAATTGTCGACTTTATGTTAAGCTGGAATTAGAATATTCGTTCAATTTATTATAAAATGGGTTATCGGAAGGGGGTAAAATAAAATATAAAATTGATTCATACACTTTTATTCATTCAATATTAAATATAAAATTGATATACACTTTTTTTATTGGGAGTAAAAAGCCCACAATTTTATTAAAAAATATAAACAATTTGTAAAAAGCCCACAATTTGTAAAAAGCCCACAATTTTGTAAAAAGCCCACATTTTGTAAAAAGCTCTACAATTTGTAAAAAAGCCCACTTTTATTTTCTTTTTTTTCTTATATATTGAGCTCCCATTGAGTTCAACAAGTCTTGGGTTTTTCTACACCATTGAGAGAGATAATTGCTAAATACAATTATTATTTTCTTTATAGGATAATTTGCATCAATGGAAGAAAACATTAGAGGTGGAAAAAAAATTCAAAAGGGTGAAAGGGGTGATGGTAGAGTTTATTGCCCTTGCAAAAAAATGTTGTATGAGAAATAATGTTAGAGTTTTAATAGCAACAACAACAATGCATTGTAGGAAATATGGGCACATTGATGGTGGATCGAATGACTATCGTCTAGTGGTAATTAATTATGTATCTTCATTATCTATCTTCATTTTGATTATATCGTAAAATTTTATATTATTTTAATATTTTTTTATATGTCGCACTAATGTTTAATGATTAATGTTTGTAATTTTTCATAAAGGCACGTTTCCCCCCAACTTTTTTACGGATGATCAACCGACTTCCACGAGCTAAATAGTAGTAGATTAGATGATGTTGCACCGGTACAAGAGAATATTGCGACAAATATTAGTATTGGAAATTATGTTGTACAAGGTGAAGAACATGAAGTGAATGATGAAGGTAATTTTAATGATCCCATGGAGGTAGATCATGATGACGATAATGAGACGGTTCACATTAATGATGGAACAAATAAAATGCTCCAAGACTTGTATGGTGAGTCAAATGATGATGGTGGAGATAGCGATGACGGTAGTTATGATGTACCTCGATTAAAAGGTCAAGTGAACGACTTTTTGAACACTCGAAATGCAACTCTTCTCTCGCTACATTGTTGCTTTGGAGAACTTAAAGGTTATGAATAATTTTTCGAACGGATGTATGACACAACTCCTAAGGTATGCAATATAGTATATATGATCACATATATGTAAATTTTGATTATTTTCCCTTTTTTTAGTTGTAATAAATGTGTAAAATAATAATTCAATACTTATATATATATATATATATATATATATATATATATATATATATATATATGATTAATAATCTTTACATTAACTAGTTTTTGTTTATGCTGTAGATTGTTGGGTGAATATTTGTTACCATCGCCAAATAATTTACCTCGAACATATCGAGATCTACGTGCTATTATGAAACACTTTGGAATGGAATATAACACTATAGATGCATGTCCTAAAGATCATATTATATATTACGGAGAACATGCGTTGAAAACGAGAATGTCGAAATGTGGTACCCGATGAGATTTCGAACGGATCAACTAACCAAAAAGGTGCCTTAAAAGGTTCTTCGTCATATTCCCATAATTCCATGTTTGCGAGTGAATGTTCAGTGTAACGACATAGCACGGTTTATGGATTACCATTCAAAGAATAGAAGTGGAGATGGTGTTCTTTCGAATGCCCTGCAGATGGTTACGCATTTAGAGAAATCGAGGAAAAATATGTAGATTTTTAAAAAATGAACCTCGTAATGTCGGGCTTTCATTGGCAGTGATGGTGTTAATCCATTCGAAGAGCTTAGATCTACTTACTCGGTGTGGCCTATTTTCGTTATCAACAATAACATTCCTCCTTGGATGTCAATAAAGAGGGAGCACATAATGTTGACTATGATTATTCTAGGTATTTGATACATTATTTTTTTTGAATGTAACATTTTTCATTTCTCTCGTTGTTTACATAAATATATATTTTATTTATTTACTTACTTATATATACATATATCATGGTAGTAATTATTATGTACCATAATTTTTGAACAATTAGGTAAGTACCGAGTCAAAGATATGAATGTATATATTGAGCCTCTTATTGATGAGATAATACAATTATGGCATGGCATCACTATGTATGACATCACTAAACCAATCAAGCGAGAAGAGATTTCAATGTCGTGGAATTCTTGTATGGACAATTCATGATGCCCCGGGACTAACACATGTTTGTGGTATGTAATATTTCGTTGCACTTTAATATAATACATATTATCTAAATTATATATACCATATTGCATGTTTTAAAAATGATGTCATAGTATAATTTTTATTGATCCATCTATTGCGGGTCTTCAAACAAAAGGGTGGATTTGCATGTCCGGTTTGTGGCCCTAAGATGAAGTATCATCATTCGCCGGACTTAAGAAAGATGGTGTTTGATGAGTTTAGGCACTTCCTCTCTAGGAACCATACGTATCGTACTCTATTTGGAAAAACATCTTTTCAATGATAAAGAAGAAACTGGATTAAAACCATGAAGAATGACACCTCGGTTGTGGACGTTGGAATATAACGGGAATTAATAATCGTCAAGCATTTGGTATGTAATTTGTGTATATATATATTATTTGTTTATGTAATGTTTGGTATTTTTTGTTTTAACTAATGAATTTATTTTATTGTATTTTATAATTAATATTGTTACGATTTATTTTATTCCTTGATATCAAGGTCATCGTCGCGGTGAAGGTACTAATATTGTACTTCCACGGAATGAAATGTTATCCTTCTCAATTCGCGAGGTTTTCCCTACTATGAGGACCTAAAAATAGCTCCTTTTTTTGATACAATGCATGTCGGGAAGAATGTGACGAAACGTTATGGCAAACCATAGATGGTGCACATGATAGAGATAAAATTTGACAAAAATTTGTGCTAACATTGAGAAATCGTATCATGCAATGAAAAGTGTGATCGACGGATCAAATAACAATGGAGGTCGAAATTATAATAATATTCGATGGTTATTAACGGGGAACAACAAAACAATGATGTAAAAGAGGTCGTTAGAAGAATTAAATTTCCAACGAGGTTTTGCTTCAAACATAAATAATATCTTAAAGAAGAAAGGTGACTTCGAGTGGGGTGAAAACACATGATTGGCATACCTTTGTTAAAGTAATTTTTTTGGTATACATTTTTGTATGTTATTGCTTGAATACATATTTTAAATTTTCCTTTATTATCTGTTTAATTTGGAAACCAATAACAATTCATTTTTTATTGTTATAGTATGTTCTACATGTATCTCTCCCAAACGACTTCGACAACAATGTCAAACAAGTTATATATGGTCTTAGTAAATACATGAGGGTAAGTAGTTTTGATTTCTCCAGTAAAATATAATTGCTACAATTTCTTTTCGTACTTAATGAAATGATGTATTAATTTACTTGTAATGAAATATATATTATGTTTCATTGAAATAACCTTGCGTAATGATTTTGCGGATGGTTGTCATTGAAAGAAATCCATCAAGATGAAATAAAGCATTGGAAGAGAAATTCCTCGGTTAATGTGTGAAATGAAAAAGTATCTACCTCCAACATTTTTCAATGCACAAGAACACTACTTGATACACCAAGTTGAGGAGATTGAAATGTGTGGACTAGTACACACAAGGTCAATGTGGATGGTCGAGAGGCACCTGAAAATCCTTGAAGGCTTTGGTTAGACAAAGAGCACAACTTTCGAGGGTTCTATGGTGGAGGGATATGTGGTATATCAATCCATGGTGTATATTAGTCATTATCTTCCTATATTAGCTGCGCTAGCTATGAAGGCGGTGGATTTCATTTGGGATGTGAACTCCATAAAAAAATTTGAAGTGGAGCATATTTGTTGGGAAAAGGTAGAATGAAGAAAGTGAGAGGTAAAAGATTTATTATGTATAATACATATAATGTTTCAGTTTTTTACATCATGTATATGATCATTATATTCATTTAGGTATTATTCTTTAATAATTTATTAATTAATATAATTTACCATGGTTATAAGTAATATTTATTAATATTAGTGAATTAATGTTTTTTATTCAGGTGCTCAAGATTACGAGGCACTACTTTAATACAATGCAAACAATCTTGCGTGGATGAGTGAATGGATTGAAACATGTAAAGCACGTAATGATCGGTAGGTTATCATGGCAACTACTGTCTACGATTGATTAGAGAAGCGTATCGTAGTGGAGATGGAAAATGTTACGGACGGGGAAATCGATTTAGCATATAGTTTGAAAGATAGAAAGGTAAGCAATTAATTCACCTATTTTATTCATTACTTATTTTATACTATATTTATAATGTGACAACAAGTTTGATTTTTCGGATAATTTTCATGCTTTCGTGTAAATTATATGATTAATTATTAATTGAGAATGCATCTTTTTCATGTTTGGCATATTGTAGGGTTGAAACACCACGAGGCTATGTGGTGCAATGGTCGTAAATTTCACGTTAAATAGTTGGATGATAACGTGAAAACTTCGATAGTGGGATAAGCTGCAGTATTCCAGGTCACTAATGTTTCCTCCAAGAGTGACAGACATCCTCGAGAATGCGAAAAATAGATATTATGGGTTCTTAGATGATATAGTTGAATGTGATTTTAATTTCTTCAAAATAGTTTTGTTCGACGTCAAATGGTATAGGCTACGAATGAATGTATGTGATGATTATAGAACACTTATTCAACATGACAATGGATTTCCCAATGGTTAAAACATCGCGAGTTTGAAGCGGAAAATATCGCTATGTTTTTCCAAGCCAATGCAAACAAGTCTTTTACTCGGAGGTTCCGAGTGAGAACGAATGGTCATTTGCTATTAGATATGATCCAAGAGGAAGGCCAGTCAAGTATATTGTAGAGGAAGAATATTATATTGATCAAGAAGAAGATGATGTAGTGGCAGATGAGCAGGAAGATGCATTGATAGACGAAGAAGATATATTAGAAGATGAACCAGGCGTAGGAGATGAGGCAACAATTATTGATGATGATGTCGATGAGGATATTATTGAAAATTACATAATTGATGATGATGATGACATGGACGATCATTTCAACACCGTTTCTAAATCAGATGTTGATATAGATTTCGATCAGTTGGATGAAGATCAAGAAGATACAGAAGAAGAATATTGATACAGATATTATGTTCGAGTATGATCTGGTATGTTATAACTTTATATCTTAATATGTAGGAATTATTGTCTTTAAATAATTTACTAATTATGTGGGTTTGTTGCATGTTGTTTATTATTTCAAACCAATAAATAATGGCCTTACTATTGTAAAAGCTAAATTAAAATTATATGCCATTTTTAAATCAAACCTAAGTTGGCATTTGAAAGGTTTTAATACCTATTTATATGGTGGAGCATTACTGCCATAAACTATGGTTTTAATAGGAATTTCAAACGAATTACAAAGGTTTTGGATTAATCATGGTGGGCCTTTCAAAATTTTACATTAATCACTATAGCTACCCTACATGTAATCAGTACTACAGCTCCTTGCCTTTTCTTTTTACCTATTTCTTCAAAACACTCTTAGAAATAATAAAATAAGGAACAATTGTTCTAATTCTTTCATTTTGTCATTATTTCTAGCAGTGTATAAGCTACATAGAATTAGAAGCATAACATAATTATGTCTTTTACTCTTCAAAACATAATATAAGACAATAATAATGACTTGAATGTGTAGTAAAGAAGGGGTTAACGTCTCAACCTAGAGGGATCAATTGTAAATCATATCGATAAAACACATATGGTCAAAAACACAAGAGGAATTGTATGAAAATACTTATCCTTATATACTAATATCGAAGGAATGTACCATTTATCTAGTGGATGTCACACCAAACCAATCCATTTCATTACTCGCGCGCCCTTTTTCCAAAAATTCTTACGAAATCGATTTCATTATCTCTTAGCGGCCTACTTGAGAGTTTGATTCTCACCTAATCGATTTCATTATCTACTGCAACGGTGCTTGAGAGTTTGACTCGTTTGTTCAACCGGTCAGTATGTTTCGTTGGTTCAAGGGCTTATCGGGTTCGGGGGTTTAGCAGGGGACCCGTTGGTTCGACCACCAAAATGGTAAGCATACACCAATCCTTTAGTCGTAATGTCCCGAATGTTATAAAAATTTTGCAATTTCTTGTTAATATGGATGGAGGGTTTTCAATACCTGGGCTTTATATTGAAACAGAATGGTTACAAAATATGTGATTGGGGTTGGCTCATTTATAAAATTGAGAAGGGGCTCAAACACTAGATAAAAAAGTGGATATCTCTTGGGGGTAGACTTGTTTTGATAAAATCCATCCTTCATAGCATCCCCATCTACTCAATGTGCATCTTCAAGTTACTCAAGGGTGTTATCAACAAATTACAAACCATTATTTCTCAATTTTTTTGGGTTGGCACAAGTATATAAAGGAAAATCCATTTGGTTAGCATGTATTTGATTAATCCTCCCTACTTGCCCTTGGTGGTTGGGGGGAATAAAGACACCAGTGACTTTTAATATGGCTCTCCTCTTAAAAACTTTACGGCGAGCGAGTATCCATCAAAGGACTTTGGAAACAAGTAATTTGTGTTAAAAATATGAAAAATAGGGAATTTATTATGTGGTTGTGTAATGTTGCTTTGGATTCGTCACATGTCTCGTATTGTTGGAATATCCTTCTATCGAAAAAACACTGGTTTTATGGTAATCTAAGGTGGGCAGTTGGTTCTGGCTCCACTCCCTGCAATAGGGCCTTTACTCACTCTCATGCATGATTGGATCACATATCCTATCATATGATCTCATTATATGCCTAAAAAAAATGGGTTTATATGTGATTAGCCAACTATTTTAACTTTGATAATTAGAAATACCCGAGAAAACAAAGCTGACATTAAACCTATATTTACCACTAACCATATACGAAATATAACCTGTGCTAGAGATTTGATTTGTGCAACCTAGTTTATATGAAAGAAACTAAACTATTTCATTCACTTATGGTGATTCTCCTTTTAGATCTTAATGTCGAATAACATAAAACCAAGGTATAAAGGAAATATATAGAAAAAATACGGAGCGTAAAGACAACTAAACTAGATTGCATGTAGATAAAACACACCATAAGAAAATCACACTAGATATGGGATTAAAAAACCACATGATACTATTCTAATGGAGGCATTAAAGCTTGGTTTGTTGGGCCTTAACCCGACCATATTGCACCCTCTTAAAGTGATATTAGATTACGAACACAATAGATCATCACATAAAAAAAATGACAATAATAGAGAAGAACCTAGCATTTAGCTTATGTATTAATGAAGCTCGGTATGTCAATACATGATTAGCTTAGTGATTCATACCCTAGCGAGAAAAAAGTGATACCAAACTTCAAACTAACAATTCAACCATACCATAACATCACTAACCTATCTCTAGGCTTTAACTCATGTTATAAAATTTGATTACATTACAAATATCGCAAAAATGAAGCCAATCACATATAAAGAAAAAACAGGGAAACAACGTCCCTCCAGTGATCAATGCGGTACAACCATTATCTAAATAAAAATATTTGGTCCATTGTGTGAGGGTTTCTTTGGAAAAAATTTACTTCCTCCTCGGGCTACTATGTTGACTGCGGGGTGGGGTAGGTGCACACATTCCTTCAATCTCATTTCATAGATATATTCACAAATATTCAATCATCCAGGTTAGCCCACGATCCCCCTTTATATATCTCCAATAACCAATAGTCTTATGCCTTGACTATGGTGCACAAACTCTATGCTTGGGTGCAAGAATCCAGTAACATGTGCATCAATCCCATTACTAGTTAAGGAACACCAAAATGAGTACAAGAGCTACACCTACTTAGGTAAGTGACTTGTAAAAGTTTTAAACTATAAAAATATAATAAATGAGGCATTTTGATCCAAATTAAATATGTACCTACCACATTTCGAACAATAAGCAAGTTGTACTCAAATCTTACAGATTACATCAAAAGAGCATGGAAATACTAGGCATATCCTTCAAAATTGATAAAATAGGGGAGTGGTGAGGGTATTAAATAAAAAAAATGAGACATTTTATAAGATTTACATCCCCCCAAACCTGACTTCAATGTGTGTCCTCACACAAATAGGGGTGTGCCAAATGACTCCATAAAAAACCAAAATTTTGAAGCCCTAACTCCATCACTTTTTCATTAGGATGTTGATTTCTGATCTTGTGCCTTGAATCTTCTTCAATTGCCTCTTGAACCTCCTATGTTTAGTTTTCATATATGCTACATGCATCCTCTAACATTTGACTTTTTATTTTAAATATTATGTCTCCTTTACCAAGTCTTCATTTCTAGCCCTCAACAAAGAATTCTAAGACTTCAGGTGGCGGTCCATAATCACAATTCATTCCACTTTTCTCTTCAAAGTTCGAATTCTATTCTCATATTTAATTTTTCTCATCAAATACTTAAGTGGAACCTACTCTTCCTTTTTTTCGAGAGACTTCATACATATAATTGTCACCACAGATCATCCGGATCAGTTGATACAACTCCTAAAATGGAGATTTTTTTCTTTCTCAAGTATAAGTTCCCTACCAAAGCATGATAGTCGACCTAAAGTAGTCAATCTTTAATATAGGGTCATATACAGAGTTTTCTTCATATAAGGTCTTGGTTTTTCCTCCTTCCCAATCTACATGTGTTTAATGTTGTGGCTCTAATGTATCAAAATTTATATAAAGGTTGACATCCACTAGGTGTTCCAAGAGGATTCTTTACTACATCAAGCTCAAACCTCTATCTCATTTATTTCTTGAAGCTCAAATGTTGTGTGAACCTTAGGCATCATTGCACACTAAAGAAGCCCTGAGAAAAGGTAATTAATAGATACCAAATAATTATCTCTACATGGAGTTACAACACAGGAGAACAAAAAACGTATTAAGATAGGTCTAATGGGAAAATAATGTTAAACAAGAAGGAGCAGGGTCGAGAATAATGGAGTTATTAGAACCACCAAAGATTTGATATCATGTCATATAAAGGTGTAACTCCAAACTTGGATCATATTCCATTAACATGAATCCATATTTAATATGGTAATATGACTCTTGATTTCATCTTTCAAGAGGTTAATTATGAAGCTGATTTGTTTCGATAATTAATATACCTTTTGAGATTTTAAAATTTCACTACAAATAACCTAGTTTAGTCTCATTGTCAACTCGTCTCTTGTTTGGGTGCCTTAATGTGCAATGACATGTTTCCGGAGTCGAATTCAATGCAAGGCATATTTGAAACTCTAACTCGTATCTTCGGTGTCTTATTAGAAATTATTTCGAGTTTTCATTTCGTGTTTTCAAGTTAGATATTGTTTTCAAGTTTTTTACATTTATAATTTTATTACAATGTAGCGCGACTGATCGGGCGATACGGGGGATCAACCCACGAGACGGGATGATCGCGTGGAAAGAAGCCGACGTGAAGAACATGTAAAGTGCCGGCATTGCTCTATCTTCGATTATTTTAGTTATTTACATAATTGAAATAATATTAATTTTGTTCAAATATGCGAGACACCTGGCCATGGTACGCCTGATGATTCCCTCTATGAGGAAGAGCTTTCTTCATCCCTAACTCCATTGCTCTTGCTACGAAAAAAGGCGCGAAAAGCAAGGTCAAAATTTGATACTTTGATAGACGCGCCTCAAACACCTGAAACAAAAGAGAGGATAATTACACTTATGACCTAGCTAGAAACATGTCAGGTAATAATAAAAAATCAAAAGTATATTTTTTTTGTTTTGCATGAGATGAATTGTGATAGTTTGATTTTTAATTTTTACATTGACTTAACTAACAAAAAGCTCTTTTGTATGTAGCGTTATCTGACATGTGCTGAACCCGGTGTTGGTGGTAGTGGGACACAAGGGCAATAGAATGCCCAGCAACCCTCTCGTACACCTTGTACTCCTTTAGGTGCCAGCCAAGAAACACACCCTTCCCAAGCAAACACCCTGACCCAACCTCGAACCTGTTAGCGGTGATGAGGCCGATATGGCCAACTACATTATTGCGTTTCCTGGAGCCACACGTGTCGGCTCCACGGGGACCATTAATGGCACATTTTTGGTGAACGATGAAGGTGTACCTATAAAGCATGTACAACTCCCAGTAAGTTTTAATATTTTAACTATTTCATGTACTCTATCTAAAACATATTTTATCATGATTTTTTATTTTTAAATTAATAATAATATCTTTTTTTTACGTGCAGGAAACAATGAGTTCTACGAGTTTTTGGAGAGCCATGCGTTGGTAATTTTTGGCCCAACCATACACACAAGGTGGAATTCTCGGAATCCCAACTCCGAAAAAAGAACTTCTAGATTATCTAGAAGCCCTTTTTGGGGTGGGCACATTTCACTGAAACGGTGGTGGCTCGGGTAGGTCTGGAAAATATTTGAAATATACCAAGGACACCTATAGGACGCAATTGAAATTTAACCCTAGATACGAGCATCCTCTCACGGTCTCAGAGAGTGAGTGGAGAGCACTCATCCATGATGGAGAAGAGAAAAGGGCAAAGAAAGAAGGAAAAATGCCAACTAGACCCAGCAAGGTAAATTACAATTTTAATTTAATAGCTTTAATTTTCTCTATGTCTAAAATAAAAGTGTGCTACGTCATATATGACTTCAATCTTTTGATGATAGGTTTTTCGACACCTCGAAGGCAACCAAAGCTAGGATTGAAAAAAAAGGGCCATCACAAGCTAGGCCGGGCGGCTACTTGAAATTAGCGTCAAAAGAAATTGTAAGTAGCTAAACATCTTATAATTAATTGTATCGCCTTCCAACGTTTTTGTAATCCTATCAAATAACATTAAAAAATACACAATCATATGTAATGTAGCGTGATGACTTCGAACGAAACTACTAGAGGAAGATAAAAATATCGCTTTCCATTTCGGCTATCAAGTCGTAGTTGAACATCGCAGAAGCTTGGGGAAAGTCCCAAGATCCAAAATGCTTAATAAGGTAAAACGCTAACCTTTCAATATGTTTGTTTTTCGTCCATAAATTTAATGTCTAACAAATTTTTTTAAATCGGGGGAGCGACTACGCCGATGAGGCAAATAACCCACTTGTAGAGCCGGATGTAGATGTTCCTCACGTGCAACTTTGATCATTGTAGTGGGGACCAGGGCCGATATGCTACTATCGAGTGAGGGGTCGTGACGGTAATTAATTTCCACTTTATAATTTTTTTTCTAATTATACCTTGATGGTTGTCCTTATAACGTTTTTTGTTTAAATGACGGAGAATGTTTCCCTTGAGGAACTTACCACCGAGAGAGGAAGACAGGGGCAATAGTCCCAACGTGACAAGTCTGGTGCACCGGGTAAATAATCTCATTGCAATTTTTTTTATTAATATTATCGAACTAGTTCAATGATATTTAAAAAATGGCAATTAAAATTTAATATTATCTGTTTTTGTAGGCGATGCCCGTCACATTGGATGAGACTAGACATCGTGACTACGCAACTAGGTCAGCGAGTGCAAAGTCGAAAGGCACGAAACGAGGAGCGAGCACGATGATATTGATGATGTAATTAGGAGGTTTAGAAATAGGAAGAAGAAAAATAAAATTTGATAATGTAAAATATTGTATTATTATAAGACAAACGTTACCATACTTGGAATGTTTTTTTGTGTTATATAAAAAACTCATTTATCATACTATTTTTATGTCAAGCACTATTTTCAATGTTTCCTTGCGTACTTTTTGTTGAATTGTTTTTTTTATTAGTTATTGAATATTTTTTTTATGCTTATGAAAGTAAAAAATGAAATATAGATTGGGTATTGGGGAATTGAGAGTGATGTGAGGGGGCCATAAGAGCTTCCACCTTCACGTGGTTGACCTTGTTTAGTAGAGAATAATTTCTTGGAGCGATTTAATCTTGGAGAAGAACCTCCCTCGATCCAACGTAGCAACAAAAAATTCACTGCATTGACTTAGTTGCTACTCTTTCGGATCGTGGAAGGCTTGTTCCTAGTTCATGTGACTCCAATAAATTGGTCTTGAAATGAAAAAGGGAGCTTATTCGGGTATGTTTTGACATTTTCAACATATGTTCTAACATTATCATAAGAATGCATCTTAGAGTAAAAAATACTACATCAATTACTTGTATTTATTGTATAGATAATGATGGATTTTGATTGACTTGGCGATGCAGGGTACAAATCCTCTTGCATCATGAGCAATACAACTTGTCAACCAGGGTCATGTCCAGGATATTTTTTGCTTGTGCACTTGACCGGGTTCGTAATGTCACATTTTTGTAAGTTCCTTTACGAGTTCATAATTCAATATTAAGCTTGTTCATGATTATTATCTAGGTTTTTTTGTATGTGATTTTTTCATCTATTTGATTGTAAGCAAACTCGTGCATGTTTCTGTTGTTCACTATGATTTCTCCATTTACCACTCCCGGGATGAATCCAACTTTATTGTTACATAGGTTACTTTATTGTTACTATGATTTCTCCATTTACGATTTCATAGGTTAATCATGTAAAGTTGTCAATCTCGGGTTGGTGATGAGCTTTAGTTCTCCAGATTTGGGGCTTTTCTAATATTTTCTCCCTCATGTCATTCTTGCATCACCTCGTTGTTTGAGCATGCCAATTGTCTACCGCTTGTACCAATTGGCACATGTCAATCTCCGAGTAGTGCCACATTTCACCTATTTTCGGCCCACTTGAACACCTGAAAAACTCAAATCCACACACCATGTGTCTTTATCATGGAGTGCCACATGTCCTAGATATTTTAGATGCTAACATCATGCTTCTAATGTGTTATGTCAACCAATCACGGTGTTCCATGTGGCCTCGTGCCGTGTCACAGTCTGGAAAAGAGATTTGAGCCTTTTCTTTTCATGATTTTTATTTTATAATTTTTTTTCTTCGAGGACGGGAAATCCCTTTTGCAATAGATGGGGATTTTCCCATTTCCCCTGGAGTCATCTCCTAGGACACCCTTCAAGCCATCATCCAGAGGAAATCCGCAACTCTCTGTTGTTTCCCTCTTGCCCTTGAATTATGCGCTTCTAGAAGACCGAGTTAGGGCACTCTTCTAGCCCTTATCCCATTGATTCATCATTGTATCAACTTCTCCCACGGTTGCTTCTATTTTTTGTCCACTTAAAGGAAGAAAAACACTACCCTAGGGTGAGGTTGCTCCTCAACTATCCCCTACTGCACTTATGGACCAACCGACAATATGAAAATTTCCCTTACTTATGGAAACACCCCCCTATGCTACCGCACATTCAATTCCGGGGAGCTACTTGCTAAGGAACACTCCTACATGATGCCTAACGACCCTCCAAACAATCCCTCTAACTATTGTTGTATCAACCTCCCTTTTTGGTCTTTTAGACAAAGGTGACCCTCACACCATCAAGCACATAATGCTATCACAATACTCAAACCCAATCCTACATCCGTTCTCCACAAACTTCTCTTCCAATTCCTTAAAATGTGATTTGTATTTTTTTGAAGAACTTGGCCCTGGTTAGGGCACCTATCCCACTGCTCAAATCCACCCTTCCTCCCACCCCGTAAGCCTTCTTCTTTATGTGTTCTTGTTGGAGATAGTTGTGGCCTTATTGTGGCTTGTAAGTACCTCTAATGGCCTTGCTACGGGGACAGTAGCGCATTTATATTTGTAAATTAAAATGAGCAAACATAACATGGACCTAATTTTCCCCAAGGAATAAGGTCTAGACTTGGACTTCTCCTCCTAGCCATGATAGTCCATGGTGAGTAGAATGGAATGGTTAGAGATGCTTTTTCGTTGTGCAAAAATTCGGGACCTTGCCTAGTCTTGAAATTTCAATGAAAATGGGGCTATGGCAGCCTCTATTACGCCTCTTGGGACTTGAAGTACTGATGCATACGATAAAATTGATCATATAAACTAACCAAGTCCTCTACAACCATATTTACAATCTCTTTTGTTCTTGGGAAAAATATACCTCGTAGCGAAACTAAATTATTTATAAGGCTAATTTTTGGTCCCGGAAACATTGTATTCATTTTAGTCCCAAAGTTTCAATCTTAACCGAGTTTGAGCAACCAGATAATATAATTAATCATGCGATCTATAATCACACGAAATTTGATACTTTTTAATGTCTCAGCTACACTATATAATACAACTATCTAAAACATTAAAATTCGGATCGTGTTCTAAAATGCTAAAAATCGAGATCCTCTAGATCTTGCTGGCATCTTGTGCAAGATCACCATTCGGTTATGCTTTAGGGACAACTCCATTGGCATGTGCACTTCTTGGTGACTCATGTCTTTGAGTTTAGCGCGAGTATGATTACTTCACTCTAGCCTCTACAATGTAGCTTGTCCCAAGTGTACCCTTCAAGACTCTATGTTCCGCTTCGAGGACCCTCCTCTTACGACGAAGAATGCTAGGGCTTTGTCTCGAGGTGTGCTAGATTTATGCGAGGGTCATCCATTTGAATCTTCCAAACTCTCTGATGTTCACTCATGCAATCGACACAACTTCATATTTTTCTTTCATGCATATGTGTTCGAGTTTAGAATTATAGATTAGCACATGGCTAATTGCTTTGCAAAGTGTTGATTGTGGTCTTGTATAGTTACGATAGCAATGGATTTTTGTTTTGAAAGGACATCCTTGTGTAATCCCCTCTCCTTCCTCGACACATCCGGATAGAGGGCAGCTATCTGAGTCGAGTTAATTTGATTTGAACCCATGATCAATGCTGCTGTTGTTTGCCATAAAATTGCATTGTCTGACGAGTCTATGTGAGATGGCTCGTCAACGTGCCTTTATTTCTCATCTTGCGGGTCCAAGCTGATGCATTGAATCCAATTTTTCTTCCTTTATTTCTCATCTATTCGTTTTTACTACTGTTCATATGTACCAAAAGTGCCATTGCCAATGAAGGTAGGTGTTACGTGAGAATTTTAGGTGCAATTTCTTTAAATTTCTCAAGTTTTTGCCCCGAAAGTTGAACTCTTGAGCATGCATTTCATCCTTGCCTCGGCTCGTGCGGCGAAAGCGGGACTAAAAATGTAATGGCGGATATGTTTGTTCAAGTGAAGCACGGCCATATAGAACTACCACCTTTATGGACTCTCGCAGAGGATTGCCTTTTTTTTGGTTGCAATTAAAGTTGCATTTTGTTCATCGAGTAATACAAACTCTTATCAAATTCCAAGGTGTAATTCCAATCTAACTAAGATGGGGCGGACAACATGCCATGAACATCCAATTCAAAAAGTGCTTTTTTAGGGTTTAAGTAGCTTACGGTTCTTTTTCCCAACATTAGTTTTTGAAATATTAATTTGCTAAACTGTTTTAACCCAATTTTCTCTTGATTTTATGGAAATTGGTTGTTTGGATCTAGAAAATTTAATCTCTATTATTTTGGCTTCTCTTAGTATGAATACAATTTTAATATGTAAAACCCATTACGATAAGTAATCAAGTGTTCCTTTGGAGAAGCAATACCCGATTTCAATACTCATGCTCTCCTCCTTAGTATGGTAGTTCACTCAAGTCCTCTCGTATCCCTGCATACATCCCGACCTCGAATCAATTAATTGTGAGACTATCATGTTAGGATACACCATGTTCAAACTCTTTGCCGAGAAAAACGGACAAATTCATCTCCATATGGGCGAGAGGAAGAAATTGCGAGGTTTAAGGTTTAGTCATTGCAAATGGAATCATCGCACTTTTGACTATTTTTCAATCCTCCCAAATGATATTGAGGAAGCAAAAATTAAGTATATTGTTGATCCATGGACACTGTTAAACCTTTCGAGATAGTTGGAATAAACCTACTATTTGAGAGGCTAAAGGTATACCTCTCTATGCTTGGTGATCTCTATAATTATGACCCTATATGAGATTCAAATGATCATCTACTGGGGGTCTATTATATACATTAACATAGTAGTCAAGCAAGGGTGTCGAGCTGACGACATTATTTGGACTTCATATTTATGGATGAGAGTTTCTCATTTCGAAATCCATGGGTGGTAAAGGTTGAGGCCCTCTATGGGATCTCCATTTCACTATTTTTTGACAACATTGTCCTTCTATTTCACGAATCCAAAAAACAATAGTACATTTTGAGCTTATTCTAGGATGAACATGGTCTTCAAGTCCACCTTGCAAACACAAAAGCATGTAAGTAATCTCTCCTTATTTTCAAGGATAGAGGGTATAAATGGTGACATCCTAGTCTTTCCTTTGAATGTTATTATTTGGTTCATCTTTTAACTTGTTTTTGACATTTGTATCAATGTTGAACAGAGGATTGCAACATTAACAACCTTGGAGAGACGATGTTTCCAACTTCAGTTTTAGGATATTCGAGGCTAAGTTCTGGTTTCTTGAAGTCTTTTTCATAATACTTTGTTACACATGACTTTCATTTTCTTCTTGCAGAATTTCCATAAATGAATGGATATCTTGTGGACTATTGTAAACAAATTTAGTTCTATTACCATGCTCAAGAGAATTTAATGTTTATCATTATTGGAGGACATAGATATACAATAAGAGCTCAGTTTCTGTGTTGTAGCCTTTTATTAAGACTTGAATCGATTAAATCCCTCGGACCCTACTGTAACCCTATATTGAGGCTTGGTTCTATTGAAGTTGCCATACTTTGGACCTCTTCATTGCGATCTCGGAGCCGAGGGATATAGCTATAGGATTTTGACATATTTGATGCGGTGAACATCTATTAAAATCTCAGATTATCTCCTATTTACTGATGCTTGGACAGAACTTTCTAATTAGCTAAGTCACCTATTTACTTAAAACTAGCAC
This sequence comes from Pinus albicaulis, assembly GCA_034641835.2. NCBI lineage: Eukaryota > Viridiplantae > Streptophyta > Pinopsida > Pinales > Pinaceae > Pinus > Pinus albicaulis. The sequence goes on from CM076577.1 coordinate 1,293,340,187, forward strand.
ATTTGGCGAAAAAAAAATTAAATTATTTTTAACCAAGATTGAATGTTATGTACTACATATATAAATCTGGAGGGGAATGGAGCGTTCATGTTGTACAATGTATTACTTCAATCTTATGATTTATCAATGTTCTATTGGAAACTAAGTTGATTGCTGGTAGAGTTCTGTTGCATTATTCTGTTGTAAATTAAGTTGACTGCTGGTAGAGTGTTGCTGCATCGTACCTTTGAGGGTATCTCTATTTTTAGAGCATACAGGAGAATGCTACTGTTAATTCTAGAGGCCTCTGTTGAAGGAATTTTTATGTTGAAGGCATTTATTTGAATTCTTCATGTATCTTCAAATAATAAGGTTTTACTTGAGCAAGGGCTACTTCTGTGTTATTGAAAAGGTGTCTCTAAAATTTGCATCATTATGTACCTTTTGACATTCATTTGAGCACAATGAAACAGGCCACAAAGAATCATATAAAGAGAGAGATGTGTCATAGAACTCAACTCCCACATAGGCATAATGCCACAAAGATTTCAAAACTTGTATGTCAGAGCGTCACAAAATTTCAGTATAATATAATGCCATAAAAGATTTAGATGCCACCAAAGAAGTCATAGTGACACATTATTCTGTTGTAAATTAAGTTGACTGCTGGTAGAGTGTTGCTGCATCGTACCTTTGAGGGTATCTCTATTTTTAGAGCATACAGGAGAATGCTACTGTTAATTCTAGAGGCCTCTGTTGAAGGAATTTTTATGTTGAAGGCATTTATTTGAATTCTTCATGTATCTTCAAATAATAAGGTTTTACTTGAGCAAGGGCTACTTCTGTGTTATTGAAAAGGTGTCTCTAAAATTTGCATCATTATGTACCTTTTGACATTCATTTGAGCACAATGAAACAGGCCACAAAGAATCATATAAAGAGAGAGATGTGTCATAGAACTCAACTCCCACATAGGCATAATGCCACAAAGATTTCAAAACTTGTATGTCAGAGCGTCACAAAATTTCAGTATAATATAATGCCATAAAAGATTTAGATGCCACCAAAGAAGTCATAGTGACAGCAAAAAAATTGAAAGCCTAGCCCCCCCCAAGGAGAGCTGGCCCATAAATAGCCTCTGTCCACATTTCACTTGATTAAACTCAGTTCAACACTGGAAGTCTTTCCTGGTTCTTTTGCAAATTTATTTCTCAATTTTAGAGAACTTGACAAATAAATATATTAACCCAACTTTGGTTTAAAACCCAACAAAGATATATAATCTGGCCTTTATATTCTCTTATCCGTGCACACAAATCATATACACATGTATTTCATATTACTCCCTTTCTAATGCTCAGACCTTCGGAATTTTAAACATAATCCCCGAACTTTATTTCATCATAAAATAAACCCACACACCAAGGATTTAATAAAATGAGCCAACTATACTCCCGACCTATTCAACACTGTAACCCAGACTAATAATATGTACTAAGGTCGACACACAACACTTAAACCCTAGCGCCGAACCTTATGACTGAGGTTAGAACACTTAGGACCTTATATTAATAATCTGACCCATTATAATTAAAAGACTTTTAATATATCTTATGGCCGGCCCCACACATATAATGAGCGGATTTCAACAATTGCGAACGCACATACCTTGGCTTAACCTCCGAGCGACTTTGAACGCGATCATTGTGCGATCAATCAACCCTTAGATCCGACGGTGCGAGTCCTTTTCAGAATTTTTCACGAACCGGGAGTTAATCCTCCAAAATAACGCAAAATGGGCAGTTTTCCTCCGTTGACGTGGCGCGCCCCGATAGGATCAGGTTTTTTTCGGCGGTTTCACTTTTGCGCAAAGGCGGTGCGAAATGGGTGGGTTTGGTTTCAAAAAACCGCTCTGGTTTTAAAGAGTGTTTGACTTGGGTCTCACCAGAGTTAACACAATCCTCTCTATTCTCTCGTTCCTTTGACACTGGGTTTGAACCTTGGTACAGGGCTCTCAGTTCACAACAAAACAAATTTATTTCTTTTGTAAGCGGGTTTCCACTACAATTTTAAATTACTGTTCTGCGGGAAAATACACACTACAGGTCACGTTCTTTCAATGGCTAACAAAACACATGACCCAAAACCTACAACAAGGACTCAATGCATCCATTCATGGCCTCTTACAGGGATTATAATGACAGAACACCTTCCGGTAATTTGATGGGAAATTACACCCAACGGTAATTCGATGGAAAATTACCTCCAAATCATGATTTCCCTAGGGATTTACTTTGCTCATGGATGCCAATCACTTTCCAGACCTTCAACGCATGTACTCTCTTTTTAAAAGGGTGAATGCACTTGAGCTGCTTCATCTGGCTCTCAGTGCATACATTAAAGCTACTGGGCAAGGCATTGTATTGGATGAAATGAAAGAGAAGGACATGGTGTCATCACTTCTAGACTAAAGCACGACTTGATACAATATGGGAAGAAAGTTTTTTGAAGAATGGGGCCTTTTCTAATACTATCAAGGATTCCCTTGAGCATCTAATAAATCTAAGGCAGGTTAGTTACTATATGTTTATGATCATTTTCTTTCTATTTATATAGATTTAATTATATAGGTTAGTTACTATATGTTTATGCTCATTTTCTTTCTGTTTATACAGATTGTTCGTTGAATTTGTGCTCTTGATTATCAAATTAAGTGAGACAGAAAGTTTGAAAGGATTAATGACAAAACAACTAAAGGTAAGTAATGAAAGAATGTTTTTAGGCAGACAATTGCATTCATAATATTAGATATATTGTTTTTGCATTTATTTGAATTATGGCCTTTGTTTGCAGAACCAACCAGCAGAACTTATTGCCAAATTTTTTGATGAGAAACTTCAATCTGGTAACAAAGTTACTTCAGAGGAGGAGTTGGAGAATACACTGGATAGAGTTCTCATTTTGTTCAGGTTTATTAAAGTAAGGGACCAACTGATATTCATTTATAAAAGTCTTATATAATAATTAACCCCAACAAATGAGATGTACTAATAGCTTAACATTGCCTCATGTATGAACTATGGTAGAATTTAAAAGTGGTATGAGACCCAAATGTACATCTTCAACCATTATGATGTTGGGTAAAAACCCACAGTCCCCACTTTCTGTGTATGAAAAATTGCACCTCCTATTCATTTCCCAATTAACCTCAAGACTTGGGCAATTTCACGATTCTTTAGTTGCTGGAATGGAAACTTAAATAGATAGGACGGAAGCTTTAATATCTCCTCTCCTATGGTTATGGAACCGTATACAACAACCAACTTCAACTCTAAGGTTTTTAAACCAAATGACCTCACAGCCACACTATCTCATTCTCAAATGTCAAACATAAGTAATTGACACCAATTGAATTCAACCTCAAACACCATATCGGCTATAAAAAATTTGTGCTTATGCATAACACCAAGGGTTAAATTTAATTAAATCACATGAAATGTGATTTCGGCCCCACAACCCATCAAACCATCATAACGCACTTTAATAAATCCCATTTATTTTGTCTTTCTCTTCTGCAACCTTTGATGTATTTTTTCTTAATTATCGTTCATTGTACAATTATATATATTACATCGATTGGATTTTGGCCATTCAAATACAATGTACATATACACAATACTGATCTGGGAATCAAATCTGGGGTATTGCATTCTAGGCTAGTCAATTGCTTGAAGTTGTTGAGACTAATTAAGAGCTTTGCAAGACAATCACTTACCTGCACCCTTGTCCCACAAATCATTCAATGTATGAAAAACTTGATATGCCATCCATCTTCCTGAAAAGAAATTATCCCAAACTGCCTTCTTTCCATTGAGAAAGTCCAAATTGATTGTGCAGCCAAATCCCATCCAGGGCAAGAAGCCACATAGTCCAAATGAATTTGTTTGGTATGTTATCACCCTAGTAATTCTCAGGTTGTGGGATGGGGATTTTTGTAGTTAAGAACATCAGGGGTAACCAAGAACCGCTTTGGGAATTCAGGATCTAGCCTTCCTGAACTCCAGAGAGGGATCTCTCCTAAATATTTAGCTTTGTTTTGGTAAAGGGTTTTAGGCTAGCTATGAGTGGAAAGTGGGACTTGTTTTGTAAGAGTGGTGGGAGTAAAAAATGTTTCAAGGTAAAAAAGAAGGATCTACCAGAACATTGGGCAATGGAGTCAACTTTCTAGGCAAGTAACGCTAGGAAATAAGACTTAAATATGCAAATGTACGAAGGGCAGGATAAATGACCTTCTAAGGCTTTGAATAGGCTTTGTTGATGGATTGGGTGAAATCTGAACAAAAGGGAACTTAAGAATCCTTAAGTTACAAAAAAGAGATTGAAGGAGGGGATCAAACTGGGACCTAGAGAAATTAAGAATTCTATGGTCCGGTTATCAAGCGGAAAACATTAAAATGCCAACTAGTTTAAAACAGGGAGCTTATTATCACTAATCCTGTTTAATTTCTCCTTAGTTGATCATTTAAGAATATAAAAACTTTAAATGAATGTATGTAAACTTTTAAAGAAAAAAATTGAAAATAGGAAAAAGACGAGACTTATCTTGGCACCACGAGAATCCTTAGTTATGATGTCTCTAATCTCGTTTCCAGTCTGCTGCTTCGCTAATTGGCTCACACCAACTTCAATATGTCTAGCAAAATGACTATAGTAGTCTTGAGAAATTTTATTCCATCCTGAATACTTCGAATTATGAAGTATTTATACACAAAATTGTTTACAAAATATCTCAGAAGTTGAGATAATGTTTTAAGGAAAAATAGGAAAGAGAACATAAGAAGAGGGACAACAGGAAAACAGTTTTCAAGATGTCCTCTTTTACAAGGAAAAATAGAACTGTTTAATCTTATCTTAATTGATTTTTGATGTGCTGTGAGCATTGTTGGCAATATGTACATCTTTTTCGTGGATGGTGGCTTGTACAATACTCTTCCTTTTCATATTTTGCTCTGATACTCTTTATCTCTACTTTTTATTATTTCACTGCTGTGATTGAAAAATGACCAGCAGTAACAATTTGATTTTACTGATACACTTTGACCCTGATACACTTTGGCACGGATTTTTTCACCACAAGGTAAAAGTAAAATATGATTTTTCATGCGATTTTCCTATCTTTTACCTGTCAAATTCACATCAGATCTGTGAATTCTTGCTATTGTTCAGTAGTGGGGATCTTCATATTCTTTAGTTTCCTGTAACTTTCATCAGCCTCTATATATTCGGAAATGTTTGGCTTTACTGTGAACATATGCTTGATTTCATTTTCCAAAAAGAACAAATTTTCAAAATATTGAAGAAGTACTTTTCCACTTGGAGATCCTTGTGGCAATGGCTGTTTAGCTTGCTCCTTAGCATGAGCTCTAATTTTCTGATCATAATCCTTTTGTGGCATCAATTTGTCATTTAATGCTTGAATGTCTAGTAAACTTGCTTCTAATAATATGTTGTATTTGGCCCAAAATCTTGAGATGGCCAAGTTCATATCTTTACACCTATATTCCAAATTATTCATCATGTTTCTCTTGTTCAAGACCTTCTTAATTTGAAGTATGGTCTCTATTCTGTCAGCAATTTTCAACTCTTCTAATTCTTCTATGTTTTTTCTGTTCAAAAATGCTATGAGTTGAATTGCTTGTGGTGGCTTATTTTCAATTTATTTTTTGGTTTTATCAATTTCTGCATTTGCTACTTGTAGCAATTCTTTCTGCTCATAAATTATCTGAATTGAAGGCCATTGAGAATGAATGCCTTCAATGATTTTAGTCCATAAATGATTTTTTATATATGTAACCTGATCTGTACGATTCACCTATGTTTGAAGAATTCTAACTTGTTCTTGTAATCTATCAGCCCTCTGTTCATGCCCTTTGGAAGTAATCAAGGCATCTCTTTTGGAAGTTTCCAGATTTTTAATAGTGCCTTTCAAACTAAGTATTTCTTTATCTTTAATTGACATATCTTCCATGGCTCTAATTATGGCATCTTTGTCTCCTACTGTGTTTACCTATGAATTTGATGAAGAAGAGGCAGAGATTTCATGAGAAGTGATTGGCACTGCAGTTGCCAATACTCCTTGTGGTGCCAAGTGTTCTGCCAATGTAGATGGAACAACTGTGCTTACAGTTGGGATCACTATAGGAATGACAACCTGTTGAGTTTTCTTCAATTTTTCATTCTCTTGCATGAAAGGTTCTATTTGGCCTTCCATTTCTTTTATCTGATCTCTCATTTTAAGAACAAGTTGTTTCAATTCATCATTCTCTATTTTCTAATGAAGGATTTATTTAGCCTGAGGATTTTCACTTAGAGGCAATTTTAGCTGTTTTCTGAGGGCAGCTATATCTTCATTTTTCTGTTTGATCAAAACCTTTGCAACTTCCATGTTAGCTGGATCATCTCCTGCTTCAATCACCAAGTCTTCTAATGCTTTAATCTTCAAGTTATTGGCATATAATGAGGCTTTATCCAATTTCATTTGTGTTTGAAGTTTTATCAATGTTTTCTCTAGCCTGATAGAATTCATAGTATTATTGACTATCTTAGAATATAGCATCTTTGCGTTGCTCCTATGAAATTCTATTTGGTCCAATTCATGGACAGCATCTGCAACAACTTCAAGATCTGTCTTTGAATAATCTGCAATAGATTTTGGATCAGCCACTATAGGCTTGAGAAATGACATCACCAATTTATTAGAGGAATAATCAAAAGCTGAAAGGAGTCTATCCTTATTCCCAGGCTTTTCTTTAAGGAATTTGGAATATGCTTCATTTTTTATTTCTTCATTCTTTTCCTTGATTTGCCTAACCCTGATTTGAATGTCTGACTCTGTATTGTCAGGTTCTTTAGAAGAGGATGGCATATCAACTTGAGATTGTTTATCCACCATGACTGTATCTTTCTGCCAGGCTCCAATTTGAAAATTTTGAAGCTCTTTGAGAGTTTCAGTTACTATCCTTGTTGCTTCGTCATCAGTTTCATGACCATTGTTGTCCTCAACATTGATAGCTTTATCCCTTTCTTCATCAGTCAATTTACTTTTCTTATGGTAGGGAATTCTGAATATTTTATCTAGAATAGTTTCAACAGTGAAACTATCTTCCTTTCTACTTCTTTTATGAAGAATTTCAGATTCTTTGTTCACTGTCACCACCTGTGTTTGATCAACCTGTTTATCTTTTCCACTGCTTCCCTGTGAATCATCATCAAATAAAGTGTTTGGCTCCCATTCAAGTTTATTGGCATATTTTTCAATTTGGGGCTTTGGATCATGCAAGAAGACAGACAACTTGCATTTCACTCTCATAGTTCTTAAAATACCTTGAGGATCATAATTCCACATAAAACTGTATGGGAATTTATACTCTTTCAATTTGACATTAATTTCATTTGCTGCTTCTCTGTTATTCACAATAAATGGCACAATTTGATTTTTCAGTTTGAACTGAGTCTTTTTCCTAGAAGCTATGAAATTAACTTCATCTGCATTTAACAGATGCCTTAAATATTCTAACGCAAATATCCTTGTTGTAACAAATATTGGAAGTTTATATGGGGCCAAGAGTGCACCAAATACTCTGATCTCTGTTTAACTTTTATATAAGTACCAATCCCCTGTTTTACAACTCTCAGATAGCTGTAGGATCCTCTTTGTTTCCTCCTTGATTCTAAGTGTCTGTTCTTTGTTCAATAAATTCATAGCAGGTACTAAAAATAAGTCATTGACATCTGCAAAGCTATATTCCCTGTTCCATTTTCTCAGAATTGATGACCAAAACACAACTGAAAGAACATTTCCTTCTGGATCTACCTTATGAAATTCAATAGGAAATTTGTCTGCTTGATAATACAAAAAGAGGTGAAGTAGATATGAGGTATATATAAAGACTCCTTCTTCTGAAAATCTGGACAACTGATAATGTATGTTTTCAGCAATGAACTTAGCAAAATTGTACACAATGGATGGAGACTAGCCAAGATTCAAAGTTGACAAAAAACCTAAGATAGCCACATTAGTGAATTCATCACTGGTGTATCCCAGTATGAATGATAGCATGGAGACAATCTATCTGGTTTCATTTGGAAAATAAAAAGTATCAAATTGAGGATTAAGCTTAGGGATATCAGCTTTCTTGGGACAAAAAGTCTAAAAGACTTTGAACTTAGAAGCAAAATCAAGTTCTAGGTAATTCTGAGTTAAATATTCTATTGACAATGAGGCAGCATTGGGGTCAGGGTTCAGTTGCAGCATAGAATTTATAGATTCTGCATTGATGTAAAATAATACCTCTCTATATTTATTCACAATGCACCTTTGGTATAGAAGATAATAGGACTGACACAATATGACAAAATCATGGGCTGAATGAGTTTAAGGAACAATGTATTTTGGCAGATTGGATTCCCAAACTGGTATATCTTTGTCATCTTTCTCTACTGATTTACCAAAACACCAGTTATATACATCAAGCAAATTGAACTCTACTGAAGGGTCCATTATTTTGTAGTCAAGGTCAACCAGAGGACTATTTTCTTGTGAGATAACTAGAGGTTGAACAGGCCTGAAAACTTCTGTTGAATCAACAGTGAGTACAAGGGTAGGTTTATCAATTTTAGAAGATTCAGGTTGAGGAATTTTAGTAGAGGTTTTCTTTTGAGGCTTTGGACCTTCTGATTTGGGGGTTACTTGTTTCTTTGTCATTTTTTAATTGAACAGAGCAAGCTTAGATTGTTTGCTGAGTTCTTCTGTTTGAAACAAGGGATGTTTGGAGTATTTCTCTGGTAAAATAGGATTCTGAGCAGGGTTTTGGATAGAAAGAGGGTTTTAATGCTTAGAAGATAGGTTATGATCAATTCCAGCAGTGAAAAAGATCAGGGTATGGATAAAACTTGCAAAAATGGAAACGAGGGATTCTGGGGGAATTTTGACAGAGTTTTCCCTGCACTTTGGATAATTTTTGCAATTTCCGTACGGTAATTCAGACAATTACAAGAAAATTTGAAGAATTGGTACTTTTTCTTTTGGAATTGAAGTTTTCTAGTCAATTTTAACGAAAAATACCTTTAAAAAGGTATAATTGTGGTAGATTGAGTTGCAGGTTGCGCGCAGTCTTCAATTCCACTGAACAGGTCTACAGAGGGTAATGTAGCTCTTCGTAGTTGAATTACAGGGAGATTGGCTTGAAAATGGCACTGATAGGTCTGAAAATAGTGAAAATATTTGCACAGGTTCTCAAAGGTAAAATGGTGCAAAATGGTGATAATTCAATGAAAATGGGCTTGGCAGAGATTTCACAATGTTTAGGGCACGAATAAGTGAAAATTCATTTAAAATTATGAGTTTTTATGCATTAACCATAGTTTAAACCATAGTCAAATCATATTAAATCTTAGTTTGGGCGGAAGTGGTTTTAGAATACCACTGGTTGGTATTTGCGCAGCTCCAAGGTGGTAAGCGGTAAATCGCTTTTTGAACGCAATCCAATTATTTGAGGACACGTCAACACAAGGCGGTTTCGAAAAACAACTCATATCGTGTGGCTTTTCCCAAACTTTGGTCGATTATTTTCATTGCGCGAAAATGAATTGTAAATGTTGGATCTGGCTTTGATGAGCGAATGGTCAGGATTTAATGGAAAGGTGTGGGGAAAGTTTTTTTTATCGTGTTCTGTTTGGCCCGTTAGATTAATGATATGGTGAATATCGGAGGGATGACATTCAATGCGATGGAGTAAAGGAATTTGGTTAAGTTTTATATATGAAACTGATTTTTCCAATGAAAAATTGATCGGGATAGGTTTCACAAGGGCTTAACCAAAGTTAAGAATTGGGGTAAGGGGGTATGCATCAGGGATTTAACATAATATTATAGTTTTAACCTTAGGTTAGGGAGTCAGGAAGGAAATATACGTAAGGGAAGGGTTACTTTGAAGTTTGGTTTAAACAAAACTTCGTTATTTTTGTTTTAAAACACGTAATAAAACATATTTTAACTCTTTTTTTTAATGTATTTTTATTATATGGTATTTAAATCAAAGTAATCTAATTACCATAGGGGGTGGGATTAATATAAAGATATATTTTAGCCAAAGGTGTTGTAATGTGGGTGTTTTATTTAAACATGTGAGAATTAAATACTTCGGCTAAAATTATAATAAGTGGTTTTTTGGGTTATTTATATAAAAGGGAGTTATATATAATAGGAAAAGGTTATTTTTATAGGGAATTAATATATAAATTAGAGTTAATATCAGTGATACCAAATGGTTTAGGATCGTTATTAACCTGTATAGAATTTTGGAGGCGGCGCAGAAAAATATCTTTCAGGATGCATTAAAGGTGGAGGTGCATTAGACAATGTTTTCATTTGCCTTGGTGTTTTTATTTTTAGTTTTTTCTCTAGTGCCATCCATTGTTTAAGTCCTAAGTTGTTCACATTTTCTTCCATCACAATTCTTTTTCTATGTTAGATACTATAATTCTTTGTTGATATTAGTTAGTTCTACTAATGTACTAATGTTTATACCCTAAAGTTTTTTGCATGTGTTATTGCCTCGTCATTCATTGCCCATGCTTTACATTTCCTTTAATTGTAGTCGTCTCAACTAGTCAATATTTCGCTAAGTTGAGGAGATGTAATTAATGTCAAGAAAGTTGAGTGTTTCTTCAGATGTTCATTGTTTACCATGAAATGTAGCTTGCACTGCTATTGCTAGTTTCAGATGAAATGAAATGTGGATAACAACTGTTACTGTTACTTAGGAATGAAATGAAATGAAAGGGGGATAAAAGTTAGGGAATATCAAATAAACACTGGTTTGTTTTGAATTAGATTATAGGGATTATGCAAAGATTGCTTGTGATGGGTTAACTAGAATTTTATTACTATTAAGATATAGGACTTGGTTAGGTCATGTAAGGCACTTTTGTAATGATCTTTCTTGGCGAGTTGGTATAAGCGATTTCTCTTTTCCCAGGCTTAGCTGCAGTTATTGATTGCAATGTTTCTAGATTCATCAGCATAGAGTAAGTTTTGGAAAATGGTAAATGACATGAGAATAAATCAAGAGCCAGATCATTGTCAAATCATCAGCATAACTGGGTTCCCTTGTATTGCATAACTTTTGCACAATACTCGGCAGGGGCTCTTAATTTGGCCAAGCATAATTGATCTTAATTAGCTCTACGATTATTCTTACATAGAACATCCTATCAACAACATTTAATGTTTTTCTGATGAACAGTGGAAATTCAAGTTTTATTTCCATTTGAAATACATATGGGAGACATGGTGATATTGATGCATGATTTAAAACTTTCTTCACTTGTTTTGCATTCGACAAGATTTGGCAACTGTGGTTCCAAGTCTTGAGCCAGCAGGAATTGATCTTCTCTCGATAAGGACAAACATTATCTTTCCTTCTTTGGAATATGATCAAAGGATGCCAGGTTACAATTATTCTTAATGCAGACAACTTTGCTATTTGTTTCTTTGTTTTTCTGCCACCATGTTCACTCCTAGAAAATGTTGTGCCTGGAGCCCAGTACACAGATCACTGCTCGTAGTGCACTAAAGCATGAGTATTTCAAAGATCTAGGTTTTGTACCCTGATCTGTATATTAGCTATGGGGATAAGAAGATTATTGGACTTCTGTAGCGTAGCTTGCATCTTCTCACCAGTGGGTTGCTCTTTGGAGACTGGTAAACTAGATGGAAACCTGTATAAGTAACACGATTAAGTATACCATTTTTTTTTTTTGTATTTTGTATTTTTCCACATTTGTTAAGGATTTGCACCTTTGGTGTAGATGGATTGTGGTGGTTCTAGTGATTCAAGACTATTTAAAAAAACTTTATTTGGAAAGCAAGTTGTTTACGATTGTCAAATATGACTGATCATTTGAAATTCTTTGCCATCTGTTGTTACTGACAGGGTATTTTATAATATTGTGCAATCTTGTTTTCTATGCTTTATAGCGTGAGTATTTACTTGTTATGGTGATGTGTAGAGGATATGATATTCAAGAGTTTTTTATGCTGGTTTTGAGGAAAACATCTCAATAGTGATGAAACCCTTGCTTTAAATCATGCAAGGTTCTAATGGTGATGAAACCCTTGCTTTGAATCATGCAATGTTCCGATGGTGAAAGAGAATGCTTATTTTGGATTCCAACCACGAAACTTTTCTTAAAACTCCAACCCATAGAAAAAGGTGAAATGTTGTTTATAAATGTCTTTTGTTGTGCAACAGGTCTTGTTAAAACATGCAATATGATATATCCACGTGATTTCATTTTTGAAGCACGTTTTTTGATTGGGAGGCATAGTTGTTTTCCAGTTATATTTCAAAATTTAAACTTTCTTGTTTGTGACGATTGTACGAAGGATTTTAGTGACATTTTATTCGCTAATTGTTTATGGATAGTTGGTGAATGGTTCATTTTTTACCTACAATATTATTGTAGGTACGAGGACCTTGGTCCCTAGGAATTAAGGGCCCCACTGTTTTCGAGAGATCTTCCTTGTTGCATGAATGCTAGGGTGCCTTGTTGAGAAAAAGTAAGGGTATCTTCTATGATATTGATGTCTTTTCTTCAATGGATTTGACGCACCAAATGTATGCTTTGATGATGAAGTAACTCTGATTATCTTGATCTACATAGATAGCTCATTGTTGGTGTTGTTTGCTCATGGGTATCACTACATTATTGAGCTCTTTGGATTGATGATGGGGATGATCCTGGCTAATTGCTTCATGTGATCCTGTTCTTCTTCAGAAGAGGTTGGCTAAGTATTTGATCATTGTTTTGCCAACACGGATGGTGCATTTTCTTGTTTTTGTAAGAAATTATCCATGAATTTAAGTTCTTACATTGTTTCATTGGTGATTGGCATGTCTTCTTGCTAAAGTTGTTTTAGTTATGAGCAAGTTGTGGGTATTTTCAAGACCCTCTTAGTTGCTTCTTTGAGTTTAGTTGCATGTTCCCTAGACTCTTTCCTTTCCTGGTCATGTACTGCAACTGGTCAGGCACAAACACCCCTTGGGTAGTGTATCAAGAACTGGTGGTCACGTACTATGGAGCATGTATAACTGTCACGGTCAACCATTTGCGGGCATATGGGGTCCCTGAAGAGTTGCTCCTTTGAGTTTAGGTGCATGTTCCCTGAAGTGATTGGATTTCACTAAAGGATTAGATGGGCTAGAGCTTGTTTGATTATTTAATCTTTGCCTCTTTCATTAAAATTTCCTTTGTTGATAGATCCCTCACAGTCAATGATAGTTTGTGATTGAATGGCAGTGAAAGGTTGAAATGAGAAACTGTCTTCTCTGTTGAATAAGATTTAAGCCTTCTTGCCTAACTGTGTATGTGCTATTGAAATTCTCCGAAGAAATAATATTCTGAATTGTGAACTCTGTGTATAATTAGAAGAAGAAAAATTGCTGTGTTAAATCTCCTGTGGCCCTCTCTGTATGTGGTTGACCACAAGTCTATGTGATTAATGTGAATGTGTAAACTTGGTATATAACCCCTGTAAGAGGCCAAGAGTGAGTTGTAGTGGTTCTCAGTCCAAGTGAGGATATTAAACCTTTGTATAAGGTGTTGAGTTCTGTGTGTTCGAACAAAATTCATAGGAGTGAAACCCTATTATGCTTTGAAACCCTATCGAAGGCGGAAAACCCTACCCGTTGAAGAATTTAACGTGTTTTATTATTTTGAATGATATCATTGAGGCTTGACCCCAAAGTTAATGGGGTGGAGGTTATACGAAGAAATGTGCTAACCATAGTAGAAGTCCAGTCGAGTACTATCCAAAACCCAAGAGTGGTTTTGCGAAACCAAAACAGCCTTCATTGCGCAGCTTTTGGCCGGAGGCGAAACCATTAAAAAAAAAAGCGATCATATTCCATGATGCCATGTCGTTGGGGTAATACGCCCTCATCACGTTTCTTTGAAGTGTTAAAGTCAGGTGAGCAAAAAAATGCGATATTTTTGTGCATCATCTGATCTGGAGGCCAAGAGATCTGACGAATATCGCGCGTTCAATTGCACGGAGGTTAAATTAAGGTATGAAACATTGACTCATGTTGAAAACCGCTCGTTTATGAGTTTCGATGTGTGGGGCCCGTAAATACAATACGTTATAAAAACGTCATGTTAATGTTATAACCTGTGGTTGAATGTTATAAGAACGGGTGCATATGTTAAAGTCGTCGAACCATTGGTTTAATGATACGTGATAAGTTCGGAATACGAAGCGGTTGTTATGTTATGATTCAAACCTTAGAGAGAGGGGGTTAAGTAGTGAGTCGGCTAATACAGTTGATAAAAAAAAATAAAGGAAGGGGTTCACCTATGATATAAGTGCGTGGTTAATTAAGCTGTGAGCCTCGGGATATTTGCCTTTTTATACAATATATAAGGGGAGGATTTCTATTATAATTCGAGTGCTTTATAGAAAGGGCCAACCTTATAACATAAGATATATATATGGTTTATACGCACTGGAATAATAATTTTCATTTTTTTTTTCAAAAATTAACTAGCCGTTGGTATACTGACGCCTTACAAGTGTCGGTCTTGCAAAGTTTCATTTAAAAAAAAAAAAATTTAATTTTTCGTTAGTATTGTGACACCTCTTTTTGGCATCGGTCTTGCGACACTCTTGTAAAGCGTCGATATTGCAACACTTTAGAAAAGCGTCGGTCTTGTGCCACTATTGACAAGCATCGGTCTTGCGACACTCGTAAAAACCTTTGATAGTGCGACATTTTAATACGTGTCGGAAGAGCGACGTTCAAAACGTCGGACCCCATATCGTCAAAATTGCGACACTTTAGAATAGCGTCGGTCTTGCGACACGTTTGAAAAGCATCGGAATTGCAACGTAATGGATAACCATGTTTTGTCTGGCCTCGAACTATCGCTCTTGCGACACTTTAATAAGCGTCGGCAGAGTGATGGTATGGAAAATGTCGGAACCCTTTTCGTCGGAATTCCGACAGTTTAATAACGTCAGAAGAGTGACGGTATGGCAAACGTCAGAAGAGCGATGATTGTTTGGAAACGTCAGAAAATGTGTCAGTATTGCGACACTTTGGCAAAGCGTCGTAATTGCGACGTAATGGTGTTGAAGAGGTTAATCCCCTCTGCGGACAGAGGTGATCCCTACTAGCCCAGATCGGGTCTAGCAACAATCAAACACGCTACAGGGCAGGTTCCTAATTGAAAATAAACCGACTTGCGAGGAAGGCTTACCTGGAATCCAACACTGTCGTTTGTAGAAGAGGTGGTGCTCCCGTTCCTTTGCCCTAGCAGATCAAAATCCTCACGATCTCCGTGATCGAACACCTGCACATGCAAGAAACAACACAAACGCAAGCATAAAACCCAGTATATACAACTATATGTCAGCCGAAGAGGACATAACTCATGAACATAGTCAAGAACAAGAGTGGAACCATAACCAATAGTCGCTTAACATTAATGAGTCAAAAGAAGAATACAACCATAGCTTCAATGCAGCACTCTCCTTTGGCGGGTTGTCAGCCAAACATGTCTCGATAAAGCCTGTCAAGGATGGGACAAGCCTCTCTCTCCGGATACTTGACAACAGTCTCCTTGCTTGGATTTGGCCTTAAGGGAATCAAGAAGGCTCTTGCAGCATAAGGATGTGAAAGCTCTTGGGAACTAGCTTGCAAAGGAGATGAGCAAGCTTTTATATATGGAGGAAGGGGAGTTGGGATCCCTATAATTAAGGGATTGGCCCTATCATCAAGGAAGCTTCCATGAGAGGTGGCAAACCACTTCCTCCCTATGGAAATCCGTAGCCAAACCTCCCAACTCAAGATAGATATCAGTCCAGGAATTTGTTAGGACGAAACTTCTGCCATTTATTTTTAAAAAACACCTCTTAATGTGGTTGGCGTGGGTACGACTCTATGGCAGAGCACCAATTGGCATGCCCTCTTTGGAGGATTTGCGCCCTTGGCGCGAGGGCTGAAATGTGGAACCGCGCCAATGGAAAAAGAGCTATTTTTAGTGTTTTTTGCAGGGAGATGTCTTCAGGGAAATGAAAGCTTATCTTCAGAGGGATGCAATGAAAGTCTTTTCAAGTCTTGTCTCTGCTCACAAGTCACGGAATGAGCCCTCCAATGTGTGGGATGGGGAATGGCAGGGATGGTGACAAATTGCTGTGTAACAGATGCCCCCTAAAGCATGAGGCCTGAGAGAGAGAGAGGGGTGAAATGCTTTACGAGAACATGCCGACTAAAAACACTGCCATCGGAAAACCTGCGGAGCGAAGTACAACTGATGTCTCAGATACATGATATATATGCGTGGTATGGGCACAACCATCCATAACAGAGTATACAATAATCGATATCCAAGGCATGGACGCAGCCACCCAGAGAGGATCAAATAAATAGACTCAGGTATGGTCGCATCCATCCAATCAGTGAGTCATGTAATAATCATAATAATCCACAAAATCGCAGCTTGGATTACAACATACACAATCTAAGGTCTTGCGCTCCATCTCGACCCGAACAAAGTACAAGCTCAAGCATGCGAATATGTAAGTTGAAGTCGAACATGCAAGAACATCATCTAATTACCAGCCAATGATGAAAGCTGTTAACAGACGCGAGAGGAACCACCAATAATGTGAATGGCCCTCAAAGTACTATAGGTACAATCTATGGCGTGTGAATCAATGAGCTGGCGTTGCACGCCCGTAGACTCACTCGATCGGAGGCCAATGATGAAAAACTCACGTCGAATGCGATGAACCTGCCATTGAGGCATGCATGCTCCAAGGTACCATAAGGGAGTCTCTAGATCATCTTCCCGGATAATGAGTTGGAGTCGACAGGAAGTGACCTTGATCGAAGGTGGGCCATAATGTTTCCCACATCATCGACACGAGATAGAGGAACATGATGTTCTTTTGTGAATCAGGATCATATGAGAATAAGAGGAAGGTTGATACTTTGCAGAGGTCAACTTCTCTTGAACATATGATGGCACAATAGTGGATTTGGCAGTATTTGACATCAACGGATCAGAGGTCATGGTGATGAGGCAACGAGCAGATGAGAGGTCAAAAGGGATTATCCAAACCCATGGAGGCAAGTGAAGAATGAGATGAGATGTCCCCACCCAACACGAATGTGGACAAGTGCCATGTTCAAGAGCGACATACTGCCGACACGACAATGATGCTGGTTCCATTTCCCCCCCACCATTTCTGGCGAGTACCCCAATTATTTTCGATAACAAGCTTGAAGGGGATAGCATATGCTTGTAATATAAGTCCGCCCTTCAGGCGAATCCATCCTAGTACATTTAACGAGCCCTAGGAAGGAGAAACTCGGATAACGTCATTTCGACTGAATCCGATGTCATCAGGGTTTAATGAGTCTGACAAAGGAAGAACTCGACGTCTTTTCATGTTTAGAGAGTTTGAAAAGACAGCTGAAAAGTAAACTCCAGTGATCCCTTTTCGTAGATAGTTCCTCGGACCCGAAAAGGTAGAAAACAATATTCCTTTTTCCTAGTCGCGATAGGTTAGGGTATTCTTTTTTCATAAATAATCCATCCCAGCCCGAAAAAGGGGTAAACGTATACTGGGTAGATGTCGATTCATGTCCACTTTAATGAGATCGAAATGACAAGGGCCTCGACAATATTTTCATGTTTTAGAGAGTCAGAAAAGAGCTGAAAGATGACTCCAAAGTGACTTTTTCGTCTATTTACCGAGACCGAAAAAGTATAAAATACAACTCGTTTCACCGTTTAAGTTGCGTAAAAAAAACCTGTTGCTGCACAAAAGCAAGTGTAAAACCCATTTTCGACAAAATATATTAAAATATTCAGAGAAATAACTTTCAAAACCTATTTTGAGTTCAAAAAGTTATAAATATGTCAAATGGTAAAAATAAAATTACTTTTTACTATTTACCTCACCGAAGAGCAGCAGTGGTCCATTTTGTGTGTGAACTTCTGATGGCGATTGCGACTGGTCTGAGCTACCATTCAGATTCCCGTCTATTCCAGGTAAGAGGCACTTCTTTGTACTCCATTTCAATCTATTTTTCATAAATTTTTATTGCATATTAGACTTCGGTGAGGAATTTTTGAATTTTTAGGGCTCCGCCCATTGGCGCGGGTATCCCACACGGACTCGTGCCAATGGCATTTTATTTCCAAAGGGCCCGCGCCAACTAGCGCGATTGTTAGGAAAACAGTCGCGCCAGCGGCGCAATCTAATTTTCTATTCAAAATTTCTACACAATGAATGAATTGCATGAATTTTTAAGGATAGCAGAGGTCTAATTGAAGTTTTTTGACCATGTGAATGCAGGCAACCGATCAAAATGGTCATTGAGTGGAAAGAGAGGGAGCATGGGGAAGAGGATGAATAGGCCATGGAGAATGAGACTTGCATGAATGCCCTCAAGAACTGCGGGATTAGGAAGTTCTTCCTGACACCTTGCTTACGAGCTCAGCCTGAGCTCCTACAGTACCTGATCAGCATATGGGACGAACATGAACAAGTGTTCAAGTTGCGGGACCAAGTATTAGAACTGGAGGTTTATGATGTATACTTCATAACCAGATTATCGCGCAGAGGTCCGGTGCCCATATTGACAGGGAGAAGACCGTCTGGTGAGAAGATGGAGCAAGTGATGGCACGAGTGTGCCGAGGGGCACGACTGGGATTAGGAAGTGGAAAGGTAGACATCCATACTATTCCCGATCTAGCACTCAGGGTTGTGCTTCATACCATCACGCGGGCCGTGGGATCGCAGGCACTGCATGAGGCAACAAAGGCCCAACTCCTACTGGCTTCAGAGTGCATGAGTCCCATATTATTTGACTGGGCCATAGCAGTGACAATAAATATCAAGAGACAGCTCACGAAGTGTAAGAAGGCAAAACTGAAACAGTTTGGCTACGATTCTATCCTGGTATCGTTCATTCTAGAATGATTACCAATCTTCCAGGGCCAAGGGGCCATAGTAGCTGAGCCGATTCCACGAGAGCCGATAATGGCTCGCTGGGCGGCACTGATGCCCAGAGCTGGAGGAGGCCAAAAGATGTCCTGGAGGCCAGCGTTTTTTGGGTGGTTGCGGCATCAGTTGATTGTAGTGGAAGACTGGCCATATGCAGGAACCGATTTCACTGGAGACCCAGATCTCCCACTGCCAGAGGGAGATGATTGGGACGAGGAGTTTGGTATGATCTCTTCTCTTTTTGATTTTTATGTTTTATGATTTTTTTTTTTGGTAATACATGTTCTGTCCTGACACATTTTATATGTATGCAGACGTGGGCCCAGAGAGACCAGCCGGTATGTCTCCTATCGTGCGGAGGACTCTTCCCGCACCTGATCCTCAGGCAGAGGGTGCAGAGGGGGGGGGGGGTTAATCCAGAATCTCAAGGGTATTGCCCGAGGGATTCCAGACTATGCCCGGCTGGCAGATGTACCGATGGTGTACCAGAGACATACGGTGGGAGTGCCTAGTCGCCTCCACCGACTTCTGAGACGCTTAGTGCGTGCAGTCATTTTTTATCATGAGCACCATGCGGATTAAACTCCTAGGGTTTTTATCATGCATATTTTTTGAGAGACATGTCGTCTCCAGATGTATTAATATGAACATGTATATTTTTGATTTAATGTGATGCACACTATGCAAACATTCGATATCTATATCTATATATACATATCTATTTTTGGATGAATTTTCCTTTTACATGTGATGATGATTTACAAATTGCGCAAATGTCTATCTAGAACCAAATTAGCTACTGCATCAGTTAACGCATTCATATGCCTGGGTATATGTTGATATGTAATATAGTCAAAATTTCTTTCCAGTAAATGAATACGCAGATACAGACGTAAAATGGATGGGTTTCTTACTGAATAGTGTTCGTTCAATTGTGATACTACAAGTTGTGAGTCTAGATACACAAGTAATTCACGGATACCGAGGTTTACAGCCTCGGTTAATAATTTTAACACAACACTATATTCCGTGATGTTATTTGTAGTACGTCCTAGACACACACCTTGCAGGTTGACCAACTCACCAGCAGGATCGCAGATTACCCAGGCCGCCGAAGACAGATTCCTGGTACTGCGGGAGGCACCATCCGTGAAACCAACAAACGGATGGATGGACATCTGCACAATCAGGAAGACCCGATTAGCAGAAAGATGTTTACATCGCAAACCACACCACACATGCACACAAATGAAATAACACACTTATGTACACACACCACACCGAAAATGACTTCAAGCGTAGTATTTTTTGAGGTACAACCCATTTCTGGGATGCGCCAGCAGAACTCCTTCATAATCTATAAGCTCATAAGCCCCATTTTTCAAAACGCGTTTTACTATGTAGGGCCCATGCCACATAGGTTGGAACTTTCCGGCCCCAAGCTTGTCATGTGCTTGATCGTATAGGAGGACGAGGTCCCCTTCGATAAAGGAACGCGGAGAAACTGATTGATCAAAGTGAGTTTGACCTGCTTCTTTTGTGCTTAAATGACTAAAGCAGCTAAACGGTGGGTTTCATCTAACCGTTCTAGATACAAAAGACGCTCTTCCTCAGCAGAAGTATCAGGTAGAAGTTCCACAACTAATTTCAAAGAAGGAATCTCGCATTCAACCAGAAGAGTTGCTTCCAGACCATACACCAACTGAAATGGTGTGAATCCAGTTGCACTCTTTGCAGACGTCCGGTATGCCCATAGAGCTGAGAACAGTTGGAGGTGCCAGTTGGATTTGTGAATACCAACTGTTCGTTGAAGCATAGTGACCAAAACCTTGTTCATTGCTTCAACCTGGCCATTTCCCTGAGGGTAATATGGTGTTGAGCTATCGTGGCGTAAGCCCAACCTTGAAGTCAGCTCGGCCATCATATAATCTCGGAAATGAGTACCATGGTCAGTAACGATGGCTTGAAGGACCCCGAAACATGCAATGATGTGGTTGAAGATGAACTAAGCAGCCGTCTTACCATCGGCAGCAAGTGTAGGCATCGCTTCGGCCCACTTAGTGAAGTAGTCGACATCGACGATTATATACGCATGCCCCCCGGCCGAACGAGGGTTACACGTCATAAAGTCCACGCTCCATTTCGAAAAAGGGCCGATGGTAATAACATGGTGCAAAGGGAGAGGCGGCGCGCGCATATTGCGCTGAAACACCTGGCACGCATGGAATTTACGGACTGCAACGATACAGTCTTTGAATATGGACGGCCAGAAGTAACCTGCTCGCAGAATTTTCTAGGCAGTGGCATATCCGGACACATGTCCACCATAGGTGCCACTATGGCAGTCATTTAGGACTCTTTCAGCCTCTTCCAAGGTTAGGCATCGACGGAGCATCGAATCTACTCCAACGTGGTATAACATATCTCCTACAATGCGGTAGGGTTGAGACTGATGCCGAATCCGTCGTCGGGCATCTTTAGTCAACTCAGACTGAAATGTGGAGGTTTGAAGATACACGATTATGTCACCGTACCAAGGGTCGCGAGTACTGATGAGGAAAAGAGTTTCTTCCGGGATATGATCCTCGGAGAGTGAAGGAGTGGAGTCTGTCGGGAGTGAGCATATAAGATCCGCGAAAACAAGAGATTTGGTCGACTTAGCAGTATTAAACTCTAAGTCAAACTCCTGCAGGATAACGATCTGTTTGGAGTATTTTCCCCCCAGTAATTTTCGAGAAAGAATATATGTCATAGGGTTGCAATCCGAAACCACTGTTATCGTACGCAACAGGCTGTAGTGGCGAAAGCGCTGCACAGCGTGTACTGCAGCTAACGCCAACTTCTCGACATGAGAATAATGCGTTTCTGTGTCGAGAAAGTCTCATGATAGATAATAAACAACATGTTCATTACCATCATCATCATCCTGCACTAGAACCATAGCTATGGTGCTAAGCGCGGCGGTGAGATACAAAGTGAAATCGCGGTGATAATCAGGAGGACGAAGAAAAGGAGCATTAACCAGTAACGTCTTGAGCTTCTCAAAGGATTGCTGAGCAATTTCGTCCCAATGGAAGGGAACGTTCTGCTTTAATAGGCGCGTGAATCCTTTAGCCACCTCTGCATAGTTCAGGATAAAGCGTCGAAGGAAGTTTTCTTTTCCCTGCAGACTCTGTAACTGATATAATGAGGAGGGTGATGGGAGATTGATGATAGCCTCGAATTTTTAAGGGTCAAGGTGAATTTTGTCTTTGGAGACTATGAATCCCAACAGACAGCCAGAATCCACGCAAAAGATGCATTTATGAGGATTAAGCCTAATATTGTAGCGTCTACAGCGAAGGAAAATCTGGCAGAGGTGTTCAGGGTGGTCCTCTCGCCTAACTGAATGAGCTGGCAAGTCGTCCAGATAAGGTTGAACGATATGGCGAATATCATGGAAAGCGTAAGACATCGCACGCTGAAAAATGGCTCCAGCGTTCTTCAAGCCGAACGGGAGCTTTTTATACACGAAAGTACGCCATGGATAGATGAATGTAGTCTTGTGCTAATCAACAGGTAGAATTTTGATCTGATTATACCCATAAAAACCGTCCATCAAGGAATAGATCTCACTTTCGGCACATTCATCGATGATCTGGTCTATGAACGGAGTGGGATAGTTATCCTTTGGACATGCGCGATTGATGCCGCGGTAATCAACGCAGACCCTAATAGTACCCTGCTTTTTATCGACAGGGACAATGTTGGAAACCCATTTTTTGAGGGGGATGGGATAAATAAAGTCCACGTTCAGAATTTTTTCAACTTCTGCCTTAATTGCAGCAGCTTTATGAGGATGCATTGGGCGTAAGCGCTGGCCCACGGGCTTCGCACCAGGGTAGGTTGGAATCTCATGCACTACGATACTGGGATCAATCCCAGGCATTTCCTCGTAAGACCAGGCGAACACATCTCTGAATTCTTTGAAACGATCAGTATAGACCTGTATCTCATCAGGAGAACAGGTCACTCCTACATGTATATTCTCAACAATCCCCAGTTTAATGGAGATGTTGATCGGGATGGTTTGAGTGATATTACTCAGGTTTCCCTCCAAAAGAACCTCATGCATCAAAATGGGCGTTTGGAGAGGAGGAGTAGGAACCTGAGATGCATCACGCTCTAGACAATCCGACATTGCCCCCAGGCTAGGAATGAAAGAGGAACGATGATGTCCATCGCTCCAAGGCAACTCCTCAAGAGACATTGTTTCAACAATGGCTTCATCGGAAGGAAAAGTCTCCTTGAGAGGATCAGATGAATCGGCCTGACCAAGCCAGGGGGATTGAGAGTAGACATCTAGAGCCATGCTCAAAGGAGCATGCTAAGGAGGTGGAGGATCAGATGCAGCAAAAATTTCATAGTAGCTAATCTCTACTGGAGTTAAGGGCATTGATTCTCCAAACTCAAGCACCTGCTCAGGCGTAGGGATGAGCCAGGGGTCATAAGACCTGGAAATCATGTTAACTTGAGCGGTGTGCGGTGGTAGTGCGGGAAAAATACCCATGAGGACAGGGTCCTTGAAGAGACCGGGTCCTACACTGTCAGGGGGATTTGGGATCTGATCCACGTATGAAACGTTGTTCTCGGAGGTGGAGGTGAAGAAGGACAACTGATCCACCGTGACGATTTTGCCCTCGTGAGGGAACTTAAGAAGTCGAAAGACGGTGGACGGCACGCATAGCATGGCATGAGTCCAGCTGCGGCTGAGAAGTATATTGTAGTTGAGCCTGGAATCCACTACTTCTACTTCTACGTTGACAGTCTTCCCCTGTAAAGTGATCGCTAAACTCTCGAGAACACCCAGGGGTTTGGATTCCCGACCATCAAATGCCTCTAGGGCATTGGGAGATGACGAAAGGGCCGAAGAGCCAACGACCTTCCAGCAAGCAGATGACATGACGCAGGTAGAGGCACCATCATCCACAACATCCCTATGGATGTTAAGACCATTGATCCCGACTTGAATAACAAGAGCGATCTGATGTGGAAGTCGGGGGGTGAAATTCTCTAAATCGAAGGTGAGAAGACTCTAATCGGTGGGATCAATGCCACCGATTGTAGACAATAAAGCCTTCCGTTGCGAAGAACAACTTTGAAGAAATTCTAGTGCAGACATAGCAGGAGGCGCCTGTGCCAAATCCTCAACAATACTATAGTGCTGAGCGGCACGGGCATTCGGATTATAAGAAGATCTTCGTAAAACACCTTTAGAAGGTCGCTTCACAATAGGTTCAGGAGTAGGCTTCTCGATTTCCAACGAACCGGAGACAGGTGGGGGAGGTGGTCCATCCGCAACTGCCTTCCCAGGTGCCTGCCGCGATTCGTTGTAATCCTTCGAACGTGTGGCAACAAAGATAGGTGCAGCACCATTCATCATGAAAACTTGGGACCCAAATGGTGCAGATGGTGAAGGCTGTTCAACCATCTGGGTCTGCTGAGACGGGAATGTTTCTTTAAGAACTGCCGGAGTCCCTTTAGAGCCTTTGAGAAGTTGACTAACTTCAGATCATCGTGGACAATCCTTGGTATAATGGTCTCCTTCACAAATGAGGCAGGGGTACTTTGGTTTACGTTGAGAACCATCCTCAGTACGAGATTTGGATTCTGGCTTTGGGGCGTCGGATTTAGATTTACCTTTGCCCTTCTTTTTCCCTTTGGAGGCTTTCTTCGTAGGATTGGCCTGAACGACGTTCACCTCCACAGTTTTTCTAGAATCAGTAGGGGCGGGAGGAGCAGAATTGTTGGATGAGTTGGACTTCTTCTTCCCATTCGAAGATTTCTTTGAATTATGAGACACAGAACCAATGACACCATCCACTGCAGGGGTAGGTGGAGCCTTAGAGGTTCTGGACTATGGAGCATCAGGAAAGATATCATAAAGCGTGCCGGACTGAGAATATACAAGATCCAGATATTGGGCATGCGCAATGGCTTGTTCCTCTGTCACACATGCTCCCATCGCAATATCTTGGGAGATTTTGTTCACGAAGGAGGTGGTGAACCAGTGAGTTAGTATTTGATCAGGTATATGAAACTTGATCAGTCTACGATGGTGCCGCCACTCATGAATGTGATCAGAAATGTGAGTGGCTTTGTCCTGCTTCAAAGAAGTCAGGAGGTGCGTCCCGGCTTCATAACGAATCGGTAACTGAAAGTGCGTCAGAAAAGCCATGGCTAAGGAATTGAAATCTTGGAAGATGCCACGGGATAACTCGATGTACCACTTAGCAGCGGCTCCAGTCAAAGTGCACTGGAAGAGGCGCAGACGAATTGAATCTGTTACACCATTTTTTGGTCATCTAACCTTTCATCATTAGATGGACCCAAGTACACCATGTAAGACCAGTTTTACCCCAAATAAAACTGCTTTCACTATGTTAATTAGGAAACCCCAAAAGGGAATATTAAACAAACCCATATTTGTTTGATTTTCCCCAAGGAATAATTAATTAAACCATAATTTAATTATTATTCCCAGTCATGTTTAACCCAAAAACAAGGAAATTAATGAGATAAACCCATAGTTATCTTATTATTTTCTAGGAATAATTATTTAAATAATATTCCTTGTTAAATATGACCAAATCAACCACCATTAATTAAATAAATCATTATTTATTTGATTATATCCCAACCACTTTCTTAAAAAGATAAATAAATCATTTATTTATTTATTCTTCACTAATCAAGAGATTTGACCCAAGTCAAACACCCTTTCCCTCCAACAAATAATAATAAAATATTCCATAGAGGTGGATCTAGATTTGATTAACATTATTTTAATCATGCACCCAGATCTAGAATGACCCAATATTTTGTTATAAATAGGAGGGTTTTCCCCATCATTCTTCACCTTTTGTTGCCTATTAGATCACTCTGGATCTATACACTTGGTCTCATTTCTACCATTTTGCTCCCATTGAGCTCTACCTTCTACATTGGGTTTTCTACATCTACAAGAGAGAGAAAGCTTAGATCTGAAGTGCTGAGGACTACAAAGAACTCATCCCATTGAGGAGATCTGGATACACCTTCTTGTTTCCTCCCAGGTGCCCTGTAATATAAAAATTCATTCAAAAATCGTGTTCTTGTCTTGTCTGGTGGATGCATGGAGCAAACTCTTTACTTTACTGCTTAATGTCTTTCCATTTATAGATCTGTTTGTTGCAGCACTTTAACTACTAATTGCAGATCTGAAGATGTTTTGCAGCCATTATTGTTGTTAGGGCTATTAGTTATGCGTAGCTAAAGTGGTTCTTTTCGTACACTTCGACGAAGAATTCATACTAACAAATGGCGACTCCACACGGGTTTTAAATTACGACCGCTGTCGTTTTTCATATTCCTGCATATCCAGCTACTTCAGGCCCTAGGGCTTCTTTTCAGTTGCTTAGTTTTCCTCTTTTTATGTCATTTTTCTCACATAAAACCCTAAAAACTTAAAATTTCTAACTTCCGTGTGTTTCTGGCCCTATTGCGCAGGTAAGCGACACCAGCCGCCGGGCGGGGCAGCAGCTTTCGAAAATCTGCCCGCCGAGACAGCGAACGGTGCCTTTTGGCCCCTAAGCTTTGCGGCCTGGACCTCCGAGTCGCCTGCGCACCCCCCGACACATTTTACGCGACACACGCTCGGATCGGGTCGGGCTTGCGACACCGCGCGCTTTTTTCCCGGCATTTTTTACTTTTTAAGGTTTCTTGCGACACGAGGGTCTTCCGCTCTGTCTCGGCCCGCCTTGACCAAGATCGTCTGTTTTTACTCATCTAAGTGGGAACCCAGCCCCTTAGGGCTTTAGTACCCTCCACTTTTGTGGAAGAGTTTTAGCTGTTTCAGCCGTCGGTTTCAGAGCTTCAGCCCCCTCTTTTCCAGATCTGTTACCTCACTTTCAGATCCATTGAAATCAGCCTCTTTTCCTTTCAAATCACCTCTTGTCGTTTTGTTTGGACCTCTTCTGAAGGCCTCTGCCTTGCCCCCCCGGTTTTTTGCTGATTTCCCTTTTCCGGCCACCTTGCCTCTGTCTCTTGGCTGTGATCTGCACCCCTTGTCTGCAGCTTTATCCTCCAGATCTCTGTCCCCTTTGACCCTAGATCTGTTGAGCTTCCTTTGTGTGTGTTTCCATAGTTTTTCCCTTTCTTTTCGGCATAGTTGTGAGAGACCCACCTTCTTGTGTTAGATAGATGCATATGTAGCTGTTATTTCTCTGTTATTTCAGCATTTTATTCTGTTCTCTGTAGGTTTACTTTCAGCTACGCAGCACACTTTTTCTTGCTCTCAACAACGGAAAGGGTTTAAAAATTAAAATTAACGCACGCCACCCACTGACCCTAAGTGAAGAAGCGCCTGGTTTACACGCCCAGCAAAAGACTCTAAAATCAATTGTCACTTGCACACCTTATACGCATCGACGCTTCATGATTGTCCCTTTACGCCTTGTCGGTTTCCTTCTTCATTTTGTCATCATTGCGCCCCCCAAGCGTGGTTCCGAGGAACTTCTTGGCCTTCCCCCCTCGATTTCGGTTGATCGGCTTCTTTCCTTGCGCCAAGTCGTCGATCCAGTCCACCTTCGAGTCCGCACTCCGACTCCTCTCCTGATTCATCGGGTCCCCCTTCTCCTTCCGGTTCTCCCCCTTTTACCTTCACCATGTCTGGACCAGGGCCTAACGCTAGTGGTTCTCCCGGCCCCAATGCCGGCCCTACTTCTAGCGGAACCAT